>CM052017.1:23493649-24093649 GCA_028476595.1 Obolodiplosis robiniae
AGGAAAAACGAGACTCATGTTCATGGGGTGAGACTGATCCATCAATTACATCGTTGAATTCAAGCGCCACTCTTAATGTCAACACAAATGTGACCAATAGCAACAGGTAAGTCGTAAGATTCGGTGCCAGCGTTTTTTTTTCGAATGACTACGAAAACTCCAACCTTCGAATGGCTACGAAGCAGCACCAATCATTTAATGGTTTTTGCATTTTTCATTTTGACACACAGTCCGATGCACAAAGACATCAACTATGCGGCTTTGCAGGCATCGCATAGCTTATACGGGCTACTCGCAATTGTAAATCAACAGATGACGACCATTTCTAGTTTGAATTCACAGTTGAATGCACTTCGCGAAAATCCAAAATCAATGTATCGACACAACGATCAATTGGAAGAATTGCGTAATTTGCAGGATAGATTACAGGAAGAGAAAACCGAGTGGTTGAAGCGAAAAGAGCAGGAGGAACGGGATTTGGCCGATCAGAAAAGTGATTTGGAATCATTAAAAATGAAACTTCGAGCCGAACAAATCGATATTGGACAGCAACGCGATGAGCTACATAAGAAAATGCAAATATTATCGAATCAAGGCATATTATCATCGTCCAATGTGGCTCTATCGCCCACCTCAATCGTGTGTAGCAGCAGTGACGATGCTGGACATCAGACACCGCACAGCAATATTGTAGCTAGTTGTAGTAATTTAACTGTTGACGACCACACTGATTTAGGTGGATCGAATAGTTTGAGTGCGGAACATCGGCGCAAGGATAAATGGCGATCAGCCAGTAGTAAGTTAAATGTTTTTCATTCAATCATTCCACTATTAAACCGCCATACTTTTACCTCTAATAGCCGAAGTCACAATAATTTTCAACTTTAACTCAAACTTTAACTCCCCCTCTTTCTTTCTGTCCATCCATTTTCCCATTTGCAAATTCTGAAAGAAGAAAAATGTATTCACATGAAAGATGAAAACTTCCAAATTCAATTTTTTATTCGAATAGCTACCTCACTCTATCATTGATGCCAAGCTAACCAAAATCTAATAAGAATAAAATCTCATAAACACATCCATACATACAATCTATATATCTACATATATTTTATAGCAAAAAGCAATATCAAGTTCCAATTTGTTTGTTTGTCTTCCTCTCTCTCTCTCTCTCTTTCTCTCTCATATATATATATATATATATATATATATATATATATATATATATATATATATATATTCTCACCAATAGATTTACGATCTTCCGTTGTGAGACGAATTTCGTTCAAAATAAAGAAATCGAAAGACTAATTGCAAAACTAAGAAAAAAATGAAAAGAGCCCACCAAAAACATTCAATTTAAGACGCAAAATTAGAGCACAAAAACCAAACTAACAGCAAATTTCCAAAATCACTCGACCATTTTTGGAGTTATGATTGAACAAAACTAAGCGAAAAACCAAGACAAAAATATAAATAAATGGCAAAAATAACAAAATATGTAACTCAAAAAAATTGCATTCTATTCAGAGGTAACATTAACAATATCCAACCTACCAATCCAAATGAACTTTTCAATTACCGTATTTATGCATTTCAAATCACTTGTATAACGTTATGCGTTCGTTTATTTTCAACAAACATAACTAATTTTCTGTACAATTCTCTTCAAAACAATATGTGAAACCCTGGAATGATTTTTTGGAATCATTTTGATTTCCACATTTCTCATTTGTTCTGCATATTATTAGTATGTTAATTGTATTCATTAGTTTAATGTCACTTTCGAGCATTTCCATACAATCACACTAACACATACATTTACACAGATCACACACGATTTTATTTAGCATTTATTTTTGCCCAAGAATGTTGAAAACTTTGCATAGATTGTTTGATTGTTGAATTCACCATTTTCTCATATTGGATCTTTATTATTTTTCCATATGAAATCAACGTTCCATTGGGCTTCCGAATTTAATCGATTCTACACAAGAAAACATCCTCTCTCACTGTTCATCTGTCTCATTCACTCTCTCTCTCTCTCTCTCTCTCTCTCTCATTCCAAGTTCAAATTACAACCGAGAACAACATAACTGTGCCGAATGTAATTCCCTTGTGTAAACAATACCGCATTTGTATAAATCGCACACAATTACACATGTTTATGATTTACGTTTCTTCAACAATAGACGTAAAATATTGTGATGAAATCTCTCTCTCTCACTCGATCTATATATCTCTAGTTCATCTTATTGAGTTCCAATTATTGAATTCATTGCCCACGTATTCCTCCTTATATTCGTTCGAAAAGTTGTGCCAATTCGTTTTTTGCGGTTTTCCAACGCTTTTCATTTTTCATATGCAATTTTCATTTCTTTTGCATCTTTAGTTTTCTTTTCTTCCCCTTTTTGCGAATTGATGTTGTTATTGTAAATCTATCGATATGGTTCGCTTTTTTTGTGTATGTGATAATACATTGGATTCAATAGAAAAATATGGAATTTTAATGAATATTCTTTAACTTTGGATTATCATTGGAAAACAATATATAACCGCCTTCTTTCAAATTGCATGCATTGTTCTTTTACGTATTGATGTGAATTTGTGCTAGTATCCCTAGAATGTAGCCATCAATGTACGACGGGATATAATTAATATATTTTTTCTTATTTTGTTTCGATCAAAACAATTGCCGTTAATCAATTGGAACTGTTCAGTATCGAAGACCCATCCGGCTCATTTGCACAGCGCAACCAACGCGTCGAAAACAAATCAGTCAAATATCAAACAGCAGCTGCCACTAAAATTATCATCAAATTCTAGGTAAAATCTATTGAATCAATTTGCATCATCTAAAAAAAATTGTAGTCGATATTCTATCAGTAACACGTTTTCACATAAAAAACACTCAATGCACATTAACAGCTCGACACAATTATTTTTTATACGCGCAAAATTTTGCTTAGTTCTTATGCATTTTGTCGCTTTTAATTTCATATTTACCATTTGATTTCTTATTTGCCGTTTCTGGATTTTGTTTTGGTTTCTATTTGGTTTTGATTTAATCCTTTTTTTATTTATTTTTCTATGCATTTTGTTTTGTTCTGTTTTCTTTAGCACAAAGTCTGAAAAATCAGTATCAACTAATTCACTTGCATCACCTCCCAACAGCAGCTCTAATGGAGCTGGATGTATGGTCACACAACTTTTACCACTAAAATTAGCCGATAAAAAAGTAAGTCCTAACGATTTCAGAGCAATAATTTTTATCGAGACAAAACAAATTGTAATTAATCAAATCCGGAACAAAGTGTTGAAATGCTGAATATTTGGTATTTAATTGGAAGAAAAAAAGAGAAGGAAAAGTCGCACAAATAACGTTTGGCTGTAGCACTTGTGAATTGAATTGCACTGGAATTAATAGAAAAATTGAATGTTCAGCACCCTCGATTAAATTGCTGTATTTGACAATTAAATTGGATCTACTTGACAGCAAAGCCAAATGATAGCCCCAAATCATTCACGAACCGGTAGCAGTCCAGCCATAATACAACAGTTCAATATGCCTCCGTCTGGAAACCCAGCTACACGGTAAATAATCTAATTAATGTGACACATTTTTCACTTTTTTTCAATGATTTTATCGTTTTGTGTAATTAAAAATCGGCATGTTGATTTCATGCAATTAATTTGGTGACGATAAAACAGAACAAATACATACCCAAAATTACCGGACCGTTATCGATTGCGGAATTCCGAAGCGCACGAATCCAAACCAAATCAAACAGCCGTAGAACATGACCAGCAGTCAGTATATAAACGGATCAGTCAATCATACCATACTTCAACATCCCAGGCACCTCCATCGTCCGCTTCACCATCGCCCAACGCATCAGCTAATCAGCAAATCCAACGCAATATCACTGATACCCCGACCTCATCCATTGCAAATAATTTTACACGGCAAAAACAGCAAAAGACTGCCATTTCGGCAAAAAATTCACAAGTAAGCCGCAACAAAATTCTTTCATCGGATTTTTTTTTTTTTTATAATTATTCAAATGGATTTATTTTTTATCATTTCATTGGAAAAATCCAAGCTTGAAAAGATTCAGTACTTAAATAAAATATTTTTTTTATTTCGCAGGACTTTCGTTCTTCCGTGCAAAATCCAAAGGAAGAAGAGATTTATTTTTGACTCCAACTCGAAGTGCAAATTTAAATCGCCAAATTCGGAAAAGGAGTATACACAAGACATGCATATTCGAGAGTAGTTTGTAGTACTCTGTCTCCTGCTGATTACATAGCTTGATAGTCATTTAGTTTAACAAATAGCTTATCATAAAACCCATGCCTTGTGTCCGTTAATGGTTCAAGTGCAGTCACATTAATTATTTATTATTCCCCTTCATTTTTTACTGGATATTTAGTGGCATCATAAGACAAAAACACAAACAAGCTCACGCTATCACAACAGCCACTTAGATACAGATTTAACATGTTTAGATAATACAAAATGAAATTATTTATTTTCTCTCGTTGTTATTATAGAATTATTCTCTCAAATCAACGTTACTTGTTTCGTAGTTATGAGCGAAGATTGATGAGTTCACCGGCAATCATTCAAATTTGTAGAAATCTAAAAGTGCTCATAAATTAAAAAAAAATGCATCAAATTGTAGCCTGTATTGAACATGATGCGAATTATCTGTTGACAATTTTTATGTTAAATGTTTAATGGCCAACTAGGCGATGGCAATGGCAAGAGGAATTGGAATTTATCTGTGAGAAACGCAATTAGCAATTATTAGTACATAATTTCCTGTGTATCGATAAACTTAGAACATAAAAATTTCAATATATGAAAAAATGAGTTTAAAAAAAATGCGAGAAAAAATTAGTAAAATAAATAAATAAAAACACACACAATACTTGAAACAAAGTTTGCCTTCTTCAAATTATGTATTTAAAAAGAAAAAAAAACAACAAATGAAAATTGTCTAATATTATGTACCTTACATGATCTATATAAATCGATAGCTCGAAAATCTGCGAGAAACAACAACATCAACTTAAACACTGAAGAATTATCAACATTTGTTGCATTTAAAGTGATTTGAATAAAATCGATTCGATGTTGATTTATCACCGTTTTTCTAACTAACCGTTCGATTAAAATGACAAAATCAAAGAGAAAATTTGTTGGAACTTTTCAAACGTCATGGTTTCTGTTAGTCCATTCTCTTTGGAATCACAGTATTTTCTTTGATTTGTGCTTCAGCATTGCGAATCGATCGCCATTCAATTCATAATATTCACATATTTTTCCAAGTGTTAACTTCATTTTCTTCGATTTAAAAATAAAAAGATATTCCAGAGTCTATCTTTGTCACCGATTTCAAGCATGTCGTCGAATAGTGCAAAACGATCCGCAATAAAACCAAACAAAAATAAGGGTCAAATAACCTGATTAATTACTAACGGCACATTTGACATGATATATCCCATCGGTCTATCAACTGTTTTTTACATATTTAAGCAATCACAAAGCAAATAAAATAATTACTCTCACTGAATGATCAGACCAACTGAGTTAGCTGAGAAGGGTTCTCGCGACACAAGATATGTATACGTTCTGATTGAGTTTAAAACATATATGAACAATTTCAAATATAAATAATATATATAAATGTTAAATTCTAGTTTACTACAAATTTGCGATAAATTCGTAGTTTTAATCTGGTCAGCTAAATTTTAATTTCGATGCCTGATTTAATGGACCATTCCAGTTTTTCCTTCTGAATGAAGGTGACTAGCAATCACTTGACTGTAATCGAAATTAACCAATTTTAGCAAACTTTTTTGAACTTTTGATTGAAAAATAATCACTTTCAGTTATCTTTTTGCTAGTCGATTAATTTGGAATAACATTTGACTATAGTTGACTATAACTAAAATTGATTTTTCTTGTAATTTTTTCCAAGAAAATCCTACTAGTAAAAATTCACGAGTGGTTCTTATTTTTTCGCTTCAACTCTTCAATATTTGAATTATGAGCATTTAAAATTGCACCTCGATTTCCTTTCGGATCGTTTTTTTTTTGTCGACTTCAACTTCTTCTCATTCGGTTTTATAAATTTTTCCATTCACTGCATATTCAATTCATCTCGAGTTGTACTGTGAGCGAATGAATGTGCTTGTACTTGCGATTTTGAAAACAAAAATTGTTCTATTTTATCTAGCAAATTGGTGATAAGAATAGTTCATATTCATGTAGGTTATGAAGAACAGAAAAGGATGTGATAAAATGCCTCAATTGAAAGTAATAGAGCCTAAAATCGCTTGGAATTTACATTAAAACACAGAATTTCGGTTTTTCTTGTGCATTTCTCTATTTGGAATTGATCGTATCAATGTATTTTATTCCATAGCCATTGTCAAGCTCGTAAATGAACAATCGTGAATAGAGTGCAATTGATATTTTATGAATTTGCTTTGAAACATTGACGCAATGAATTTAATTTAATGAACAATTTATTTTGAACCAATCGGAATGATTCAATCGAGCAATTATTGAAAGTCGAGTGAGCTTGATTAAAAAACGCGGCCAATTTGTATATAATCAATAAATTAATGACCGATGTTATTCTCAGAATTACATTTTCTTTATTTTGACTAATTGGAATTTCACTGGTTCATCTTCAATATAAGCCATTTAGTTTCCCGGATTTGTTGTCATGCGAATTTTCATTATTTTCACTGGAAGCATTTTGAGAAAATACACGAAATTATTGTAAAATTCTTCAAAAAGTATCGCTCTTCCATGCAAATGAATTTAACCAACTCTATAATATGAACAACATTGTGCCAATGTTCTTGTACATTGTGTAGAATTTCCGTTGTGTCGGTCGCATCAGTTGCTGTTTGGAAAAAAATTCTCTTTCATATTGCTGAAACCGCCCAACTGAATTTTCTTCAGCTCAGCTTGAGCTGATGGAATAACAACAAGTCATTAAATCTTTTTTCTGAATTCACTGATCTGACCAAAGATTGATCTTTTTGATTTTTCCATCAACCTTCAATAGACAACCATCAAAATTTAAGCTTTATTAGTATACAAGATGGAGCAGATAACAGCTCTTGTAAGTGAGATCAATGGAAAAAAGTGAATTTCATATGGTTCTTGAACACTATTTTTTGGCGGAAAACCCATTAGCGAAACCAAAACTGCACTTAATAAGTATAATTATAAAAATATATTATTCAGAATCTGCACCGAGTCGATTGGAATAATTCACAAATGGTTTGATGAATTTAAATTCGGTTTTACAAGCACAAGTGATGCACCGCGATCATGTCGCCAAAAGATAATTTCTAAACCACGGTGAAGAAGTCTTAAAGTCAGCTTTATTATTCAAAACTATTTCATTTTTGTGTGAAAATCCAGCGAAAACCAAACATGGGGCGAAAACAACAAGAATAATTTGAATTGAGTTTCAAAAAATAGAATTCTTGCTTTCAAATCGAAGCAAAAAATACATTGAATCGGCGAAAATTTCAATACTGCTATAAAATATTAAGGAAGTTTTCTTCACAAGTTCGACGGCAAGAATAATGAATTCATCAGGAAGGAAAAAATGATAACGAATTTCGCAGTTACTTCGATTTAAGGATTGGTGATAGGTCTGAAGAGCGTATAATGCTCTTCTGAGGATGGGAAAAGAAAACAAAAATAACTAAAATTCCTAATTTTCCTGAAAAATCTGAACTTGTAAATAAAGAAAAACGACATGTGTAACATCTAAAATATCTTTTACTTCAATTATTTCCAGTTTCAAATTAGATTGTTGTGATTGACAAAAAGCAATCTCATAGATAGATTCTTTGCAGTATTTTCATCCATGTAACCAATGTGTGTGTGGCAGATGAACAAGCGTACGCGGCCTTTTCGTATATAATTCATGATGATATCGTTTATCTAATCTCACTTCAAAGTATATTTTTAGGAATACATGAATACATCGTTGTTGGCTGGATTCAAATCGACCTTATGTCATCAAAAAATCTATTGATTTCTACAGCAAATGAATCGGGTGAATAAAATCTGCATAGGTAATGAATTAAAAGGTGATAAAATGGTGTAATGCACTGAAATCACATTACTACAACTAATTTCGCCTCTACGGAACTATCTACTTATAGCATCTATGGTCGATTTGCATTGCATTTTGCCTCATCATACAAGCTAGCGGCAAACTATAAAAAAGTATTCTAACGGCATTCGGTTCGAGCCATTGTTATCAATCGGACAGGTGGAAATTGATGAAGGCCATTGAATGGTAGAATTTCAATAATTGCAACTATAAAAAATATCAATAAATAAGCAAAAATAAAAAAAAAATAATCCGAATAAAAAGACGACAATGAAATGCATGTAATCTTCTAGGTTCACTGATAACGTGAACGTGAATCGATTGGTTTGATCAAGTTTTTTACACAGGTATTTACTTCGAACATTTAACGATCAATGGTTACAATACGGCAATGCAAACCAACAACGGCACAAACTCGCTACATTTCACGCCGAAGAAATTCTCAAATTGCAAGACGATTTGATAAGTTTGTTAAATGACGCGCAATTACAACGCGAACAACAATTGAACGCTTTCGTAACGAATAATTTTTGTGCTATTGTGATTTTTGGATGGATTTTTAAGAGTGATTTAAATACATTGATTGCTGACTGATCACTCAGTTTGGTGATGATGCAAGATCGGCTCACGCCTTAAATGAACCATTAAATTGAAGTGAAGGAGTGGATAATACACTTCGAGGCACCGATGTTTTTCGCAGAAACTTTCCCAATGATTTTGCTGGAATTTTTGATTTTCACGCTCTTTGTAACGATTGGTATTTTCATTTTGGTGCGACTCGTTCCGGAATTTAATGTTTAACCCCTATTTCAAGTGTTGTAATAAGCTAATGTCTTTGGTTGTGGTTTTGTTTTGTCGTTATCAGTACTTTTGTTGTTCAACTGCATCTTCATCGGACGAATCGCAAAATTCAGCTACGCAATTAAGTTCACAGCGACAAAGGCCTTTGTGTAATATTTTATTTATTTTCTAAATTCTTTTATTTCTTATTTTTATTTATTTTTTGATCTTTAAAAGCGGTTGGCCATAGCAATAAGAGCAATGATGACCCACCGCCAATATTCAGTATAACTGCGTGTGGTATATCCTCATCCAGAGTGCCAAATTGCAATCAAATAGATTTTGTGGATGTTTGCATCGAGGACCAGCCACCGCCGCATTACGATGACGTCATTGTTATTAAGCCTGAAAGGCCAGCTCAGTGAAATGCATCCATGAGCACGAAATAATGTGTGTAAATGGAACATTTCGTCATAGATTTTAATTTTATTCAACAATAATAGCGCTTTAGTGAATAGCCTCATTTTGATTTGTAACTCCTTTTGTTTTGAAAGTCCTAGCAAATTTGCGTTTTTTTTTTACTTTTTAAAAAAAGAAAAATCTGAACCTATGCCACGAAATCTGAGAATATCTCAAGCGAAAAAATTTACTTCATTCCAAGAGAGAGAGAGAGAGAGAGAGAGAGAGAGAGAGAGAGAGAGAGAGAAAGATGGATATTTGGAAAAAAAAGAAAATTCTTTCTCTAGCACATGCTTTGCATTGGAAATAATTTTCTGATAATAAGATATTCTCAAGTTTTGTAGAACGAGCCCCTGAACATTGGTTTTAAATTAAAATGAGTCACTTTCATACTCATAAATCAATCTTTGGTAACAATTCAATGTAACGAAAAAAACTAATAATCATATTGTGACGCGTTTTTTCGTTTTCGATTTATTAAAATCATATTTAATAAACTTTCAAATGATACATGATCTGTGTTTTTTTCAATGATGAAATAAATGTATTTTTATATTTTGTTAAGCTTTTCAAATAGCGATTCTATCTCATGATAACATTCTTCACGAATAAGATATTATTTCATTTTTCAAAATAAATGCTTCAACGAATTTTAATACAGCAATTGTGGTACTTATACAATCAAAATCTTAGAATTGGAATTCGCTTAGAATCTATTACCAACCTAAGTACGGCGTCTCAATAAGAGCTCTGTGCTAACTACAAATAAATTGATAAAGATCGGCTTTTGTTCTGAATTTTTGTTTGATTTGTATATATGCATCAATTGCATAGATTTTTTTTTTTAACAACAAATTTTGAAGTCAAAACAATTTATAAAGTGATTCAATTTTTCGACGTTTCGGCTAAGCCTACGTCAAGGCACATCATGACAATAAAACCGATCACTGTCCCCCACGTTGCCAGCAATCCATTTCCACTGTAAAAAAACCAAACGACAACAGACGTATTTTGAATGAAAAAAGTGAATGATAAAAGATTTGAAAGTCCAAAGATGCATACCTCGTATGAGCTTCCGGCAAAATATCATCAGCCACAATGTATATCATGGCACCAGCTGCAAATGAAAGCGCATAAGGTAGAATGATTGATGCAACTGTTACAGCGACGGCGCCAAGTATTCCAAAAATTGGCTCAACCATTCCGGATAGTTGGCCATACCAAAAAGCGCGAAACATGCTAAAGCCAGCTGCATGCAGCGGTAAGCTCACAGCCAATCCTTCGGGGAAATTCTGAATGCCAATTCCAATGGCCAAATTTCGGGCTGTATTGAATTTCACCGGATCAGTGTTATTGATTGCACCAAAACTCACTCCAACCGCTAACCCCTCCGGTATATTGTGCACGGTGATTGCAATCACTAACAGCATTATGCGTTTCCATTGCGATAACGCACTCGCTTGATTAATTGCTTGTTGGCTCGCCGTATAGGTATCTCCGTAATTGCTAACGCTTGATGGTTTTGTAGTCCGACGTCGTGATGTTATCAGCGTTGAATGCTGCTGATTCAGACAATCAGTGAAACTGTCCAAACCAATCGATGTGCATTGGTCATCGATTGTGCGAACTTTAAAAGACGTGCCAGGTGAAAATTAATCTAACAGAAACTTGGAATGCAAGGGATTTCAACGATTTTACCGTATTGTGTTTTCTTGGCGAAATTATTCTCAGCATCGTCCAGTGCAATGTCAGCTTTATCTTTATTTGAATGTGTTAGAGCTAAAATGGATAAAATATCATTATCAATATCAAATTCAAAGCAATAATTATTTCAAACATCTTCGTAGCGTCGGCAAATAAAAAAATCAGCTGGATAAACATTAGGCGCCTCAACTGACGTAACAACAAGTGAGATATAGTTACCGATCATCATATGAGGACTATTTATGCCCAGATACGAAATGATTTTGTCAGTTGCGAATACGAAAATGGATCCAAGTAGAAAGCCCCCAGCGACGGGTATAAATGCGTATCGGCGATCCTTTCCATAAATATCAGATTTTCTGGCAAGTTCAATGGCAGGAGCTAACAATGACCAAAACGAAGCGGCAATCATGACACCAGCTGCAAATCCAAGTGCAATATCGAGCGATTTCCGCTACAAGTGTAAATGAAAATTGTTTCTAATTACGGGATTTCATTCAATTTCTAAATAAATTTTTGTTTATCGAGACATTATGTCTCTAAAAAAGCACGCGCGCATCCATGAAAAATAAACAAAGCGACCGAAATCAGATAAAACGTTGAATCAACTCGTTTTTACAATAGAAAAACGTTAAACTTATTTTAAAATTGGTCTTATATTTTTGCTTTATTTTATATTGAAGCGTGAACGAAGTTTGCGTGAATTACCTGATTCCCACGAAGGAATATCACCATTGCCGAGCCGACAGCAGTCATGCCCCATGTTAGCAGTGTGCCTAATAGCGCTTGCGTTACTGGTCCGTATCCCTGAATCATTATTTGATAGCAAATAATTGAGATCTTCCCGCTCAAAACAATTGTGAAATTGTTAAAAGAATACCGCGAAAGTATTCAAGACCGTCTACCTTGAGGAATTCCAGCAAAATAAACCGATTGATGTATAATCGAAACTGTGGAACGAAACAGAAATAGGAAACAAAAACGAATGCAAATTATTTTAGTTTAAATCCAACTGGATTATAACGTGGAACAGAGTTCATAAGATCTCAAATTATGGCACAATTTGTTTGTCTTTTGTATCAGATAAATATTTGCCAAAAGCTTCCAGCTTCGTTTCAACGCTTTTTTTTCATGCATTAAATTTGATGCTATCACTCTTCCGCGTGCACACATGAAAAGGTAAAAACTGACACACAATAACACCGAAATTTATCATCAATATTGATATATGGTGAAAAGGCGTGAGAAATGCTAGAAATACGGCTCCCCACCTGGCTGTCAATACAATGAAAATTGTCGCGATTATCAGGAAACACAAGTGACCATTCTTTTTAATTGATTTCGAAAAAATATCGACGGTTTACTTGATGCGATCTTGATTGAGCTCAGTATCATGAACAGTATCAGAGTAAATAAAAAAAATTTACAGTTCCGATAAGATCCGCCATAAATTCGGTCTCAGCTGATAGAGTCAATGAATGCAATACGAGACGAATACTTCAACCAATTTCCGCGCTTTGATTGCCGGTGGAAAAACTGTTTCAAGAATATAGGAGCGTTTGTCACGTAGACCATTAATGTGAATTTTATTTTAATTCGATTAATCCAATCATTTTTTCTGTATGATAAAACAATTGACACATTTGGCTTGGTGCTTTTAAATTATTCATAATTATTACACTGTACATATAATTCATAGCTCACCTATCGTTTAACGATAGCACATGCAGGAATAAATCAGAGGTCTCATTGAGTATACAGCTATAGCTACTCGAACCAAATAGCGACTAAAATAGCGTTTATTCATTCGCGAGAAGCCGACACGAAATGAACAATACACACGCACACAGCAAAATGAGTAACGTTGTATGTATGTTTGTATTAATTTGTGTAAAGGCAATAGCGACTACTGGAAAATATACTTTAAATAAACGCTATTTCAGTCGCTATTTGGTTCGAGTAGCTATAGCTGTATACTCAATGAGACCTCTGGAATAAATCAATTGAAAAAACAAACATCTGGATAAAGGCGAGAGAATGCTAGGAATTTGACAATACGTTCTGCCGTTTTGCACCAATTGAAAATCCATTGAAACAAAATACAATTTCATGTCGACCTCTTCCGACATCGGCATTCAATACGCGTTCACGAATTGAGAACTCTTTATTTTTCGCTTTATTTGCCACAGTTTCAACGAATCATACGAACGTCTCATAAAGGTTGCTCTTTGAACAACACAATTGTTCCATTTAGACTTGATCGCGGTTCTTTGCACTCTTTACTTTTTAATTCACATGCAAGCTCTCCGCAACCCAGCCAGATGAATCATTAAAAATGAATTGACAAATACAAGATTTTCCATTAACAAATAAATTCATTCTACAAATACTCACAAGCGACAATCTAATTGATACCAATACTCGAAATAATCATTAGCAACAAATTTCATTGTGGGAAACTATTTCATTGGGAAACTTGAAATAGGACGTCAATTCACTTTCAACTTATGAAATCGTCACAATTCAAAACCTTTACAATTTCCAGGACATCGTACATCAAAATATTCAATAAAAACATAAAAATTGCTTACACGTTGTTGCTGTTAAATGTGCTGATTTTCTACGAACAAATTTTCAAAAAAAAATTGTTTGCTTTCATTCATCAGAGCGCTGAAATGCAATGCGTTGGATATACACAGAATATGATGAAAAAAGCATTTTGTCCGGAACCGGAATTATGATAAGAACCAAACTGAACTAGCTAATTGAAATTGAACGCACAAATCATATTTGATTCATACACACACTCACTGATTTATGGAAAAATACAGTACATGATAAAATGTAAATACTAGCAATTTGATTAGCTTTGATTGTTGCGCGAATCGATGTGCATTTGTGTCAGTTTAATCGTCGTGTATGAGGCATATGGTTTTGTCCGGTCCTTCTGATTAAAACAATACAAGAGAAAAACACTGTCGTGGCTCTAATCAATTAATATTTACCGCATTTCACACTGTCCATCATTGAATCGGTGCGAAATGGATTCAAATCCTTTGATCGGGCTCGTGGAAAAAACAATTCCTTAGCTCAAAATTCTTAGTCAACAGCAACCAACACATATGCAAACCAATTTGGATGAAATCAAGATTCAATTCAATTTGATGATGATTTATGAATACACTTTATGTGCTGCAGTTGGTGGTACTGTTCCTCTTTGTTATTTTTTTCCGCAGCCACCACCTTTAACTCATTTCTTTCTTTTTTGAAGGATTTCAATTGATACCAATTCCATTTATGATTCGGAGATGCATTCGAAGAAATATCTATATATCTGTATTTATTTTCATACGAGATTTTCTTGTTACCCACGGTGCGGAACTGTTTTGTAATTTTGACAGTTCGACGATCTTGTCGATAAATCTAATGGCAATTTATTGACAAATGCCCCATTGTTTATATGTTGTGAAGACACATTGAGACTGAGAAATACAGTACAATCGATGTGGCGCTACAGTGCGTTGGAATGCGTCATTTCGTGATGTTCCGCTGTAAATCGAAACGTCATTTGTATGTAGTGATTTCATTATGAGTATGATTCTAACTGTCAAAGTGACAGAAGCACATTGGAACAACCACATTCAGATAAATCAACGTGAAATAACGCAATATTTCGATAATTTGACTGAAAAAGAATTCCAATACATAAGTATTGTAAATAGAAATGGCGTCAGCTGTGATTCGAGTGAAACGTCCTATAACCGATGAACCATTCGAAAAATTTGTGTTGAATTGTAAAAGACAAAAAATAAGCCACGATTCGGCAAATGAAGAAAGTGGCGCGAACACGGCAGCTACAGATCAAACAAATGACACAAAAACAATATTGAAACTGGCGGCTACGGTGAGCACAGATGATGATATTACAACACATTTGACACGGCTACGGAAATGTGATGCGGAGGAAATTGCGAAGAAAGTACGAAAACCGGCCAGTGTCATCAATCGGTTGAGGAAAGAGTTTAAAGATGAATCACAAAAACATCGATTCAGAGTTGTGCATTGCTTCCGATCAATTGAAAGAGATTCAAATGAATTGGAAAGTGCAGACGGCGGCGGCGTTTCCGGTCGTGATATTACCGTTGTGGATGTCGTCAAAGAAGAACACAAGTCAAAAGCGAACCAAAGTGAAGAAGATACGACCACCGACCAGGCTCAAAGTACCAACCAATTCGTGTATGATTTGTATTTGGTAGACAGTGGAGAGCAACCAACCGAGATTGATATCAATAACTACACCATAAAGCCTTTTGATGACTTAATCTATCAAGCAAATGATGAAAAGTTGGACGATAGCGACATCGATTCAGAGGATTCCAATGAGGAAGCGCACTGGCGGAACGACTATCCCGACACAGACGAAGGCCTAAGCATTGGTGAGGAAGACATGCGACGAGCTGTAGAAGACCTTAATTTTGGCAGCGATGTTGATAATCTGTCATCAGACGATGAGGATTGCAATTACGGAAGAGATTCAGTGGTACATTTTATGAACGAAGACGAAGACGAGGAAAATGAATACAACTATTTCAAAAAACATGGTCATATTAGAAATAATGCCGAATACTATCGAAAGAATCAACGCAATCAATGTAATGAGCGCGCCTCCGATGACGATGATGAAGATGATTCAGATATCGATGAAAATCCATCTTCAAACAGTTCAACCTCATGCGTTTCACATTTGCACTCTTTTGATGAAATTGGCGATGATTGAAAATAACATCTCATTTTTCATTAAAAATAAATAAAATTAATTATTACAATCGGATTATATTGAATTGGCATCCTATGAATAATTCTAACAGATGTCGCTGTCTGTAATTCTTTCATGTTGACATATTGGTCTCATTCCTTCGCCATATAAATTGTGTTATTTTGGTGCAGAATATTTTAAAATCTTTAATAAATTATCCATATTTACGACAGAAAAATTTTTAGAGCATTTCAAATGAATCGTATTCAGAAATTCACTAGATTGCCTTCAATTTCGCTGGTAATGAGTTTAATTCTTTATATTTGGCTTTTTTTTTTGTTAGCATCAATTAAGGTTAAGTTCAAATGTAATATTATGCTGTTGGGATTTTTCACAGACTCGCTCGTACTCTTCAAAAAGAGATGCCGAAACGGTGATACCAAAGAATTTAGTGGAGGAAAAGCATACAGCAGTTCATCAATCAAATGGACCCATCGTTGACAACAAACCATTCAAAATAAGCCTGAAAGCCGGTGAGATTCCGATGACTTCTTATTGTGTCCAAATTGAGCTCAATCTCGTTTTGACAACCCAATTTCTATTTCAATGTTTATTATTTCAAAACAATTTTGTTTTCAGACAAACTATATTCGTGGTGTATGTGCGGCCAATCAAAGTCACAGCCTCTCTGCGATGGTACTCATAAATATGTTCACTATAAAATAAAAGAAAGGTACAGACGAGCTAAATTATAATCATTGACATTGCTGGTAATTGTTTATTTCCTTTTGAACAGACCAATTCGATTCCAAGTGAAGAAAGATGGCGAATATTGGCTGTGCATGTGTCGTCAAACGAAGCATCGTCCATTCTGCGATGGAACCCACAAAGAGCCACATATTCAAGAGAAAAATGTACGATTCTACTAGGTTTAATGCAATAAACTAGACATTAAATCGACACTCACATAAAAATGTGAATGAAAATAATTGGGCCGAGAGTAGTGTATCTCTCGAATCAATGAAATAAATGTAAAAAAATTAGCCAAAAATAAATTGAACAAAAACAACGGAGAAAAAATAAAAAGAAACACTTTTTTACGTTCTCTAAAACAGTTTCAGTTTAATCTCTTATTCTTTTTCATGTTTTCATTTGATTTTTACACACAATCTCACATCACTGTCATGACAAAAAGAAGAATTAAAGGAGAAAATTAATTGGATTTCTTTTCTATTTAATTATGCTTGTAATTGAATTGCCATTATACAGCTTCACTTCGAAATGATTGAATCATCGATATCGATTAACAGCGCTGCGCTTATGTATAAGCACCCTTATTTAATGCAAGACATTGATAGACCCTTTGCATCATTCGTTGTGGCATCAATTAAAATTGTATTCAGGAATTTTAACTATTAAACAACAATTTGCAATAAGCCACATCGCATTCATATACACTTTGATTTTGTTGGTTTTCATCTTTAATTTTTCTGTTTTCTTTTTTATTCTGTACCAAACTATTACATAAATACAAAAATGGGGAAAAAATTATTTGGAATAATAAAAATGGATATCATATTCGTGTGAATATATTTATATGACATTAAAAGTAAAGAGAAAAAACAGTGGCTATTGTTTGATTCATTTTCATAAATTGAGAAACATATTCATTCATTTTATGGCGGATAGATTAGTGGATATTTTGTTTAATGTTGTTCGTTCGTTCATTGATTTTTCATTTTTAATTTAAGATTAATATCTCATTAGATTTATGCTCGATCTAACGCTTATTTTTTAATTTTTATTAATTTTGTTGTTACATTTTTTTTCCATTTTTCAGTTTAAAATGCAATGTGATTCTCACACTTGATTGGTTCCAGGTGTCTTTTTGTTTGTTTGTTTTCAACAATTTCATCATAACAAGAGAAAAAATGAAAAGAAAAATATAAAGAATATTAGACTTAGTGCACTTCAGTTTGATTCTTAACAGAATTGTTGAAGAGGGGGAGAAGAAAAAACATATGTTGTCCATTCACTCGGGATCCGATTGTGGAAGGCAGCAATGGCTAAATGAATGTTTTGGTTTGTGTTGGTGATTGAGCTCTCTGCGCATTATGGATTATTATCTAGTTGGTTTATTTGCTTCAGCAGATCAAAAAGGAAAGATAGTAATCAAACTGGGTGTTATTTGTTCTGTTTTTCTTCTTATCCTGGAATTGTATCTAATATTCTTCATCTTCGGGTGGAACTTCATCGGGTGGAGCAAAACCATCCTAAAACATTTTTGTGGTACAAATAAATTTGCATTAAATGTGTTATCCAAGGCACTACGGCAATGCAATAGTACCACAGCACCAATACTTGTGAAATGCCATAACATACCTCTGTTGCGTAAAGAATTTCTAAGATTTTTTGAACTAATGGCGAAGGTTCGTCATCATCCTCTTGACATCTGCGAATCGAATAAGAAGGACCAGATTATTGAAAATAATTCGTGTTTGAATAAAGCTCATTGTTGAATTTTAATTATGATTTTCCAAAAATATGCTTACAAAATTTCAATATCTCTCAATTTACTGAAATAGAAATCACGCTCCTTCTCGAGTCCTTCCAAGTTCAACTTTAAGTCAGTAATCTAGATGGAATGCATGTAATTAGTCTCTCATTTCGTTTGATTATGAAAAAAGGAGATTCTGGAAGAAAAGATGTAACCAATTGGTTCATTACCTGGTTGGACATATCGTCGATTTGGGCGTTCAGCGCAGAGTTATTGTGGCTATTATTTTCCGTTGAGCCTTTGTTGACACCTGGTTTCGATGCAGCAGTCGGTGGTACTCGAGCCGTTGGTGGTGTGACCATTCTCGGAGTTGCCTTAGCTACTACGAAATGCCCAATTAGCATTTGATTTTCAACAATTCATAAAGAAAAAGTGTGAAGCCAAAATAAGAGCGTGGCAACAATAGACAAAGGGAGAGAGAGAAAAATAAAGCGCACACATTGTGGCGGGTTAGTAGGTTCGATTATTTGGTTGCAACGGTATGTGTGGTGGAAAAGATGTGTTTTCGTGCAAATTGCAACTAATTTAAACTAAGGACCAAATGTTCTGTTTGTTATAAAATCAATCACGAAATGTGTTTTAAATTTTACAATCAAAAATACAATTCAATCTTTTTTGGTGTGCCAATTAAGATGTTAAAATAAAAAAAAGGAATATAATACTAGCATACTGCCTTCTGTGTCTTCAATGAATAGTAAGGAAAAAACTGTATGTTAAATTTGGATCAAAGGGCTGCACATTTTTGTGTTACGAATTAAATTATCTTTTTCCATAAGTTCAATTAGTCACAACTAAATCATTCTTCCCAAATCAAATTCACCAACAATAAAAATGCACGCAATAAATTTTACAAAAACAAATCAAATGAACCAAAATAATAATAAGTTGAAGACTGTTGTCAACATACATGGTTTCGTTTTCGAAGCAACTGAAGATGGGAGCGTACGTTTTGGTAGAGCATTTACTGATGCTTTTGCGCTTGGTGCGCTACTGCCCGATCCAAGTCCCATCGGCAAATTTTCACGTGCAGCCAATGCATCATAATCTCTACCATCGTAATTTGCATCGAAAAACTTTTTGAACCATTGCAGGAATTCAAAATTATCTTGGAAGCGACCTTTGATTAGCCTATCTATGGGTATGATCTAAAAAAAAATTGTTCAAAAAATGCAAAATCAAATCAAATAAAACATAATAATAGTAATAATATCAACATTGCACATTTTGAATATACAAAAATATTGTACAACTGCAATAAAATTATAATAAAATCATATGCACAACAATAAGAGAGTTCAATTCGTGGTATCGGAGTTGCTTCTCCGTAACGTGTCCATAAATTGGCTGATGATTGATCCAATTTTCTTTTTTACACACAGAATTTCAATGCCGCTGAATATTTATATATTTGCATGCGGAACGAAAGTAATCGATTGAATTTGGCATGAATTGTGAAGATTTTGAATAAAGCTGGTTTTTTGTGTGTGAACGAGATAAATGTTTAATATGTGGTCAATTTCATTTCTAGTAATTGTGGTATTATACATTTCATATAGACATGAGAAGCTCAAGTACTTTCGGAAGGATGCTAGTTGAACCGAAAATAGTAGATACGAATAAAATTTGAAGAAAAAAAAAATGAAATCAATCAAATTTAATGTAAAGCAAAAATGAAGAAGGAGAGCCACGAGCTTCAGTGAATTATGTGCGTGTGTGTGGGTGTGTGAATAGC
The DNA here is from genome assembly GCA_028476595.1 of Obolodiplosis robiniae. Lineage (NCBI taxonomy): Eukaryota > Metazoa > Arthropoda > Insecta > Diptera > Cecidomyiidae > Obolodiplosis > Obolodiplosis robiniae. The sequence goes on from CM052017.1 coordinate 23,513,794, forward strand.
GAGTGGCTGTTTGGATGCTTACTTCCTCTGGCTGGACCAATTTTTCGGGATTGGCGTGGTATTTGACGCTTCTGACTCACTTCGGAGCATATATTACCAGTTCCGAGTTCGTTTTGTATGGCTCCAGTGCCTAATGGTATACCAAAACGCGCTTCCAGTGGATCGTATTCACGACCATCGTAATTTGCATCGAAAAACTTTTTGAACCATTGCAAAAATTCGAAATTATCTTGGAACCGGCCTTTTATCAACTTATCCACAGGAATTATCTGCAGGAAGTGTTGGTTAGTTCATAAAAAACATGCTGAGATCTCAACTGGGCAATAGTTTTGTGGTGTATAAAATGAAAAAAGTAAACGAGAATGGGAAAAATTGGTTCGAAAATGGAAAATCAATAGATTTCTCCAGAAATAGTATCGTTGAACGTGAACCTTGTATATTTGTGTTTCATTCGATCCAAGGGGACCTTGCTATTTGAGACATTTTAATCATATCTATTTTCCAGCGCCATCTATTGGGCAGTAGTATTGGTGTGATATTTCAATCGTAGTTTTCTTTACGTATGCATAGCAGCGTGTAGACAAAGCAATGAACATAAACGGAGAGTAATAATTTTGTTCGTATTAAAATGGATCTAAATTGAGTTCACCGATGTAAAATAAGATGGCGCGTTCAATTGGCATACTCTCGAATAGCTCTTTAATCCCATACAAGCATGGTCTGCTTGATTTGACCCGACGCCAAAACAAAGTTTCACCGGGTCAGTTTAAATAACTTTATATTGTATATGTCGGAAACGTAGAAACTATTTATAACATCGTCACTCATTTTGAGATGGCTGAATTTGGTTTTGCATTTCTATCTTTCTTTTGCTTTAATGATTAGAAATATGAATAAAAAAATCAACACCAATCTACCGTTAGTGTTCGAAATTAAAAAAAAACATGAATGAACTTTCTTTCCATGTTTTATTCAAGTCGTTGTTTTGTTTATGGTTGGTTTGCTTGGTGGCTTCCGGTGAAATTTCGGCAGTTCACATTTGGGAATCACATCGTATTAGCAGGACGCATTTGCATTTTGAATAAAATATTACGATTTTCTATAGAAATTTCCGTAGCTAGTCATCGTCAGCCTGAAAATTGTCTGTGAAGAATGATTCTCAATACCATAATGAAAATAACTTGATGAAGTAGTGGCATGCATGCCGATTCTCATTTCCGATGACATTTTTATGGTTACATAGATTTGCTGCCCAAAAAGTGATGGGACAACATGCAATTCAATGTTTGCATTTCATTGATGTAATTTCTTTTTTTTATTGACTTTTGCCAGACACATGCGGCCGTAGCACAACGTTCCTGTTCAGAGTTTGAATGCGTTTTTCTTTTTCTTCTTGTGCTTTTGAAAATAAATAAGATCGAGTGTTTGGCCAAAAATAACATTTTTATCGTATGTTACAGTGCGGTTTGGTTTGGATGGATCGGTAAAATGACTCTTCCACGTATGCGGGCATCAGATAAATGTTCAAATCATCAGATTCGTTGTAATGACAAACAGTGATGTGTTAACGAATGCGTTCAAATACTCGTGCATTTAATGCAATCGATTCCAAACGACATAGCAGTAATGACAGAACATAAAATGCATTCTTACACGTGCGAGATAAAGAGAGAAAGAAGGAAAAAGAGGGGAAAACCTGAAAAAAGGAGAAACAAATCAAAAGACGTAATAAATAACGCTTTCGAATTTATCTCACTTCTATATTTCCTTGAGCAGTTGAGATGCATGCAATCGATTGTGTCTAAGACAAAGATATATGCGGTGTGTCTATTCGCTGAACATGCAATGCGCATAGCCAAGTGTTTAGCTACATTGAGCAACTATTTTTAAGATTGAGAGCCGACCAGAAAGGAGGAATGAGCCGCAGAGAAAGAAAAGAAGAAACAGAAGAATACACATCGTTCAAATGCTCAAAAACAGTGTAAAACAATACGGACCGATCCAAAATAAATGGAATCATCAATAAGCGGATGCTTTTCTTATTTATCGCTTGCACACTCATTGGACTCTATTTTTAATTGATTTTTTTCACCACATTATTTCGTCCGCGTTTCTCACTGCATGGTATTTTTCACGGTTACTTTGTATTGTGATAGGATATATGGTTTAAATTGTGTATGGCACGCGCACGCAAAGCCATAATGGAATCTATTCATAGATTTTTTTCCATATTCAATGTGCACAGCAGCAACATTTACTCCGATCGATTGAACGAAATGACGACTCTGTTTGCCATCGAAAATACGCACAACAATCGAATTATTGTTGATTGAAGTTGTCATTGCACCGCAACATATAATGTATTGATTTATCGTCGTTGATTTGTGACACATTGAGTGTCTAATGAAGTCACTCATTTCGAAATGAAGCAGGTCAGTTTACCCCTCGTTCAAGTCGCACCAGCTTAACATTATGAGCTTGCGGCTGGAAATGTCAACATGTTGATGAGTGCAGCAAATCATTGGGAAATTGCGAGAATATATTCCATTTTTTTTGGATTTGCATGTTTTCCATTTGCACGATATTTGCATAAGTTGCTTGGAGGCGGCAAAAGCCGGCTAACGACACCCACGTGTGTTCATTTTAGTGCATTTTCGTATCGAATCTAGTTTGTGTACTATGTTGGTTATTTTTGTGTTGATCTTACCTTATCAACGCTCATCTTTTTGAATGCACCTTGTAAAATTTTGAAATTTTGAATGTATTCGTGTTCCAAATTTGTACGGAATTTGACGCGTTTCATTGGCACCGAACCTGGAAACAACATGTCCATGTATTGACAATAGGCAGATCCTATAAAAATAAAAATGATATTTGTATTCATTTATCTCAATAAAAAACACATCTTCAGAGTTTTGTTACGCCGGTGCAATAGAACAGTAATGAAATAATCAATAATCAACGCGGAAAATTGAAATCCCTACACGATGCCGCATATAAATATATTTTGTGAATTCACTAAAGTGAATAAAATGATTTAATATAAAAATGAATAAATTACCTGTGCAAAGCTCTTCGATTTTCGCAAACTGTGCATTGAGACAGTCATTTACCCACAACAGCATATCATGCCGCGACAGATTCTCTGATGTAACATTTGTTGAATACACGTTTACCGCCATTGTTGCCCTTTTGATATTAATGTTCCTTGATGCACTTGCTTATGCTTCGGCTGTATATATAAATAAATAAAATATATTATGATAAATAAATATTTTATGATTTTGGCCTAACAGATTTGTCATGCAACAAAAATAATTAGAAATATAATTGAAATTGGTATAACGAATAGTTTTTAATTAAAAATATCGAATCCAATTATTATACTACTTTATCACCGATAAGAACTATTGTACATTTTGCACATATAAATTATCAACAATGGCAAAAAGTCTTTAGTTCAGTCTGTGAAGGGAGATCAATAAAGCACATAGTGCACGATTCTTACTTTTTGTAGCTGTTCTCATTCTTTATTTGACTAAGAAAACAACTTGTCATTAACTGGGGGCTCAACAGGGAAATCGCTAGTCGAAGATTTTTTTTATAACTACATAAGTATACTGTTAAAATCTGAGAGTGATTTACTGAACCTTAAAAGTCGGTATTCTTGAAACATAGAATCAACGCATAAGTCGATATTCTTGAAACACAGAATCAACGCACAAGACGGTATTTTAAAGAAAATCAACGCTGGGAAAAAACGGAACCATCACGGTCAACGTAAACAAAAATAAAGACGGAACTCTAATGAGTCAACGCTGGGAAAATCGGAAAGCAAGTGAGCTCAACGTTGCAAAAAGTGATATAACACTATAAAATAAATAAAATGTTTTGCTAGTCGATCATTTATTCTATAAATTGTGAGAGTGAAACGACTCTGGTCGAGTATAAAAAACCAAAGTGAAAATTAAAAATATAAACACGATGTGGCAGTACCACACGGTTTAAAAATTTGAACAAATTAAAGATCGATCAAATCACTGTAAATCAAATTAACGAGATCAAAAACGAAAAAATAAATACGATGAATTAAAACTGATTAAATTGCGAAAAGTAAAAATAATATAACCAAAATTGAGAACTATGAAAAGCTAAGCTTTACATTTAAAAAATTGTTGAAAAGAATAAAAACTATGAGACTTCGATTGAAAGAACTCACAAAAACGATGAATGAAAATAAAAGTAAATCATTTATAAAAAGGGAAAATTTGTTCGTATAAACAAAGAGTTGAAAAAAGTGTTTCAATCCCTGAACCAAATCTAGTAATTCCATTTGCCGAAACATTTAAAAATACAATTAGTGAAACAACTACAATCAGTTCCGTTGACCAAAACAATGACTTTGATAAAGTGAATAAAATAGAAAATAAATCAGTATCGATTTCTAAATGAGGAGATTCCATGAAACAAACAAATCAGGAGCGAAAAAGAAGAAACATTTCTCCAATTCATTATCCACGACTACCAAAATTAAAGAAAATAACGACTGTTGATTCAATCAACAACACAACAACAAAAAAGGAGTTTAAAAATCAAGAGTCAACGGTAATTTTTAAAAAACTATTAACAATGGAATTTGAAGGGAATTTCGTGGGAGCCGTCTACATACAAACTTTTTTTGTATTTTGCTGAATTATTGTAAAATACCGGAGTTGAAGAAAATCAAGTGTAAAATTATAGGGTAATTGTAAGTAATATTGATACATGCCGAACAATAAAAAACGACTATCAGACTCTCAAAAGGCATTCTTCATCACAGGTTTGAATTCTACCATACCGCTCTAGTAATTGAAAAAATAGATTTCGAAATTAAATGAATAAAAGCAAAAACATCGAATGAAAATCATTTTCGAATAGAATAAAAATTTATTTATTAAGTTGCACTCTACACAACACATCAATTTATTTTCTTTCTGAATTACTTTGACAATTTACAGAGTCACAAAGGGTCAAATGGAAAATACATAACAAGCTTGATTTGTTGATGAATTAACTTTTATTTTCAAAATTAGAATTTGAAAATTGATACATGTAATAATCGATTTCTAATCAAAATAACCATAAACACATACACACCATTTTCATGTTGATGTTCGATTAAATACACAACGATTACAACACATTGTTATTCGAAATGTGACTTCCAATTTGATAAATGATCCGTAATTTTCAATTGTACAATACAAAAAGTGTTTGAATTTGACCATTTATATTAAACATGAGAATCAAATTGAAATGTGATTTTTATAAAATTCATTTTATTTTATGTTTAAAAAATTTTGCGACGCAAAAACATTCAAAATAAAATGAAACACATATTGATTGGGGTTAACCCAATTGGGTCCTTCAAAAATCATTAACATTTTGAGCATCTTGGATCAGTTTTGTATGCATTCAATAAGATTTCAAAATTATAGTTGAACTTGAAACACACATTCGTGATATTGAACTTCTGTTAATTAAATTTGGTTTGGTTGGCCAATATTCATTTAATATTTTTATCGTCAAGTTTGATTCAGAAACGAATCAAATTGGCAAACGAATCAAATTTTGGTTGTTTTAACATTCCTTATCTTGAATCGTTCCTACATCATATTTGATTTAGTTTCTATTCAGAAAGAAGTTGGAGTTCAAAAGAGGAGTTGTTATTCGGACTATGGAGTGATCTTTTATATTATCAACTGTAGAAAGTGTGATAGAAACTTGGGATATGACAACAAGAGTTTGCTGCATTTGTTGAGAAATAAACTAATTAAACGAAAAACCGGATTAACAATTTCAGATAAAATTGACAAACAATATAAAAAATCATTGGAAAATTTTTCATATCATTAAATTTTGAAGAAAAGGGATTTTAGAAAAAGTATACTACAATAATTTGATATACTAAACATTCACTTATAACGCTTATTATAACACCGTATTTCACATCTAAATAATGAACATCAACAAGCATTATTTTAAAAATCAAATATAAAAAAGGTGTGGGTAAAATAAGCAAAAACAAAATGAAAGTCCATTATTGACAAAAAACCGCCAACGACACCGAGTATTGTCGGAATCATCATGACACCATGATAAAGAATCGACTTAAATCCACAGAATAAAACCTGAAACAAGACGATTAAACGACTTTGTGCACCGATGCATGGATGTAGAGATGACTGCATCTCCGAACCAGTAGTAGTAATATTTGAACAGAACGATCGTCTTCAAAATAATTGCTGGAATCATCAGATTCTTCGGTCAATGGTACCATTGTTTCAGTTGAATTCATGGAACTTTGAGAAGACAAAATTTTATGTAAACTTGTTTGAAATTACAAACACAAAATTCCGATTTATTTTATCAACTAGGGACAGTTGATTTTGAAATGAAGGGGGAGTCAATTAACATTATATTTGCATTGCTAATTAATATACAGTTACAGTTGATTTTGAAATACTTCGGTATTTTGGCACGGCCAAGTTCAATCAACTGTAATGATAGCGAAATATTTTTATACCAGAATGGACTTGACCATATTTGGGCATTTAAACATTGGCCAAGAGCAACGCCATTGATAAAAAGTCCATTACTCCGGAACAAATAGGCAAATTGAAATTTCGGTTCAGCTAGAATAAATGAAGAAAACGTAATCAATCAGAATAACTCGAACAAATAAACTTTAAAGTTCAGAACCAAATCATTTTTATTGAAACCGAATAGACTAAACTCAACAACAAATTTGCATTGAACATTTTGAAACGACGAACTATTTTGATTTTAAAAGCAACGGATGAATTGTATAGATGATATCTACGATTAGATTGATTTTGATTGATGGGGATTTTGAGAATATTTTTTCGTATGAATTCGGATATTTGCAATATTTCCTTCGGCAGTGACTTCCAGATTTATCCACGGTGTTGCAGTAGTATTTTTGTTTGTATTATCAGTTGTATTGTTCCTATTATGGTTGGTTATATTATTCTAAAATTGGAAAATGAGAATAAGAAAATTCAAGAAAAATCATTTTATGTTTCATTTGCTATGCAATTACGAACTAAATGGTGAACAATCATTGACTCTAGTCTATATATCAACAGAAAACTAAATGGAAAATGTAATTTTTTCCTTTACTCAATTCGAATCACCTTTTTGCGGGTTGTGTTGAGCGACTCGAATTTATATTGAGTTCAATGTAATTCCATCCATATTCCATCAGACTCGGTTCTTCAATTTCTGAACAGCATGACGCAAAATCACATCATCCAAAAGATCCAAAGTCAATTTTTTCCATGATTCGGTCGCTTTAAGTTCGAAATAATGACTAAAAAATGATACGAATGAATAGTTTTGCAATATTCACAAAGAACATATGTATAAATCATTTCATATTCACTCTAAAATGTAATCAATTGATGTGGACTTCAATAGCTTAGCGATCGTGATGTTATCAGTCAAAATCAGACAATCGATGACGTTTTCAGTTTCTATACGATCCACAATAAATTGCTGTGCTTTTTCGAAGAGTCGAGCGACCTCGTACTACAATAAGAAATTGATAAAATTACTACTTAATTCCACTTTTTACGATTATTTTGATTCAAATTTCCATACCTCATCTGATATCTTGAGCAAACCCTGCACATTTTCGGTCGAAATATTCACTTTGAATGAGTACATGTATTTAACCATCTCATAAACAATTGCATATTCATAATTCGAAATATTAATTTGATCACTTTCGTCAACTTTAAAATTTGACTGGCTACCAAATTTTCTCTTGAAAAATGGGAAATAGGTTAAAACAAATTTGTGAGTAAGTATTTTTTTGTCTCCAACGATGATTTTGCAGTCAGATTCATCTCCAGTTTCTAGCAATTTCAATCGATTTTCCCAAAATTCTTGTTTAGCTCGTTTTTCAGGAGGGGACTGAGAATCTTCTGATGAGGGATAGTTGAATACAATTTGTGGTAGTGACGACATTATATTTAAAAAACACCAATTGATCGAAAAGAGCGTTTTTCTTCTAAACAAACTATTTGCGTCTATTTTTTTTCACCATAAATGTCATTGTTGTGTCACATCAGTGTGAAGTTATCCACTCTGCTAAACGAATATTTCAAAATCTATATTTCGGTTAAAGCTTTCAAAATTCTACTTACAAATTGGAGTGAATTTCATCTATTCGATCGGAAATCTAAACAGCAATTTTTATACAATCACCACATCATATTCACATGATTCTATCGTTTTTGAAACAGAATAAATTCTTCATTCGAAAACTCTCTAAATCATGTTCCATTGAATCATTTTGATATCATTTGAATGGAGTATCAAACGCCATCTCTTGAGAGGTATGCGAACGAATTGTTTATTGTTTTCCAATTGTTTTTATTTTGTTTTGTTGTTTTGATACTAAAAGGGGAAACGACCGGAGACGATCGATTTTAAGACGGAGGAGAGTTAACGAATCTAATTATTTACGATTAATTCCAGTATATTGGTTGATTTTTAAATAAAAATTTTATGATTTTGGCCTAACAGATTTGTCATGCAACAAAAATAATTAGAAATATAATTGAAATTGGTATAACGAATAGTTTTTAATGAAAAATATCGAATCCAATTATTATACTACTTTATCACCGATAAGAACTATTGTACATTTCGCACATATAAATTATCAACAATGGCCCAAAGTCTTCAAAATGTTGGAGGTGATTCATTTAAAGTATTTCGGTATAATTTTTACATAAACTTAGCATTTAACCGAAAGAATATCGAAATATTTGATCTTATTTGCATTTGCATGTTTGTTTGTATTATATCTTGTATTGAATTACATTTGGCACACTTTAAAGGTCTTCCAATTCTAATCCAAGGGTAATTTTGTTTTAAGCTAAAAAATAGAAAACTTCGTTTTGATATGTTCTCAAGAGGTTTCAGTTGAACAAAGAATGTTCATGGTGAATCGGTCAAAGTTCAAAACAAATGCGTATGTTCTGAACAATAGCCATTAATCAGAGTAAAATAATGAATATTTTGATTGTTTAGGCTGTCGATAGTATTTTACATAGCAATAAAACCACACAATTTCACACTCAAATCAACTGATAAATAAGGTCGTGTTGATGTTGAAATTGGAAAAAACTCAATCAAAATTGCGGGTACCGTACTGGCTTGAACGCTTGAACCATTTTCCAATTTACTAAATGTGGCTTAGAAGGTTGTATTTTTCCAATAAAACGAAACTGATGACCTACGAAAAGTTACAAGCAGAAATAGGCTTCCCGTGTTAAAGAAAACAACAAATCGGTCTGATTGCGAACTGAAACGGAATGCATCAGCAGGCTTAACATTTCAAACGACTTTGAAATTGAAATTTCTGTTCAATATCACATGAAATATACACACAATGTTTGGTACAAATGGCATGAGTAAGTTTATGTTGCATACATATGAATTTTAGTGCGATAAAAATGGAGAAAACTCATCATGGTACGTCACATGGAAAAGAAAAAAATGCACCAATCAACAAGTACAGCGTGAGTCTTGCGTTTATCGTGTATTTTGCCTATATTTCGTTTTATAATTTTGTTCTTTAGGAATGAGCCATTATACATGGTGCTACCGTTAATGTATATGCTTTTCGGAAACAAATGTCCATTTTTCCAACGGAAGCTCACGTATGAAATATTTAATTAAATGTCGTGCGCAGGGTACTCTATGTGAACGTAAAACATAATATGTGTGTATGGTTTGTCTCAGGTGGTGAATCACTTGTTAAGGTTTTTTCATTGTTAAGCTATTTTGTTGCCAAACAAATGATTAGCTGCATAATTGTTCTGGAAAACATTCTTAGTTTCGATTGCGTGCTATTAATTGTATAAAACACACATTCTTTGAACAAAAAAAGGCATAAACATTCTATGGAAAATCTAATTGGTTAATGATTGGTGGACGAAAAAAATGGAACATGATCCAATTTGAAGGATTCATTCTCATTTATGAATTTTATTTTTCATTTAATCCATTTGCTTTTTTCAAAGAAAAATGATGTTGTTGACAGTAGCCCGAAGAAATTTTATTTCACCCATGATCGATTGCAATCTATAAATGAAATTTAACTCTCGTCTCGCTGAAAGTGTGATCGTTTGTCTCTGTCTCGAATTATATGGCAATTGAATCGCCTGATTGACCACCATTGCAATGGTGCAAGTCATGCAAGATGATTAATGTCTCGCATAGTTGTTTCTCACATTTAAACCACATATCAGTTAAAATGATATTTGCATACGAGTGAAATAACATGGTCGCAAAATGTGAAATGTGATCATCGCATTCCATTGAATTACATCCATTTGGTTAATCTGTGAATGATAGTTTGTTGTTTCAATCGCATGCACACACTTCAATAGAGGCCCAATTACCATATAATTGCATACTAACAGCATGATTATGTTTTCGTTCAGCATAGACATACGCTTTGGCCGGAAGACTAGGCGAGAAACATGAAAAATACAGCATTTGCAAAGAGACATTTTTCTAAATTTGTTCGCAGCACAGTCTTAAATTTGTTGCATTTTGAAAATAAAAATCATGAAGCAATGCCTTCGGTTTGGTTGGTTCTGTTTATTTGATTCACGCATATCGTGTTTATTATGCGGCCGAAATTTCGATAAAATTTGCGATATTTATTGTAAGTAAAAGTAATCTGACATTTTTATCACGCTTCTTAAAAATTGGTCACACACTGTGCACTGGAATGTCTCTCGCTTAAATCAACAATTTAATTACTTGCCTAACTGATTACCAACAATGAAACCGTAAAACATTCCTGCATACCATTAAATGTGTCAGCCTTTGAAATGCTTTCAGAACCGATAAATATTTCCAATTCCATTTCAATTGACAAGAAAAACGCAGAATAAACAAAATCAATTCTTGCGCCAAAGGAAAAATGGAAGGCAGAAAACAGGAGCGAACATAAATGAACAATGTCCAAAGAAAATTCTCAATTGTCTTGTTTAGATCGTGATTGGTGAAACCTACTGGATCGCCGATAAACTTCAAAAATCCGCTGACTGTTACCGCAAAATAAAAGAAAGTATTTTAAACCAGAAATGAAATGTATTCACAAATTCTTGCAACAATTCGAACGGCTGGATTTTTGTCACAGTCTTATACAATTTTCACTTTGATTTTATCGCCTCATATAAAACTATGACGCGTTTTGGTCACGTCAGCACAGCAAGTGACTTATATTTCGATAAATTTCGCGTGAAAGTGACTAATAGATAGATAGAGAAAGAGAGAGAGCGAGAGATAATCGGATGTTATGTGTTGAGGGAAAGTGCTATCAGTTCGGCAAAGTCGAACGAGAAGAATATACAAGATGAAAAAAAAAAAATCAGAAGAAAATATGAATTAGCCGAAAGTATGTTATTAGATCGCGTTTGGTTGGCTCTGTGAATCGAGCGATGATGGCTTACGCGAAATCGGAATGATCGCATAGTGATCAGTGTTGGTGGTTTGCATAGAACGCAATGCCGTTGAATGGTTGAGTGAATACATTATAATCCAGCGTTTGGCGTGTATGTATGTGTAAAATGTGTCCGTAAGGCGAAGCCATTCCAATTGTACTTATTCAAATGAGCTAGTAACTTATAAGAAAGCAACCATAAAAAACAAACACCACTCAAATAAATAAAAAATGAGTCGAATTGATTTTTTAAGCTTCAATCATTTCAATTTGTTGCTACTTTTCTTCGGTATATATTGCTGTTCATCAGCCGATTAAATGAACCAATCAACTATAAATATGGCTTGAACCTAAACATATCAATGGAATTTCTTACACCAAAGATTAAAGACGCATTGACATGGTTCAGCCAGTGTGTTGTTGTTATTTTCAAGTCGCCACAATGATCACGTCAACAAAGAAGACCAAAGTGAACCGCCGAAAAAGACAAATTTATTTACAACTCGGTGTCTATTAATCTTGTGACTCTTGGTGACACAGTTGACTCTCTAAAATATTTTTCACTTAATTTCACCAGTCACCGCATTAGCATTTTCTCACTTGATTCACAGTCATGCCATTATCGGCATCTTCAGAGGGTAAATTGATTTCAATAGGCTTTCTTTTGATGATATGCAAAAAAAATATAAAATATTAAATTCGACTAAGGAATTTGCAATAATTTTTTATTGGTTTTGCAATCAATTATGAGTAACTGGAATGAGAGAAGAACAATATTTTTTAATAAAGCAGTCTAAGTATTAACCGAACTTTGAATATCAGTCAAAAAATCATACATGACCGGTGATTAGATCGATGATATGGTTCGATTCTGTAATCGGCTAAAAATACACTGCCAAACTTGCATCAATGTCTACTTTGTGGTATTATGCACTTCCCATTGATCGGCTCGCTTAGTATTGCCACGAATAGTTAAGTGTTTTCAATGTTACGGTCTCGCACATAGCCAAGAATGGAAGCAGAAAAGAAAAGTTGCGAAACACATGGCGACTGTGATTAAATTTCTATAAAATTGAATCGTATCCAAAACAGTTAATCATAGTGCAAGCATCGAAACAGATATATAGGAAATAACAAAGCAATTCAAATACTACAATACGAATGATGGATCGTCAAATTCTTGATACGCACATACACACACACACACACACACACTCGCACACATTTCTCAGTGATGTATCAATAGAGCATGAACTATAGCCGCGCAGTTCGACGCATACGGTTTTAGCGTTATATTTTAAGCACACGATGACGGTACATGCAACAGCGAGCACGCGAACTAGCAAGAGAGCAACACTTAGTTCTCATTTCGTCCATATGAAGTCAAATAGCAGGATATTCATAAAAATATTTTTGATATTATTTGCCGTTTGCCATTGTCATATTAAAACACACAGACACATATACTCTGGATAATGAAATGTGTTTAAACGATTCTCTGCCATATATAAATCCACCGCTGAGACCTAATAGTTGATCTGAACGTACGAATACGAAAGAAAAGAGCACAAATCGAATGAAACAGCAACAACGGCGTTTCACTTTAGAAATGTCACCCGTCTTCCGTTGCTGAATAGAATGAATTTGAACTGAATTTAGTTGAAAATTCCGCCGCAACTTGACTGTCCGCGTGCATAAGCCGGTTCATGCGAATCATAACAAAACATGTCCTAACAATTTCTTCCCAAATATCCTACCAATAAATTAATTGAAAAAGCGGAAATCAGAGCGGTTCATGCATTTGCAGGAGCTCAGCGAATCACAGAGTAACTTTTGAGCAACAGTTATTAAGACATGGATGGTCTATATCTTTTTTTGTTGTGGTACAAAACCATTAACAAAAGGTTCCTTTGAGCACAGATTTAGGTGGATATAAAATCATGGCAACCACGTGATGAAATGGGCGAACTAAAAACTTCAGTCGAAGAGCAAAAAAAAAGCATGCACAATCTGTTTCCGAATGAGCCGTAACAGAATGAAAACGGATTGATCGCATTACAGCACAGTGAATATATCGCGAAAGATGCGAATGATGTCTGTGTAATATGAAGTAGCGTGAGTGAGGAGAGCATCCGCAGTGACTATAACGGCACTCCTAAATTCTTCAAAATTGTTCCATTGAATCTGAATGTTGTGTTTTTTTCATTTATTTGAAATGTTATTTCGTTTCTTCTCGAGTAACGCATTTAATTGGATCGCCTAAATTTCTGAATATTATTAAATCTATTCATTAAATATATATGTATATTCTTTAAGTCAATTAGTGATTCTAGAATCAATCAAAAGCGGTACCAGAAAAACAACTCGGAAAGATAATTTAACGTTAGGAGAATGGCCCTTTAAATGTTTACACCACATTTCGAATCCATACATATTGAAACAAACAATAAAAATGTGAACGCATCAGCCCAATCGTTTCACAAATATTGCATACGTAATCAACGTGGTTCGGTGAATGACTCATCTTTTCTATCCGCTCGTGAATTATTCTGATTCAAATCACACACACTCAAATTCACTCAATCGCTCTCAGCCATTCGATGTGCGATTTCTATATATGTCCTTTGCACTTCACACTGTGCTCTATCCAATGAATTTGATTATTTTTCACAGCATTTTTCAGTCGCTTTGGTTTTTTTATAAAACAATTGACTTTCTGCCACCTTTGAATTCTCTTTTCGTAATGGTGCTTTCTACTGCTTCAAACGCATTCTTTTTCTGTATATTTTCCATTTGGCGTGAAATGTAGCCAAATCGCATGAATTTGTCCAATTTTAGCGAAGAATCCAACGTCATTGTCGGAGTTGAATGCTTCAAACTGTGCGAAATTGTGCATGTGTTTTTTGGGGAAAAATTTAACGAAAATAGGTTTGATGTGCCGAATATCACACAGATCTCTAATGAATGCTCCTTTTTGCACACATTAACGCACATTGCATCGCTTTTGAAACACTCTTATTTCTAATATATGTTGCTCCAATAATGCGAACATGATTTGTGAATAAGCAAACTGAAAATGAAAGAAAATAAATAGGTGGAGAGAAAGATGTCGGTGAAGAAGAAGAGAAAGATGTCAGCGAAGGAATAAGAAAAAGAAGAGGGATAATAAGAAGAATTGAAGTCAACGGGCTAAAAATCAGGGAATAGAATGAGCCAAAGACCCAATTCTCATTTATTGGTTGAAATACTTTCGTTGAATATTCACTTCTAATATTATTTGTGTATATTCTAGTCTCTAATGTCTGTACGTAAGAAGAAAAAGCATTTTTCGAATGGCATATAATTTTCGTTCCATATTTGTGTTCTATACACAATATTCATCGCTACGGCGCGTTATGCACAATGTTCGTCTTTTGGGAAACTCCACACACGGCAGAGAGACGGAATAAAAAAGAATCATACAAACGCACAGACAAATATAATGAGCCAATTCTCGTGTTCTTTCGCTTCATTTTTATTATAATCCAATTTTGCCATTTGTCTGTCCATCGGCGGCACCAGCAGCGACAACAACATCAAAAATCCACTTTGGAATAATGTGAGTGTCGATAGAAGTTTGTGTATCGAAATTTGAACATTTGTAATGGAGGTGCCGCCGCTCAAAAAAGCCAAAAATTATAATGTAAAGCCAATCCTTCAATACCTCGTGAAAATTCTCTGGATTTGTAGTAAATTTGCAATTATCGCGTCTCAACCGATTGATACTCGCGCACACGCACACACACACACACACACACACACACTCCAAGAACAGAACTGAGTTGCACTTTGATTTTTGTTGAGAAGAATAATTCGTCGGTTTTTGCAGGGTTATCGTTAATGATATTTGCACTATGTAACACACTTAGTTTTTTTCCCGTCCCTCAATTTGATTAAGTCCGGCACCAAAAAATGTGTGCTGATCGTCAACAAATTGATTTCACCGAAACAAAATGGGGTTATTTTCTTTTGCCAAATTTAATGTGTACTTACTTTCAACAGCTTAAGAAGAATCTCCACTCGCTTGGTATGATGATATATATATATATATATATATATATATATATATAATAACACAGTTGTTCAGATGGTTATTTCGGTTTGAACATACGCCAAAACGACTTACACTGCCAATGTGAAAATTATGACTGTCGATTTTGAACACTGTACACATCCACACAAGTCACTCTATCACTATCTCGCGCGCCCGTTTCCCATCACACGCATTCGAAAAAACTGCACGAAGCGTGCGTTTGTTTTTCTATGTATTGCAATTTGCTGACACACCATTTTCATATCCGTCGTACAGCGACACCTACTCTCTCGTTGAATTCGATTATGAAGCGCTTGTCAATTAAAATTGTCGATGAACATTAATAAATTCATCGCGTATCTGCCATAAATATATGTAAATGAATTAATTTTTAGCGATATTCATTGTTTCAAAAGCTGAATTATTCATTTTAATTAATAATAATTCTCAGATATGCCATACGATTATTTAACGGTTTTGTTACTATATATTTCATTCGGAAGAACTAGAATTGCCGATTGGACATGATGGAATAGTCAGAGCCCTCTTTTATCAAATTAAAACAGCACATGAATTGAAATGCGTTGCGGCAAGAAAATGCATTCATTCAAAGCCGATCAAAAAGCCGGTATAGGAATTTATTTTAATTTTCCATCAAACTTCAACAATATAGCCAACGGACATTGAATGTTCTGTTTTGTTTTTTTGAATCTTAAGCCTATTTTGTTGTTATATTCAATTTCATAACAAATTGTGCAAAGTCATTGTATAGCACATCCGGCAGTTCCATAGCAGCAAAGTGACCTCCCTTAGTATGCCACGTGCTGTGGATCAATTTTGGGAACTTCACACTGAGCTGCCAGTCGATCTCATGCGTCAAATCGTACTTAAAGCGAGCACATCCAGTTGGAACATTTATTGGAACGCGATCCATTTTCAAGCCAAAGTGTTTCTTGCTGAATGATTCCGCATATAAACGCACCGATGTTGTGATACTATTCGTTAAGTAGTAGATCATGACATTGTCAAATAGAGCATCTTTCGTGAAGTCATTATCAAGACCACCGTCGTTTGTGTCGCGGTAATTCGGGTTTGTCCATGTTGAGAATTTTTCGAGAATATATGCAGCCAATCCAACCGGGTTATTAGATAAAGCAGTACCTGCATGGGTTAAAAAGTATTTCGTTACATTTCTTATAAGAATTATTTAGATTGGAAATTTAAAAATGATCCAAAAACTGAAGAATATAAAAAAAATGAAATGAAATTAAATACCGATCGTATCCGGTTTAGTGGCTTGAAGATGCATGTAGCCGCTTTCTTCCATAATATAAGCGAAATATTTGCTCATTGGGAAGACAAAGTCAACGTATTCCTCGGGCATGAACAGGCTTGGGTAGAAACTAGCAATAAATGCTTTTATACTGCTTGCCGGTGATATTACTACGCACATGTTCGAATGAAAGCCGATCACATTTTGTGGGAAAAGGGTTGATAGTGATTGACCAATGAGTGATCCCCAATCACCACCCTGAATTAAGAACCGATCATAACCCAAGCTAATCATTAGATTTCGTAAAACGATGGCCATTTCAGTTGGATTGAGACCAGCAACGCTGGCACCCTCGCTAAAACCGTAGCCAGGTAAACTCGGCGCCACAACGATGAAAGCAGTGCCATCCTTGGCTTTGGTCAGTTTTGGAATAATCTCATAGAATTCACGCACCGAACCAGGCCATCCATGCAACAACAACAAAGGCATGACTTGGTTCGCTTTAGCCGTTTGGTCTTTCGTGTGGATGAAGTGAATGTTCAATCTATAATTACATGCAATAATAATAAATTGTCATATTTTTCGAATAATTCTTTCCATTGTGTATACGAATGATGAAAAAAAATAATTCGAAGAGAAATTTGATAGTTCTGAAAATAAAAATTAAATGTTTTTGCAATATTTAAATATGGTATTCACGATTTCACGACTTTCGTGTGAAGGTTCATTTTCTCATTTGAATGTTTACATCCAATTTCGATTTTATTTTTCCAAGACTCGGAATGGAGCATTGGGAGTGTGACGTTTTCAAACGTAATACACTATTCAAGTGTACTTCGAGCATGTACTATACATTTTAAAGTATTTAAATGTTTGAATGAGTTAACTGTATAAATATTACGATCGCACTTGCTGAGGAAATGCTCAGAAACGTTTATATCAAATGTTTTTATTAATATTATATTTATTTTTTCGCTATTGCAATTGATGATCACTTACCCTTGAATCCTGGCTGTGAATTGCGGCAATCCATTCAAGAATTTCTGTCGTTCGTCCCAGCGGGGCAAGTAGTCATCGCGCCAGAATTTAATCAATTCTTCCAGTTTATTTTTATGAAAACCGTATCGAAATCCGACACTTTCCAATGGTTCCACTAGATTCAATGGCTCACTGAGACGATTGCGCAGTTTAGCTATGACACCACCTGAATATTCAACCTTGAATGGTTTTATCTCTAATCTTTCAGCTCGATTAGCCAGTGAACTGGGCCCCCAATATTTGGTTGTTTCTATTTTTGGTGGTGGCACCGGTGCAAACAGTGCTTGATACACAAAATATGCAGCAATGGCAAACAGTACCGTTGCAATACCAGCACATTTAAATCCCATTTTCACATATCCTAATGTAAATAAAATTGAAATCCAAATTACTGAAGAGATAAGAGTTTTCCTAAAGTAATAAATGAAATCAACTTAATCAACGTTGACTTTCTCTTCAACCAACCAAATCACAACTGAATGGCTTGAATATGCTATGTTATTATTACATTTTAAACACAAAAACGCAATAAGAAAAAACGAAGAAAAATATTTTTAAATTGCTGATAAATCTCATTTGGTATGTGCGTGTTTATTTATTCGAGTGGATGAGATTAAAAGTGTCCATTCGAATCGCAACTTCTGCTTTTGCTAATGAATATATCCATCAGCGTGAACAGCAGTTGAACTGTGCATGTTTGCTGTTTGCTTTAATTCTTAGAGGTTCATTTGTTATTTTATTTTAAACATTGATTGAAGCTTATAAATCGCGTGTTGTTTTGTCTAGCACATCATATTATATGTCGTATGATTTTGCAAATAAACCCTATATTAAATATAGAACCAGCCGCGGATATTTTGCATGCCATAATGATTATAGCGAAACACCGTTGCAAATGATATTTTGATGCTCAAAGCCGAATCAAATTGACATGCTCCTGCCGAGAGACAATTAGCAACTCGATTGAAATAATCCAACAATAAAATACTTACAATCGTTTCGGCCGGACAAAACAGCTCGGATTAATAAATGTCGATTAGAATGGAAAAATATGAATAAAGTTCGAGACTTAGTGCCGCAGGTGGTTTCAGTTGCTTGTCTAATATTCGACTGTCATTGCAAATCACATTTCAAGAGCAATGAAAACATAAGGATTGTTTTTTATAAACAACTGTAATATAGCCGCAATATTCCACTGGAAGGTCGCATGCATACACTCATATCGCCGTCAATAAAATGAAAACACATACATCAGCAGTGTGTCACTTTGAATGTTAGTGTACGGAATAGCTTTGAGTTAATTTTAAGACGCAAAACTGCACTAAATATAGCCGGCAAATAAAAACGGCACTTCGAATTCACATCAATCCACGGATGATTTGAAAACAGCTCGTGAATGATTGGTTTAACATCAAACGATAATCAACAAGCAAAAAAACAATAAGACATATTAGACGCCATTGAGACATTTAGATTAGCGTGAGCATGATACACAATTGAACTTCAAATTAAATCGCATGCTAATTATATTCACGATAAAGTTTCGAAATATATAAGAAAATAAGTGAAGTATAATCAAATGATTAGCTGTGAATGTCTCCATACTACTCCGTATCATTCATATAAACGTATACTTCCATATATGCCTTTGCAATTCCATTCGTAAATTGCATATCTTCAGGCATTTGAAGACAAAGTGTCCAGCCGATAAAATTTAAAGATTTGCATGGTGAGTGAAATTTGTGATTTAGAATTTATGCATCTAGTTACACTATTTAAAATTGCGGCTGAGCACAAATTTTTCTTAGCCAGAAGATTGAATAAACTAAACATAAATGTTTGCTTCGGATTAACATAAATTCCCATTTTCAATTGATATTGTTAGATTTTCAATATAAAGATATAAAACGACATTGAACAACACCTTGCTTGATCTAATTAGAAGCGTTCATAAATTTTCAAAGTAAATCTATCGTTGAGATGGAGAGGTGGGAATATCGAACACAGACAGAATTTAAATGTACATACTCGCCTCTTCATCTCACCGATAGAAATAGATAACATTAAGCCAAAATTCAAAGAAACGTGTAATAGCTTTTATGTAAGATTCTGGAAAAACAAGCAAAATTTACGAAAGGCAAAAGAAATCCTGTTTTTCTCAGAATTATTTTTATAGAGCAAAATTTATAGACGGAATAAAGGCCATAGTATAAATGTGATAAATCAGTTTGTGATGCAAATGAGAAATTGATGGGAGTTTTGTTGGAATCTGTGAGTTTAGTATAGCCAATACGGCTGTATAATTGTTTTACTTGCTTCGCACTTCTGTCGCGGAGCAATGAACATCGTTAGAGAAAATCGTTAGAGTGACATTTAACCAATTTGTTTGAAATGCACAAAATATGCAAAGGAATGATTGAGAAAAGACAAAAATAATGCGAATAAGGCAACATTGTGTGTCATTCCCCTTCATTCCCCTTTGAGACTTTTTGATTGTCTTGTTTTTTTTTTAATATGATATTTCTCTCTGTGTGCTTTTATCTTTAACAGACAGACTAGCAACTTCAATATTGAATTATTTCGACAGAATATTATTATTTTTCTTAAGTTGAAATTTATTCAATAAATATTTGAAGGACAAATATAAGAATTTTGAATCGGTAATGTTTTGAAGGACTGATAAAATGTGATGTCGTCTTCAGAGTGTTTTACACCGACACTTTTTTTGTTGAATTTTTAAAATATTTGTCATTTGTCTTACCCGAAAGGTGAAATTGCAGCGGTTTTACATAATTAGGCAGGTCGATACATGCCATTTGTGCTACGAACTCCCCGTTCTTCTAAAGATCTTAAACTTGTCTCATATGGCCAGACTTTTGATTCAATCCATTCTATATAATGTCCAATTCGAGTATAAAGCGATGGTATTGAAGAATAATCACAGAAATCTGGACTAAACGAAGTAATCCCAACAATTGTAGCAATTGCTGAACCCTGGTTTTTGAGGAGGGGTCCGCCACTGTCTCCCTTACAAATATTTCTTATACCATCTTCATCAAGAGCACAGTATTGGTCTCTGTGTATCTTCTGTAGACGTAAACATTTCCATTTTTGCTTGCACTTTTCCCAGGGCACTGTTTTGACGTCAGCCTTAAGTAAAACGGACGAAGTAAGATCATTTCCTGCATTAAATAAACAAAAGGTATATAGAAATTTTCAAAATATATAAGACATTCTTTTTGTGAGGCTTACCTAGTAATGTTAAAGGATTCATGAATGACCTTTTATTCGCGAGACCCCATCCCGCTACTGTAAGTATCACATTTGAGTCTTCATCACCGTCGTTTATATTCAAACAAACAGGTTTGATGTATTTCCCGAATATGATAGGGTCGGTGCGGAGCAAAGCGATATCATATTGCGCTGGTTTTAACATTTGTTGCTTAAAACCTTCATGTACCACTACCTCCTGTTAATGCAGAAATTAATGAGAAAAAAAAATCTCAACACAACTACCATATTTTACCGTGATACGACATCTAAATGCACGGAGAGCAGTTTTATGGACCTGTTTGGAATTGAAGATCAAAATGATAGCTCATTCATAATTCCATTTCGTTCGAAATATGGTTAATTTTGGAAGAAATTTTGCACTCACTAGACCAACGCGTACAATCATTTCATCGGGTTCAGCTACTCTGTTATTTTGAACAACACCGTGAGCAGCGGTAACTATGAAATCATCTGCTATAATTGTACCTCCAAATTCATTCACATAATTAGTTTTAGGATCTAACTTCCAATTCAAGTAAGCCTTCAGACGAAAAACATATAAATTGTACGTATTCTTTTGATAGTAATAATTTGACTGTAAATTTACAATGGCAGGGAATTCTCCCAACTTAGCCTCTTTGCCTTTCAAGATCCTATCTCCTAATCTGAGATTCGTTTTCTTCATAGCAAACGAATCGAACTCCTCCGAATACAGCTTTGAATACACATTGCATGCTATTTAAAAAAAAATATCATAGAACACAATTGTAAATTGGGCCATTAATTTATGCTTAATATGTTTTATTTAATTATCAAAACAAAAAATGGGTCAGTATACCATTTCGTGTATTCAGTACAAGCACTAAATGCATGTTAGCAGGTATGCCCAATTCGATATAAATCCTGCACATGATGCCGCGTTTTGCAAAAGGACTTACATACATGGTTAGGTGTTATTCACGAGTGACTATGAATACAAGTATTGTGTCCGGAAAACCATGGCAAATTGTGGATAAGACTATCTTTTATAAACTGTACTCTATCCAAACCACCATTTGGATGTGTAAGAATGGAAACGAGACTCTTAAATTATACATCAGTTAAATAAAAATAAAAATTTCATAGAAATTGAACCCCTTGTGTTTTTTTTCATGTTCAAAATGTGTGCAGATATATAAGAAGGAGACAATGCGGCATATTATTTGATTACACATTGATGGTTAAATAAACATTTCAAATACATTACCTCTCAATGCGGGCCTTTCACGAGGAACATTACCTGAAAATCGATTCATATAAAAATATTGAAATGTACCACAGCTAACACCATATTTTTGTTGCTTACTAGCACTACATGAAGCTCCTCCGTTTCCACCTGTTGCAATACACCTCCTGATTAACAGCACCTCATTTGCAATAAAAAATTAGCTGAAGGTCAATGAGTTTAATTTTGAAATAACGTCAAACTGCTTATTTTGTGAGCGAAATGTTCAAAATGCGTGATGCAAACACTCAGAAGTCGATTTTATTTTCTAATTGAAGGCTAATTTATTTGAAAACTTACAAAGAAACAGAAAAGTAGCTTCATTTCAAATGATTCCAATACACCATTCATTTAGACGTCTCTGACTTGTTCGAAAAGAATGAATAAATTGTATAATAATAAATTCTTTTATATGCAGCAAGATCGTTTTTGGCATTACGCATTAATTTGAATATATTTTAGTTTCAAATAGAGACATAACTTCCCCGGTCATAACTTCACCGAAATTCGCTAATAATTCCATTTTTTTCAAAGAATGGTTGGAAAATTGAGTCCCACTCCATTCAGCTTTCGATATAATTTCGCCATCTATTTGATTATAATTTCTCCGGGAAATAATGTAAAACTCCAAATGGAAATAATTTCTCAAACAAAAGTTTTTGACAGGAAAATATGACGAAATTGTTTTTCCCGATATGTCGGTCATAAATTCTCCGTTAAGTTTGAAAGCAATGACACTCTTTAAAGAATTTTGGATTGAAATTGCACCAGATATAATCTAGAAGCTTTTTTTTTAATATATGGTCTTTTTTCAACGTGAACAGGTAAATTTGGTGTTCATACCAATCATCACATTTCTGTGCAGTTGCGATTACTCAACGGGACCGTACTATTTTAGACATTTTAATGACATCTATTCTTCAGCGCCATCTATTGGGCAGTAGTATTGATGTGATATTTCAATCGTTTAATGACTCATTTGTTTTTATTATTTGTGACAATAAAAATTTTGTTCGTATTGCAATGGATCTAAATTGAGTTCTATGTAAAATAAGATGGCGCGGTCAATTGGCATACTCTCGAATAGCTCTCAATTTCCATATAAGCACGGTCCGCTTGCGATTACTTTATAATTAATAGCAAATTTTGGATATAATAGCAATTAATAGCTCAAAATAAAAGTAATAGCCGATACAAAAAAGTAAAAGCTTGGTAGTGCATTTTTGTCATCATTACATTATTTCGAAATGCTATTGATTGCTGTTAAATTCTATCAATTCTTATTATAATATCCTTAAATGCCCTATTATCCTTATTAAATGTTAGAATACTGTATTTAATAGGGATGTATTAATAGGAAAACCGATCAAGTTCAATATAAAAGTAATTAATACAATAGTTTGAGTAATCCACCTCTCGTGAAGGTTGTGCACTCATATTAAATCAGTTCATTCTTCCAAGTTGACACGCAGTCAAGCTGCCGTTGAGGCGTATGATTGATACCTCGGCTCAAGAATCATTACCCTTGTGTGATCTGTTTGGAAGTAGTCAGCGATTTTTTGATGCCCTGTGTCCATATCAAATACTGCCTCAGATGATTCGCAGTGGAACGAAATGTTTTTAATGAAAAGTTGACAAAGTGGGATCGACGAGATGTTGAGCCAAAATTAAAATACCCATTTTGCTAACAACAAATAGTGAGCTACATACACGTTCCGAAGTTTTTGTCGATTGATCGCTTTTGCATGCATGCCTATTAAAATTGTGGCATAAATGAATGAGATACAATCAGATCCATTGCATTTTTAATTCTAAAGCTTTATAAAGACGATTTTTTTCCGAGCAAGTATAGCCAAAATATTATTATTAAGAAAAAAGACGTTCTTAATTCGGAGTTGGACATAATTTTCCACCTCGTTGGATAATAATGAAATTATGTCCAATCCCGAATGAAAGTAATTTCTGTTGCTATTTGGTCATATTTTATCTGAAGAAAATGTTTTGTAGGGAAAATATGACCTAATTGTAAATGGAATTATTTTCTCCGATATTTCAGTCAAAATTTATCCGTAACGTTTGTGTGGGGGAACTTTTTACCTGGGAAATTGGCTGGAGACCATACATCTCACTCACAGTTTTTGCTTGAAATTCGTTTGTTTGGAAAAAAATATATGAATGGCTGAGAATAATAATGCAACGTATTCTTGTTTGCAAATGAAATATCCCTCAACAAATTTACAATATAAGTGCCCCTGAAAATTGTTTCAGTAAAAATGTCCCAACTTTTCAAATTTGATTTTCTCATAGCTGATAAGAGATAAGTGATAATTGTCTTCAGCAAATATATAAGGCTTTTTAGGATCTACGTATTTGGCGAAGACACTTATCACTTTTCTCTTATCAGTAAGGCGAAATTTAAATTTTGAAAAGTTGGGACATTTTTACTGAAACAATTTTCAAGGACACTTATATTGTAAATTTGTTGAGGGACACTTCATTTGCAAAAAAGAATACGTTGCATTATTATTCTCAGCCATTCATATATAATTTGCATGTTTTTGCAATGGCTATTTTTATTATTAAAGTTAATTTCGATCGATTTCAAAACCTAAAAGTAGAAAACATTTTATTGTGAATTTTGTCTTGTTGATAACCGCTAATACTAATACCGCTAAAAATAATAGAATAAAAACCATTCAAGACACTTCCATATAACTTAATATAAAGACCACCATTTGTATGATTGTTTTAGGTAGAAATGATCACCATTGAATAAACACAGAATACAGCACAAAACGAAAGAATTGACATTGAATTTCTCAATGATCCCAAGAGGGATCCTCCACTGTCTCCCGAACACGTATTATACAGGCTATTTTTCTCCGCTGTCAGAATTCGAAGCATTTTCAATGAGAAAGAAAAAGAATATTACGTTTCCATTTCATTAGTTAATTTTTATTCATAGTAATAACAATATACAATAACAGAGATTGTTGTTGTTGTTGTTGTTGTTGTTGTTGTTGTTGTTGTTGTTGTTGTTGTTGTTGTTGTTGTTGTTGTTGTTGTTGTTGTTGTTGTTGTTGTTGTTGTTGTTGTTGTTGTTGTTGTTGTTGTTGTTGTTGTTGTTGTTGTTGTTGTTGTTGTTGTTGTTGTTGTTGTTGTCGTCGTTGTTGTTGTTGTTTTTTTTTTTTCTTATTTTTGTTGATTTTCTTGCTTTTGTGGATTTTATTTGTTTTTCCTTCAATTTTTGCCTTCATTTGCTTTGGGGTAGTTTTTATCTGTATAGTGTAATGTATATATCATAATATATTTATTTTACTATTTTATTACACTCGTTTATATCTAGAAGTTGCAAACAAAAGCGTTAGCTTATTATTAGTTTGGAATTTTGCTAGGATCGTGTCGCGTCAATAGTATGATTGCAAAATTTCAAACGATATTAATAGCAATTCACGAAATAACAAAAACATTAGAGAGCGTGGTTCACTAGATATGCAGGTTGGCTTTTGCCCTGCTCTTCATCATTTCTATCGGTCTGTTTGTTTTTCTGTCTGTCTCCTTCTCTCTATTATGAGCATTTGTAAGTTGTAATTGTTTTAATATGTGATCGGTTTTTCTTAGTTTCATTCGGGTTCTCCTCTCGGTTTGTACAATATAGGGTTAATGTTCAAGGGACATCCCTTATAGCGAGTGCCACTTAGTGATTGCTGTTTTGTTCGTCTTTGAAAATCGAAATGTCACAGTTTACCAAACTTTGGGCGAAAGATGCCTTCAGAGATTGGTTATGTGCGATCTGTGAACTTTTCAAAGACAAAAATTCGTAATTATCAGCTGTCATTTTTCAGAGATTACAGTTTCGTCGGTTGAATCTGACAATTTGTGTGTATATGTTAGTTTATTCATTTGTATTTTTTTATTTCATATTTTTTGAACTGATTTGTTGTCTGTTGGCAATCGTAACTGAATTTAATGTACATTTATTGAATGCCTCTCTTCGACATTAGTTATTTTAAACTTAGATATAAAATACAAAAAAAATTTCTTGGTTCGAAATCAAATTTCGAAAACTTCCAACCAAATGTTCCAAACGTGGATATTGACGAAAATAATATTGTGTGTGTGTGTGTGTGTGTGTGTGTGTGTGTGTGTGTGTGTGTGTGTGTGTGTGTTGTGTGTGTGTGTGTGTGTGTGTGTAACTGTGTGTGTAACTGTGTGAATAATATGCTTAATCGTGCCCATGCCGTCCAGACGTAGTCCCTACTGAATGGATTGGAACTAGGCATTTCATCCAGATTTGACTTTAAAACCTGTTTTTTCCAGAAAATTAAACCTTTCCATCATTTTTAGTCTTGTGCATTTGGTGACTATACTAGATTTTCTTTTATCCAATCCAATCAAAAGATTCGATAATTTGAAAAAATCGCTAAAGCACGGAATGATCAACAAATTATATGGTTTTTTGATGGTCATATTTTTCTTCATAATTGTTCGCCTTTTTGTAAATGTGGATGTTTATTGTTTATGTTCACTGAATTGAAAGATCGAATTTGCGTACGCATTTACTCATTTAGTTTTGCTGTTCCAAATTGACTTCAAACCAAATTTACGCTCAATGGTCAATGCTGTAGTTGCTTATGTAACGCTAGCTTGTCTCCAAATATCGTTTAGTTGGAATATATTTTGTTTCGCTATGTTGCTCGTGTGTTCTGTTCCGTAAATGCATCTTTTTTTTCTAATTCATCTTTTAAATTACTCCTGAGGTTTGAAATGGTTTATGAGTGAATGTGACTGGTTGTTGAAATATATTCTATGACATAAATGTTGAAATCAAAGCTCTGGCATTTGACGTGATTCTAGTAATTCTTTACAAAAGTGATTTGAATTGGGATTTAGTTTTGGTCAATTACAACAATTCCAATTGAAAGTGTTTAATTTAAAGTGAATGATTTGTTCTACCTTTGTTCATAATAAAGAATGTGGATGTGCTTTAGTTTGAAAATGTCCGATTACTATGAAATTGTTAAGAAATGTGGCCAACCCATATTATCAGCCGAAAATCTGAGTGTGATTTGTTTGTGAGTGAGAATGAATAAAAAGATATTCTTATAGATGTGTCTCTTTCATATTTTCGTATGCGCATAAATGGATATTGTGCAATGATATCTTTTGCCAAAGAGAATCGGTAAAAAAGAGAGATCTCCTCTCGAATACGAATTTTTTTTCGTGTTGAATCGATAGACCTGTTTAAATTGAATTGTCTCGAATTGTTTCATCATTTAGTTTGCATAACTTGGTGCATCTGTGAATGTTTCATTTATAAAAATATAAATCGACCATTTTCTAAATTGGAACGCAACTATTTTATATTTGAATTGATTGCGAAGAAACATTTCGAGCCGAGTTGATCAAAATTTTTGTGTGTGTTTGTGGTTTCCAAGATTTCTTGTTTTTTCATTTCATTTTTACAATTTCTTTTTTTTTTTTGTTTTTTCATTTTTAAAAAAAGATTCCATTTGGATTTAATTTCACTACAATCATCAACTACAATACTGATATAAACTCTATACTAAGTCCTTCATTGCAACAAAGCTTCAAGATGTGGGATATATAAAAATGAACTTCGTTATTGACTCGAGCAGAGTCCGGCAGTAATTTTGAGAGCTATTAAATAACGTGTCGTTTTTTAATCGAATTATGTAATCTCCTTTTGTAATCCGAATTTTACTCCGACACGTTATTTAACAGTAATTTGTAATTGCAATCCGGTATTACTTCTCCGATTACATTTGTTATATACATACATATAACAAATATGTATATAACAAATGTAATCGGAGAAGTAATACCGGATTGCAATTACAAATTACTGTTAAATAACGTGTCGGAGTAATATTCGGATTACAAAAGGAGATTACATAATTCGATTAAAAAACGACACGTTATTTAATAGCTCTCAAAATTACTGAAATATATTAAATATATATATGTATAATATATATGTATAATATATATGTATATATATATCAAATAATATTTCCATGTATGATTACTCGATGCGATATTTAACAATAATTTGTAATTGTAATATCAGATTAGTAATTTGCCGGACTCTGGACTCGAGTAATGTCAAAAATAACGATCAGACATCCCGGTGAATAATTTTTTTCGGAAATTTGGACACTCGTATTCGCGAGGCTCATCATTGATAAATTGAATATTCGAATCAAGTCTTGCTCAATGTTGAGTTTTTTATCACCTTGGAAAATTCAACTGAAAGTCGTGTCCCGGAAAAGGCCTGAGAATGCTTGCATTTTAACACAATGAAAAGCTCTTTGATAAAATATTGGGATGTTTTGATCAATTGTTTCATTTAGGTTTGTAGAGGAAATAGCTTGCACTTTTTAATATCATAAAAATGATAAAGTGAATGGAAAAGAATTATTAATTTTATTTCACCCGATTCTTAAAAATATATATTGCCAATTACTATGTTCTTGAGCCACTATGAAGAGTACATCTTCAATTCAATTTTCTGTACACATATGGTTTGAGACAAATTTATTTGAAATAAATAGAAAACGATGGAAGTAACGGACATTCAAGTCAGGAAATGTAAAATCGAATTGATATAAAAAAAAAACGGATTTGCTCTCTTCATCTCACTCTCTCTCTTTTTTTTCTGGCTTCTCAACATCTCATTGTGACCGTGGAGGATCGATATAGATTTTATCCATCTTCCATTGAATTTTGGTTTGTCTATTTTAAATACTTTCAGTTGCAATTTTAAATAATCAAATTGATATCATCGTGTGTGTGCAAACCACAGTATCGAGGTCCAAATTGAATGGCAACCAATTCCTTCTAATTTTATTATCTACGAAAAAATGAATACTCTAGCATCCCATTTTCCATAAATTTCTCTAATAGAAAAACAACATAACGTATTTTTAGTGTTTTAAATTTCGGATTTTGTCCATTTCATAATTGATAACAACCCCTACAGATAATTTGTATGTTTCGCTTCTGAACATTTTCCAAAGTTTTGCGCAATTAATTCGAAGATCGTGTATATGAAAAATGATGTTCTTGTACCTCTGAATATTTCGACAGTTTGGATATCAATCGGAATTGTTTCATATCCAATTTCAATATATTTTTTGCATTTCCCTAAGACAATTTCTTTTTTCTTATTTGTAGTTTTGTTCAAATGTTTTAAAAATAGAAACCAAGCAACAGTTCTATGTGTAATCCAAATGAAAAATATTTGAATACATTTTTGTGTATTTTTATTTCGAATATAGCAACTGAATAAGGAACAGGTGTGGTTACGGGCCATTGCCTTGTTCATCCATTTCATCAGATCACAATGCATTTCATTTATTGCAATGAGCGATTGTTCAATGCAAGTTTTGCGATAGATGTCCGATTGTTGAAACGTATGAACGCATTTGTTGTGCACATCACTTCCCTTTCTCAAGCTTTCACACCTGGACGCTTCCGAGTGAATAATTTCAATTTCGTGTCTCGAGAAAAAATATAGTTTCCAAGAAAATCAAATCAACCTGTTTTGGCGTTTGCCAATTTTCAGTTTCAAATAATGTTTTCGAAGCTCAAAACACGCGGAGTAGTAGGAAAGAACAATACATTCGAGGTTTGATATAAAAACACAAATTTTTCATATGATGAACATTCAAATTTTCAAGGAAATCTTCGAAAAAATCTTTTGAGAAAAACAAATTTGGAAAACTTTCATTTAATTAATCAAATAATTAGAATTGTGTCTGTAGGAATTTTCTGTTTAAATTTTTGTAATTTTTTCGTCATGATTTGAAGTTATTTTAACGTTTTTTTATATGGGAATTCACATTCAATTTTTTCGGCGGTTTTGTGTGTGATTCAAATTGGAACCTTTTTTTCGATTACAATTTTTCATTCCTTTGAATTCAATTTCAATTTCTTGATTAATCTGACTTAATTGCTCAAAATCCATTTAAAACTATTTGCGTGCAGAATAGGCAACTTCAAACGTAACGATAGATCGTTTTAGTGTGATTGATTCACTGAGATGAGTTTTTTTCAGGCTTTTGGTATGCTTTCTAATACATTAAGCTAGCGATAACACTGTGTACAGCGCATATTATTCGTTCCGTCTTAATGTTTAGTGTGGTGTTGATGCCACAGTTTGACGCGTCTGGTGACCGTGCATATCTGGTGACTAGCCCCATATAGATCGCTTAGGAATATGGGTAAAGCCAACGGAGCATTCCTCTTAATCGAATATTCATTTACGAGCATGTTTGGTCAAATCAATACCACACTGTTGTTGATCAATGTCCTCTGGATGACTAGCCGGCAGGGCAAGCAAATGTTAGGCCTCTAGAAATATTAGTGCAGTTGGTTTAGGTTCTAGATTTGATTTTTTTGCTTCAACCACTAAAAATGTGATGTCCGGCTTATCCGGATTGGCAAAGCATTCGGCAATGAGGCGTGCAACGTCCTAGAATTAGGATTGCAAATAATTTCCGAATCAATTAGATTTCTTCAAATTTCATTGATTTAAAACGAAACCCATACCTGATGATGCATTCCCTCGACTTTATTACCATCAACTTCGAGAATCAATTGTCCAACTTCCATGCCACCAGTTTCATATGCAGCTCCATGTTCCTGTGAATGAGAAAATTGTTCGACATTAATCGTCAAATCGTAAACGACTTTGAATTCAGTTCAATTTACATGGATATTGATGATTCTCGGCAACGGATGCTTTGTATTCGCACCGCCTTCGATAGCAATTCCTAGTATTGGTTTTGTCTTTTTCACGGTAATATGTAAATTTCCTCTATGATCAGGTACGACGTGTGGATTGTGTTCGTGATTAGGATCGCTCGATAATCCATTCGGATGCTCACCCGACAAACGCTGCATTGACTGCGGTGCAGACAACGACAAATATAAGAAAATATACTCAACAAAAGCGCAAAGAATTATGAACACAAACCTGATGCCTGCGCAAGTTGCCGCCAAGTAGGTTTCCGGATTCTTCTTTCATATCAAAACTTCTTGACAGTTTGGTTGCTAATTCCTGGTTGGAGTCGGAGCGCGCAATGCAAAAAGTTCATTATTTTGGTGTTTACGAATGATAAAAAGAAACAAAAACTTATTCTTGAAACATTCGGCCATGGTGTGAACACATCTTAATTTGTTTTCTTCAAGACAAGATTTAATTCATCTTCAAGAAGGTTATTTCCCATATTGTTTTAAATAATTGCAATGAATTGAATGAGTAAGAATGAAAACCGACCTCAAACTTTTGTGAGAATTAAAATGAGACAAGAAAAAGTTGAGCATAAAAGTGAGACCCAGATTCTTTTTACCTGCTGTCTCATTTGTATATCCAAATTTTCCGGGCTCATTTTTGCTCTCAACATTTTCTGGTCTCATTTCTACATTGAAATTTCACAATTTTCTCGATCTCATTTTTTCCTCACAATTTTCCTGGTCTCATTTTCGTTCTTTAAAAATTCCTGGTCACATATTTGTTTAAAAAAAAAATTCCGGTCTCATTTTCGTTTTCAAATTTTTCTAGTCTCGTTTTAATTCTCTTCGATTTGGAGTTTTTGGGTGGCAAACCAAGCAAAACATTTTCAAATATCTTTTCATTCAAATTGTGAAAAACAGGAATATCAAACGCACGCATTTACGTACATTTTTGTTGTGAAGAATTCTTTCATTCATTTTACTCAAGCAATAAATATTATTTTATTTGATGAAATCAAATAGTTTGCATTAATACATTCGAAGCACGGTCTGGTTGAGTTTAAATGTGGAAATAACGCTCAATTCAATATATGTATTTTAGCTGGGTTTTGCTTTGAAAAATATCCAACAAGCATATTTAATGGAGATTTCTCGATTAATTTTCTATATTTCGTTCACAGAAACTTGATTTGATCACATCTCCATGTTCGAATTCTAGAGACTTTTGATTTTTCCACGGACAAAACGTGTTTTGAAATACAATAGTCAAAAAGGTCAAAATGGAAATGAGTTAAAAGTACGCGCATCTACGAATGAGGAACCAAACGCATATGGCGAAAGATGGATATGAATTTTAACCAAAAATTGTTCAACGAAAACAAAAATCATGTGGAAAAAAAAGACACGCATATTGAATGGATCAATGGGGGGAAATGATGAACCAACTCGTAAGCTACTCTGGCTTCAAATACTCTCCGACGTCACTCAATGTATATAATAGTTTATCTAAATCAAGATATGAACAAAACAAGCTCTAATTCTGTTTGTATAATTCGGAACTAGATCAATGATACAATAGTAAAATGTGATTCATTAAATGTAATAATCAATAAACACATAGCACAAAGAGGATTCATAATATCCGACAATTAACTTGGGTGTTAAACGCTAATTTACTTTGTTATCAATTGTCGTTGTGGCTACACTGACTCTATGATAATAAACATTTCATTTTACATACAATCAATTAATCAATCAATCAATGAAAAATAATGTTCGTTTTCCAAATAGCGAGAAAACGGTTCTCAAATTTAACGTAGAATTGCACACTGCACTCATTTGATCGATCAGACATTTTAATGGGTGGATTTTGACTTAATTTGTTTTTTTTTATGTTGTTAAATGTTTTAAAAACATGATTTTTCGTTTTACTTAATATCGAGTAATCGCTTTAAAACGAGTTCAAACTCAAAAAATGATATGGACGAGAAATACGAAATGAAGGAAATGCGATAATGGTCTCATAATTAACTCAAAGGTGTATTTGTATTGATGAGATCCGATTATAAAAGATGTGTGTGTGTGTGTGTGTATTCATTGGGCTTTTTTTCTTGCCTTTTGGATTCTCGCATTCAGTATGAATGAACGTGCTTTTTATTATAAAAATTGATTTAGACTTGATGTGTGAAAAATTTATTGATATGTTCTTGTGTATGTTTCTTTGTTTGTTTGTTAGAAGTTTTTTTGTTTTTCATTTGCAACTTACAAGCGGTCGGCCCCAGTACCAAGATTTGACACGTTGTGTTAAACCACCTAAATGAGAACGAATCCCTTCGAAGTAGCCCCCCTGAAATGGAATATCAGTTGTCCCTATCGTGATTGATCAAAGTTTTCAACTCATTTTTTGTTTGTTTGATTTTGTTTGAATTGTTTGCAGTTTCGTTTTGAAATTTTAAATTATATAGTACACAACAACAACGAATCAAATATCATTTTCAACAAAAAGTATATTTCGGAATAAAATATTTGTGTTTTAGGTTTGACGTAGAGAATTGTTGCTTGTACAGAACCAAAATAAACATGAACGAAGAATTAATTTAAAGTGAAACACAAGTCTGTTTTAAAAATAAAATAAACTTATTGAAATTATTCCGAATGGAAGGGTGTTTTGTGTACGTGTGCGTGTATATATGATGTATGCTCTAGTTAGTAAAATGGCAGCGGTTCAATGTTGATGCGATTTTTTTTTTTCATTGTATATTTTTTTTCTCGCGTTTGATTCGAAATGGATTCTGGTTGAATCGATGGTAAATTGTTATTTTGTGTGTATGTGTCGCTAAAGAATGGATGGACACATCATGAAGCTGAGCGAAAAAATCTTTGAAAAAGCAAATAGAGTTGTTGTCGGTTGTTGTATAATTAATTTAATCGCGTTTAAAAATAAATTTTCTGCTTCATTTATTTCTAGATTTGCAATTGCCACAAGCTCTATCGAAGCTCATAAAGTGCATTAAAAGAGTCAAGCGAAACTTGTGTATTTTATCGAGGCTTTTAAAACACGAATGCAGTTCATGGATCATGTTTTGTGCACGCAAGCATATTGTTAAAATTGTAGCATTTAGTTTGTCTGAGTGAAAATATGATTGTTCGGTTGTCGTCTTCTATGTGAAATGAATCTAGAACATACACACATACACATGCTTATAAACACACGCAATTATACATATAGTGTATGAAAAATATGAACTGAATTTTGGGAGGAAGAGAGAGAGAGAGAGAGAGAAAGAGAGAGGGAGAGAGAGAGAGACAATACACAAACGCATGTCGATTTTCATTCAATTTTATAGTGCCAATTAAATCTAGTGAAGCAAAGTGAAAAGCCAAATTGAGATTTAGCTACACGCTAAAAACTAAACTTGTGCTGTCAAATTAAACGAGCTGTAAAAATGTTTGTCCGATTTTAGAGGATTTTATTCCTCACAAAAATCTTTGCTCAAATCTTTGTCTTTTGTTGGACAGCGACAAATGGTTTTAGAGCTCATTTTAATGGCTGGGGATCGATTGATCATTTAAGAGAGCGCATTCAATTGTTCAGTAAGCTTCGTAAAAATAATACTACTTGGCAAAAAGCTTCCGGAATTGGATGCGATGTATCCGATTCAAACAGATACACTCCCATATATTTGCATTCAAAAAAAAAAAAAAAAAATTAACTGAAATCAGAGAACGAATGGAAAATAAGTGGTGCGATTATTATCCCCCTCCTTTTGAAACGGCTTCTAGAATCTAAGATGTGTAAACATTTATTTTTTTTTTTTTTTTCAAAGTTCATGGATCAAAACTATGCAGTGTGCAATACTCAAAATAAGCTTGAAAATGTCATATCAATTCATTTTTTGTTTTCTTAGTGTCAGTTGCTTCATTCTACCTGGTCTGTTGCAATTTGAATAGGTTAATCGACAGGACAAAGGATATGGTAAATCGGCATAGGGCATTTTTTGTGGATGTCAAACTTTATTTATTTCTTATGCTTTAATGCTTCTTTAATAAGATTGAATGGATAAAATGTACTATATATTATTCAGAAACTTGAACAAAACTATTTTCAACTATAGCTTTTCAATTCAATAGGATTTCAGCATTCCAGCACTTAGGGGGTTCTTTAAGTTTTCAAAGTATATTTGCTATGGACACTAAGTGGGAAATTAGCTAGACATTTCACATTTCTAAGTCAATCGTTTTGGTGAATATTTACGTATTTAGCGATTTTGGATAATTTTTGAGAGCCTTTTCTCAATAATTCCCACTTATTTACGTCCACAATATTGATGTGATTCGTAAAAAAAATCTATCTACTATTTCTATATGTGTAACTTGAATATTTCATGTATTTTAAGTGCATGCATATCGTCCATTCAATGTGCACTACAATAGATTTGAATTTGGCACAATGGCACCAAAAACCGATTCTCATTCTAAGATCTTTGAGACCAGATTTGGTTGATTGTTCTTGATGAAATTGAAAATAGCAGCTATCAAAAAATGGAGACAAGCGCATCGATTATTTGTATAAAATGGCGACAGGGGCTAATTATTGAATTTCACTATCAAAACTTTAATTGACTACGAATGCTAAATTTATCTCCGATCATTTTCAACTGAATTTTCTTGAAATACATGTGGAATAATCAAAGTGGAAAATGATATGACATGATATGATTGAATGCGAAAAATTAAGCTCAAGAAATAAATTGCGTTGAAACGAATACAAATCAAATATTTGCGAGCAAAAGACAAACAGAACTCATGAGAAATCATATAGAATGTGAAATATAAATTCAGTTCGCAAATACAAATGGAAACCAGTTATTTTTCTTTCTTTTTGTTCACCAATATCACAGAATGCTCTAAATTAGTCGTGTGTATGTGTGTGTAAGTGTAACAATCCACCGATTCAATATGTGTTACTTTATCAATATGTTCAACATAATATGATCAAATATAGATTTTAAACTAACCTGATCCTTTTTTATTTGAGTCATTTCCAATTGCATTTGTTTTTGAGTTTTTTATTTTAGTTTTGATTTTTGGTATATTTTGGATTGGTTGAAATGTTTTAAGGCCAGTCAAAGTGAGCCAATGTGCGATTGAATGGCATTTGTGGGAAGTTCATTAAGAAGTTGAAGAGACAGTTGGGGAGACAGTTGGAGAGAAAGAGAAACACACACAAAGAGAGAGAGAGAGAGAGAGAGCGGGAGAGAGAGATGGAAAGAGAAAGAAAGTTGTTTAGATGGCGTGTTGATATACAAGTGCCAAAATATGCAAATTCAAAATAAATTGTTGAACAACGTGAAACAATGTAAATTGAAAAATTATGACAATTACCGCGTCATGGCCATATTCCGTACTCGCTAGCTGTGATTCACCAACACGATTCGAACGTGTCCCATTACTCATGTAATCCTGCGATTGAGTGCATACAAGGGCACAGTCGCACAGGGCCACATAATGATTTTGGGTGTGGGTTTTTTAGTTTGTATAGAAGAAGAGTGGTGAGTGTCGTTTGTTTGATATGTTTTGTGTTGAAAGATGTGTTTTTGATTTCAAATAGAAAAGCATTTCAACGAAAGCGAAAAAAAAACGCAACATAGTGAAAGAATAAGTGTATTTTTTTGTTTCAAAAACAGACAAAATAAATATTTGAAAAAGGGACATCGAATTTTTTGCAATAAATTCAAACAATTCACACTTACTCTATGTCTGTCTCGATCGCTCAAATACGGATCTCTACTGTACACAAGTTCATCGTATCGTGTACGATCCTCTGGATATACTAACTCTCTAATTTCTGTAACCAGTGAATGCTGAACACGTTACGTAAGCGATTCAAATACAAACCAAACGCGAAATTGAATGAGAAAAAAATAAAAAAGGGCCACAATCAATGTCAAAGCGAAAAAATACGGTCATTTTCAAATTGAAAAGCTACTTACTTTCTCTGAAGTATCTAACATTTCTAATAAAACCGAGACAAAGGCATCAATGGTCATCCCTCTACTACCATATTCGTTTATATAATATGAAAGACTAGCAAAATTATGTCTAGGTAATAAAGATCGTGCTTTTTCTTCTACCATAGCAGATATAGGACATTTTCTTCTGTTCCTGAATGGCAAAAATCAAACGATATCGATATGATTAAAAGATCGGAAAATTGGCGACAACAACTAGTGTACCAACCTTGGCTCAGTTGGACTGTAGGCATCCCAAGGTTCAGGTTCAACGGAAGTACACGAATGAGGTACTTTGCCGACATCTCTAACAATTAGTGACATTCGCTTATGATATTTTAATTGGCTAACAGCTTCGTCGTGCGTTACGTCCAAGAATGATTGATTATTCACTTCTAAGATTTGATCTCCAATCTATTCGATTCAACAACAACAAAACGGAGTGACAAATCAAGAACACTAAAATGATGTGTCAATTTCACACTGACCATAAGACCAGCGCGATCGGCAACGCTATCCTTGTCAACGCCGGTTATAAAGATTCCTAATCCATATTCGACACCGCCTCGAATCATCAAGCCCAACGATTGACCGGGCTCAATGAGTAATTCCACGTTTCGGATGCGATCGCGTCGATCGTGTTTCCTACCGCCATATTCGACAGGCGGAGAGGTGGGACGTCCATGACGATCCATCCAAGAGCACGTTTGTCTCGACGGATGACTATATGCATCGCGTAACGGTGGGCCAAATCCATGCAGCGGGGCTGTTGAATTGAGCATTGGCGGTGCACGTACCGTCATGCTTATTTGTCTTGATGATTTTAAAATCTGTACACATCGCTATATGAGAATAAACCGAACAAAGCAAGAAGGATGTTCATAGGGTGATAGCACAACTACATGTCGATTCAATGGAATGGGATGAAATGGCACACAAATAAATACACACAATTCGTGCTCCAAAGATTTCAAATAACTCATTCTGATGAATTGTTTACTATTTCGCACGAAACAGGCGATCAATGACATCTAATTGGCACGAATGCTTGAATGAAAAGTGCTAGGAATTTACATCAATTTGTGTACAATGGCTTGATTTTTTGTTCACACATGTCTTGATGGAAGTATGTTTCAATTTCTATCGTTTGATGTTTATTTTCATGGACACAAAGGAGTACATTTTACAACAATCTTTCAGTTTTTTACAAATTTATAACAAAAGCTACTCCATTTTATGATAAAATTCGAAATGGAAATTCACTTAAATTGGTTATCTCTATATTATCGATGTGTGCACCAAATAAATGTGGTTTGAGTCTATTGCGATTTAAATAGCAGTATGAAAAATGTGTGAATGAATTCAATTGGAATCATGGATTCAAATATTGGGAGCAAAATTTGAACAATTATTATAAACAAAAATGGATATACCTTTAACGCTTCATCATGACTAACTGATGTGAATGGTGTGCCATTTACTTCAAGTATAGAATCACCAGGTCGGAGTCCAGCTCGTTCGGCGAGAGATCCTTCTTCGATACGAGATACGTAAACGCCATGTCCAGCATCTTTTCCGCCTTTCACGCAAATACCAAAGCCGTGCGCATCTTGTTGGTCTCTTGACATAGTCACTGTCCGCGTCGAAAGCTCATTGATATTGGTTACACTTCGATCGCGCTCGCGCTCACGCTCACGTTCTCTCAAAGTCTGTCGAAAACGACCAAAATCACAACTGTAAATTGCAATTCATTTGTCAAAAAGGGACCATTATGTTACTGACTCTATTCACATGATGCGTGGTTGAAGGGGGGCTGCTAGCAGGACTCCGTCGTCCCCGGTCACGTACAACACCATTGCTGTAGCTATTATAGTTGCTAGGCGCTGATGATGAGGATGTTGTTGTGCCGAACAAACGAAGCACTTGTTCCGGTGATATTGGCCGTTTTTTATTGATGTTTCTGTTAACAAGCGTTAAAATTGAAAAACAATTGGAAACAATCAGCTGCTGTGAAGCACAAAATTTCAATCGAGCTTGCACTCACGCATGTCTTGAAGAAGAAACATTAACCGATGACGAACTGATCCCAGTACCACTGCCTAGCATTGAAGCATTCGCATTTGGTATGTGAGATGATGAGGAACCCAAATAAGCTCCGCGATTTGGGAGCGAACCACCTTTTGGTCTGTGAATTGAATAATATAATCAACAACAGCAAAATGTTTCAAATAATTGCGTTTTATCATTTTGAATTTATTTCAAATGAAAAGAATGATGCAATTCAAGTTGATTGCGAATTAAAATAAAAAAAAGGGAATAAATAAAATATGAGAACTTACGGATTTTGTTGTGGATAATAATGTGGTGAGTGGGGTCGCTCAATGATTGTATAGGATGTGCCTGGCGGTGAGTAGTATCGTCCACTCGCTCGTAGTGAGCTCGTGCTGTTTGTAATCCGTGCTGAATTGCCATATGGCTCGATAATGTCTTCAGCTTCGAAGCTATTCGAACGTATGTGGCTGGTGCTAGCCGATGGGGATGAATGGTGGTGTAGTGAACTCTGTGGCTGATGAAAGGTTCTCGATGAGGACGACCATCTTGATGGTCCTAAATCACATAATTCGGCGTAATCATTACCTATGCACATCGATTCAACGACCAACATTTATTCACCAACAAACACATTTCGCATAGCACATTTGATTCAATTAATAAAACTAATTTTCACTTA
The DNA here is from genome assembly GCA_028476595.1 of Obolodiplosis robiniae. Taxonomy (NCBI): domain Eukaryota; kingdom Metazoa; phylum Arthropoda; class Insecta; order Diptera; family Cecidomyiidae; genus Obolodiplosis; species Obolodiplosis robiniae. The sequence goes on from CM052017.1 coordinate 23,553,746, forward strand.
CCGCTTTGCATTGCTTTATGAGATCGTTGGATGCACAGTCGTAACCGTTGCAATAATATGAATGTTATGTTCAGTTCAGTTTGATAGATTTCAGTCAATTAACTGTGAATGTGATATCGATAAAGATCAAATTTTAAACAATATATTGTTGAAGGACTTTCAAAGATCAACACACACGCGCTCTCACACGCGACTAGCTTTGCCTAGTGCAACGTGTATGCAGCATTTGAGGTTCAGCTACATGAATATTAAACGATGCTATATATTTTATTTTATGGGCCGCTTGTGTTTTTGAAAAAGAATAAATTGTTCAATTCCATACGACCACCGAAATTTGTGCCAGAAATCGACAAAGAACAACAACGACAACCCAAAAAACTTTGATCAGCAGGTCAACACCGAAGCATCTGCAGCCTCTCAATTCAGCAAAATGAATCACAACATATTTGGCAACGTTTAATTGTCATGTTCATACCAAAAATATATTATATTGAAAGTGATATACAAACCCTTAATTTGTAGAAGCAAAATATATCAAAAGTACAACATCATTGCACCACTTCTGGGCTAGTCATAACCGATTTAAGGGAAATGGAGGCATTCGGTGCTGCAGTCTCTCTTGCTAATGCAATAAATGCATGATTCAACTTTTTGGTGCAGCAACAACAGGCGAATACATGTGAGCTTGTTGCTTCTCAATATATCCGGAATGTGTCGTGCGTATTTCGTTCGTTTTATTGTTATCGGCGGTCAAAATATTTTGAAAACAGTTTTCTTCTGCAATATTAAATTTCGATTTCGACTCTTCCCAGTATTTTGGCAGTAGTTTTCCTTTTTTCACTTTTCTCGCCTTTCTCATTGATTCGCAATTGCTCTTTTATCTATTGCACGTTCGACACAATTTCATACCGTTTGAATTACAATCGCATGCACCTTAACATGTTAGCGTTCCATTAATTCTGTGCGAGTGGAATTTGGTCGGCACGTATTCGCTTTTTCAACATGATTCCGATCAAAGTCATACACCTAACATTTTCACGATCGCAACATTGTTATTTAAAACCAACGAATAGTTAATGCTTGATTTAGAGCTGGAACGAACTGGAATGGAGTGCTGCATTTTCCGTTTTATTCATTTTTCTATAAAAATATGTTTTTTTTCACTGCTAATGAAATGATAGCGAAATGTTTGTTTGCCCGGTGGTATTTTTTCCGTTCATTTTACATGAGATCACACAATTTTTAAGATTCACGTTTTCGGCTTCTGTATTGTGAGCATTGATTGTTAACTAGCGTACGGACGATGAAAAAACAATTGAAATTTATTTTCCTGAAGTTATTTCCCAAGTGCACCCTTGTGAAAATTTTTCGATTGGCTAATCAGTCGACTAATTTGGGACATTTTTTACTTACTATTCCTGGCTAACTATGATTTTCTCGAAAAAAAAAATAGACACCAAAAATCAACATTAGTTAAAATCAACTATAGTCAATTTCGTCATATATTAATTGACTAGGAAAAGTGACTGAAAATAATTATTTTCCATAGAAAATTTAAAAATATTCAGTCAAAATGTAGATTTTGATCACAGTAAAATGATTGCTAGTCACTTTTTTCAGAAGGGTATGCATCGATTGTGTTTACTTCATGAACGAGCTTAAACAGTAAGAGACCAACCAATCTACACAAATTTCGGAATTTCAAAGGAAATCAACAAAAAATGTCCAGATGTTAGATATTGTGAAGAAATGTTTTACACGTTATTGGTATTTGTTGAATTCGGATTTGGTCATTGCATTGCTCAGCCTACTGATTACTGTTTTTTGGCATGCCGTGCCGTTTCAATTATGTATTTCGATGAAATTTTTGGATTAATTTCGGCATTCATTCTCAAAATCAAGTACATGCGATTATGTCGACTGAAATAGATACGCACTAACACACGAACAATGCACATGGAAATTCGGCGTTATCATTGGACATAACTCACTTCAAAAGCGCTCACATGCGAAAAGAATAAAATAACATCGAGGTTGATCAAATGAGTGGTGGTCTAACGAATTAAATGAAGAAGAAACAACAACACGAATAACATTCACGAAATAAATATCAAAATGATGACATGTGCCATGATTATTTACCCATTCGGCGCTATATACAAGCATAGAACCAGTGAATATAATCCCGATAATGTGAACAACAGTCAGTCGACAGAACGAAATATGGTTCAAAAAGTTATGAGTAAGCAAAATGGCACGCTCACAACAGAAAGGTTATTTCATTAAAAATTGACAAATTACTTTCATTCCTTTTTTATTTCCCTAGCTACCTGACACCTGTATCGTGGCATGCAAATGTCTCTTATCGAAAGGCTTTTAAATTACCAGACACATTTGGAAAAGTTAGTCTCATTTTCATGTTTGCCACTAAATTCTCACATTAATTATGTTCAAATGCATTTAGATTAGAGAAAACGACCTGATTTCAAAACATGTACAATTTTTTCCTTCTTTCAATAGAAAATTTCAAAAAAATCATTGAAATGAATATTATTTATATATTTCAATAACTTATCGATCGATCATTAGCGTAGATTTTCTAAATGCTCGAGTGTGTTAAATATCGATTGGACACATTCCAAACCCGTGGTTCTACAGACAATCTTTGTAATCTTAATGCCTTTTTCATTAATATGAAAACTGGCTGGACTGAAGAGATGAAGGCCATTGGAAACATATCAGTCACATACACAAAAACGACACTTTGCAACCCAAATATTTGATCGTCGAAAACATTTAAAAGCTGATTTCAGGTTGGTATCTCCATATCCTATGTGACAGAATATACATAATTTGAATTTTTCCCGGAAAGTTTTGGGCTTTTATCCAAGAGAGCTGTCAAATAGATGCATTATTCGTTGACATTGAGTTTATGCAACGAATTAATTGAATTTTCAATCTAAATAAAATTTTCATTCTCTCTGCAGCGCATGAAAATTTTATATTGTTTTTTGTGTTTTTGATGATGATGATAAAAATGTTCTTAAAAGCAAAAGCTTGAAATAATTTCTATTCAAAATATTCAACTCCCATACATAGAACGTTCTCTCCACTCTGTCTCAACAATATTAGTACAAAACAATGACATATTAGAGAATCGATTTGTGAATAAAATAAAATCGAAATATAACCACTTTAAATAGACTCGTCCCCTATATCTATAACGCTATCGCATGTCCTGCCCGACAATCTGTGGCGAATGATAGAAAGAGAGACGATAAAGTGAATAAAACATGGATAGAGATGTACACAGAAAATGTTTGTTTTCCTCTCAAGGTCGTGCCTCTTGAAAACAATCAACAATGGAAAGGTTAGGAATTTCATTTACGTTTTTTTCTGCAAATTCAATTTCAGAAACACCAGAGATCTGAAGCACCGTGTATATGATTCCATCAAGATCCTGTTAGTACGAAAAACAGTAGTGTCGTCGACGATGATAATGACGAGGATGATTACAATGGTAAAAAATATGTACAAAATGAGCAAAGAATATAAGCCTCAATTCCGTTGAATATGCTAGATAATTGAAAGAATAATTAAATACAAGACGAAATACATTGGACAAAGCAAATTGGTAATCTAACGAGCAATATACGAAAAACCGAGATGACTGTATAATTAATTGGTTGAAAAATTCATATTTATATTGAAATAAAATAGCAGTGAAAGTGGGGATTTAGTCAACAACGCACAGTGCCCCTAGCATGAACGTGTATGTGCAGCTACACAGAAAAAAATATGCCGTCAATTTAAAGTTGATTTGCCGCATTTCAAATTAGTATTATAGACATTTTAACGTTTGAAGTCAAATTGTATTGGGCACTTTGCCAGCATACATGAGTTACTGCGTAGCTCTTGTACATATTGGTATAAATTTAGGATTCGTAATAAATAAATAAATAAATAAATAAAAAAATTTTCTCTAAAAAAAGACGCCAAACTACACAAGTTTGACAGCAAACATATACAAGTGAGTTTGGTAGGATGTAAGATAATTGCATTCATCATCAGTTAATTTCCCTCAGTTCCATTAAATTAACAATTAAAATGAGTAATAGAATAATATTTGGGCCAAAAGAAGGTTTTGTACGGATATTTTTGTTTTTTATTCTAAGTTTGCTGTCAAATTTGAGTAATTTGGCCATATTTTTATTCCAAACAAAAGAAATCTTACGGCAAATAGACAAAGAATTGACGGCAAACGTATACATGTCTAAATACCGAATTGAAATACGGCAAAACAACTGAGAATTGACTGCATAATTTTCTCTGTGTATAAAAAGCGCTTACACAGGTGAATGAAATTAATTATTTTAATAAAGAAAAAGTGGAACGATTGTGACGACGACGAAGACGACGACAATGATAAATGAAAAGGGTTTTAGTGTTGCGACCGATCGTAATGACCGTGTTTGAATGGCCTGAGCTCATGCAAAACGGTTACGTTCTCTGTTTTGAGCTATTTAATATAAAAAAATCAATGAAAGCCTGAATTTAGCTACAGATGAGACCTATAAGTGCTTGATCTCTATTGCTAAGATGAGAGAGAAGCATGTTTTCAATTGAAAACCCTTTTCTATTCAATAATCTTAATTTCATTAGAATTGATCGTAACTTGAAAGAGTGAACCACTCCAAACCCTCACTTTGAAATTATTTCCCTATTCATTCAATTATATTAAATTAATGTAGAATTTACGGGGTTTTCGTCTCTCTCTCTCTCTCTCTCTCTCTCTCTCTCTCTCCCTCTCGTTCGACAGTGGAGAGAGTGATAGTGTGGAGAGAGTGACAGTGTGAGAAGAAGAAAAGAAATGGAAACGAAAGAGAAACATCTCGGCTCGGTCGAATCAAATGGCCAAAGAAAAGTATGAAAGTGTTCCAAGCTATTCGAAAGGAATTTTACGTAAATATTTCTGATTTGCATCCCAAACTCAAACCAAATATGACGAAAAACTAGAAATTCTGGTGCGCAAGTCCCACGAGTGATGTGCGGCCAATTGTTGCCATAATTAAATCTAAAATCGTTAATATTTCCATTGGAAGTGAATATTTTACGGAATGTGTGTATGCATGCAAGCCGGGGGTAAAATTACCATGTTTATTATGTCACACACATCCAGCCAATTAAGATGTACTACAAAACCAGAACACACCTTTCACTGCTAAAATAGCGCACGATTATATTGCATTTTTAGAGGATATCAGACGGTGTGATCGTTATAGCAAAGAAGTCAAATAAATGCAGACATTGTCCGGTCGAACGTGTTCAAGTTAGAAAATTGACCAAGACTCTGATCTAATTCAGAGCAATTCTTTCAGAAGAAAACCGAATTTGTATCTTGTTCGTCCACATATTGCAACATGTTCGAATCAATAACATCAATCACAATAACAGCAGCAGGAGTAGCAACAGGAACGATAGTGATTCTTGAAAGGCAGAAGTTGGATGGAAACGTAACTTTTAAAAGTTGTCACCATATCAAATACTTTCAGTATGTACAATATTTTGCTCAAACATGCATTGTTGCTTGTTTTCAACTCAGCAATTAGTTCGACATGCATGAACTTTGCAACTCGAACCATGGACATTGGATGCAGTTAATGAAATAACACACAAATATGAAGAAACATTGTACGAAAGTGTGTAAATTATTTGATCTAGTACAGGAATCTAAATCATTTGCATCAAATATTGTGAATTTATTGTTTTGCCACCTATTTAAATAGGTAGTGACTGCAACAGGTGTTTGAATTCATTGTAAACTTTTAGCCCACTAAATTTTATTTAATTCTGGTCTCGACATTATTGGTTATATCAAATTGTGAGAAAGAAAAGTACTACCAAGTACTAAAGATGACTGAATAAAAAAAAATTCTTTTTCCTTTGAAATTTTAGCGAGCCAATCGTTTTCTTCAGCAACACATTTGTTTTCAACACATCGCTCAGAGGAAGTGATAACAACCTTTCACATTTGTTAAGCCATCGACGAGTATTCATGAGCACGCAACACAAGAATCGTCCCTATCGGGCTCATTTGAGCTGACATTTTTGACATCTACTGTCAGTTGTCATCAGTAAGGTTTGCCATTTAATCATGAGTAGTTTCACGCTTTCACAACGAATATAGCCGCCGTACAGGCCAGTATCGAGGAAAACCGTGAATTGACCGTTTCACGCCGATCTCAGGAATTGGGCCTGTCCAGGATGACTACCTGGCGTATTTTGCGGTTGGATCTTGGCCTACATCCCTATAAGATGATTCTGGCCCAAGAACTGAAGCCTAATGACCATCGTTTGCGTCGGGAGTTCGCGGTTTGGGCTCTGGAATCAATTGAAAATGATCCCAATTTTCATCAAAAAATCATCAAGCTTGAACGCATTCGGGTTTGCAAGAAGAGTCGCGGGAGCCATTTGGCCGATATATTGTTTAAATCATAAATGGCATAGAATATCCAATACAATAAAAAAGATTTCGATCAATTCCGCATGAATATTCAGTGTTTTTTTTCATTTTCAAAACATATCACCCTTATTGGGAAAGCATCAATTTTGTACTGCATGCATCAATGTAGAAGAGTAATGGAAAGAGCAAGGGAGAAAGAGAGCGTTAGAGCGAGAGTGAGATAGAGTGAGAGGGAGGAAGACAAGAAGATTTAGTCGAGTACAAATTGGTAGGAGGTTTCATATATGTCACACACATATATATATGCACTTCACATTTCAGTTTATCTGCGGTATTTCATCTCGTCACATACTTTTGCCAATATTTTCGCTTTATTGATATTTCTTCGCTTATTGGAGTAATGATGGCATTTAGTGGTAGTTTGCAATAGATATGTTCAAGCTGGCGAATAAATGTCACCGAGCAGAAAATTCACAATAGTTACCTTCAAATATCGGAAATTAGGCATATGAATAAGTATGTTGTTAGGCGATCTTTTTCAAACAGCCCTGTTCATGAAATAAATATTGAATTCAGCAGGTGGCGTAACTGCGATTGATATATTTCTTTGGCAAATGATTTCTAAATCGTAGATGCTATCACTAGCATGCCAATTGCCAATCGCAATTATGTAGGTGATAGCAATACTAGCTATCTTCAATTTGGTATTTGGCTAACCGTCGACACAGCTATACGATGCGCAAAATTATTTTTGAATCATTTCGAGTGATCACAAAGCGATACCCCAATTTTCACGGGTGTCATGAAATCTTCAAATTTTCACTAATAATTTAGTTCGATTTTAAATGTTACTTTAGTAAAAATTAAAACATTTGTAATGTAAATAACGCAATTGTGGTACACATGTGTAGACTAGAGCGGCGATGATTGAGATGGGCCCGGATATTATTATAGCTGAACATTGAAAACAAAGATATTTACCGGGCTACTAACTATAAAATGTCAAAAATATAAAGAAGAAAATGCTTCTCATTCCTCATCATAGTCTAAAATTGCCGATTTCTTATATTTTATACCTAATTTTCGATAGCACAAACATTTCACAAAATTAGTCGCAATTTTTATTTTCTCGGTCTCGAAAGCAAAACAGATTATTATTTGTGGAAAAACTGCTTTCGATCGGAATATTTCCTTACTTTTGTGCTGCAATTGTCATTAATCATATATTATTTGAACGCTTCGCATAAGATAATTGATTTATTTTTGGGTTGAATGTAACATCTGAGGGATAATTAGAACAACTCACAATATATAACATTAAAACATGAAACAGCCATCATAAAAGAGAAATAGATCAAAAATCCAACAGATTTACAGGTTGTTGGAGGTACGTAGCTTTCGCCGTTCTGCTGAACGAGTGCCAGCCCGTGTAAAAATGAAGTGAATGACTATTTTGGGACGTAGCCGACTGACAATTATAAATAATTGTAAACAGTTAACTGCAATCGTCTTTAGGTGCCTATTTTGGGACAATCGACTGACAGTCAGTCAGTCCCTTTATTTCCAACTGGGAGTGCTATGAATGTTACTGTTAAGAAAATCAATTGAAAAATACTTTCATAAAATATATTGCTCAGCAAATGACTGTTTTGTAATGAAGCAAGTTTCTTTTCTTATGGCGGATGAGATGGATAGTATGGAATCGTTTTCATGTTTATCAGCGGTTTGGATGCTCGCATTATATTTAATTTTTGCATATTTCGTATGTCAATCGACTGACGTACTTGAATGTCAGTCTTTTAAGATGTGCAGAACATTGTGCCCACTCGGCATATTCAGCAAAGCGGTTGTATGCAACCAACACAACCTCGCACACGTGTATAAATATAGATCAGAGCAATGCGTTGCACATGACAGAGTCATAGCACATGCTTCGGCACAGCACACGCTTGCACGTCATTTTGCAACACTGTTCAATACTTGAACACAACATTTTGGCTTCCGAACAATAAAACGGGAAGCTTTTTAAAGTCATTCAATTTTAATGAATGGGTGTCGTAGTGGCCAGCGTCATCTGCAAATACTATAGGATGAAACCATCTAAATTGTAAATGGTCGCGAATATGGGAGAGTCGTAAACGAGACAAATGCAACATAATGTCTCCTCATAAAATTGTAGTTGGCGATAAAACCAGAATGAAATCAAGAGCAAGACTGACAGCAAAAAAAGAATAAGCACATTATCACGAAAACATGCCGAAACGTTATATTGCTACGAAGCTGTATTTTTTTGTAACAATTGAATATTCGATTCGACGCTAGTTGTAATTCTTTCTGCCTTCCTTCGCTGCGTTCAGAATGCTTATTGTTCGAAATAGTAAAACTTGAGTGAGAGAAATACCGAAGAGCTTTCATTCTATCACATATTGTTGTTGCTATTGTGACGCTCACTGTGATGTTGACAAATATGGATTCAGTTCAGTACAAATACAATAACACATACAGTTCATGTCAATTGCAATGTTTCCTTTGTACAGAACGGGACCGATACAACACAATGAACATTACATTTCGCCCGGTCGACAGTGGAGGAGGCGGTGGAAAAAAGAAGCATACATTTGAAGACATAAATCGATATACTTTGCAAAATTTCCAATATGACATGGCACGAACGATGAGTGTTTAAGACAACACAAATCACATTCCAAAAGATACTTCCCAACCGGAAAAGTTGTTGGACAATTAAATTTTAATGCACAAGTATATAACTAAGTTATTAAAGTTTTTGCGTTGCTTTTGTGCTGCTTTGTGAGTGTGTCTCATGCTGGCGTAACCAAACAAAAGGCAACGACAGCAAAACAAAAAAGCGCACGAAAGAAAAAGTACGAGAGAAAAGTGTGTGGGTTTGTTTTTTTCCCTTTTTCTGGCTGATTTCCCAATTTAATTTTGCCAGTTTGATCTCTCAGTACCACATCTTCTCTATTTGATTCAGTCCAATTGGAATTCATCGATTAAAATTGTGAATTTGTGAGGGTTCATGCTTTTTGGTTGGCAGAGTTCCTGCTGGTTACTCGGAAAAAATGTCGTTGTATTTGTTTGTTTTCACTCGCCTCCTCTTCTCTTTCGCTGTCTTTTTTTCCATTTAAATACGAACTTTGTGTGCGTGTGTGTGTGTGTGTGTACGTGGTCGATTGGCGACATTTTGAAGCCTGATCAAAGTTGATTGTTGCACTAAAACGGCACCTTTCTTGTTAGCAGATTATCATTTCCATTATAAGGCATTTAAAAATTTTCGTGAAGTTAATGTTGGCTATATCTATGGTCGACGTGGGTTTTTTCCTTTGTCTTTATAGGCTTTCACATCAGTTTCTTCAATGGTTTCTTAATGAAATACTAGCAAATGCGCTCATTACGACGCGTTCAATTGATATATTAAAGTGAATTTAGAATTGTTAGTGCACACCTCTATAATTTATTATTTGCACCTTTCTCTATTCACAAAGATTCAGACATTGACAGTGTCAATTCAGCACCTGATATTATCGCACTGAAATTTTGCTAGAAATCACATAAATGTTCGCTTAGATACGACAAAAACGGAATAAATGACATGTTTCAAGAAAGTGGGCCAACAATTACGTTTTTTTCGATCTTGGTCTCTCTCTTTCGCTCTTTATATATATATATATATATATATATATATATATTGCCCCGTTTTGGCTTCAAAGTAGATTGCCATTCAATTTAGTTTAGTGTATTTGCTCATTTTGATAATGTATTCATTGAATTCACATGGAAGAAATTTTCAGCTCGCTCCGAAGATCTTCTTCGAATAGAAAGAGATGCAATTATTGCTTTTTGTTTGTGAATCTGTTGCATATTCCCCATTTGAGGCAGTCTGTTGGAATATCCATTATGCAAAAATGGTCTATTTTTCTGTTTCAACTTAAAAGGGCTTATAACTTTCAGATAGTCATTTTCCGTGCGATAGATTCCATATAATCGGTTCGAGTGTGTGTGTGAGAGTGGAATCGTGTGCTTCAAAATTTATTTCGTATATATTCGAATCAAATTGGTCATGAGATTCATTTTGATATTGATTCATCATGAAATGAGGGTCGTTAAAAAGCAAAATGGACAAATGTCACGGCTGCATTACCACCAACTTGTTCGATGCATAAAATTGATTGTCTCAAAAATGCTTTTGGCCTGAATATATTGTATTGACTAGCTCACATACACTCACACTCGCATCCTTACTCATTGCACATATATTTGGCAGCTTTTGAATCAAAGAGCTTATTTGTGGAGCCGACTCTTGCCATCGAGATAGAAATCGGTATAGCATCGAAAGAGTTTCATGAAAATAAACAAGGCTCGTTTTTGTTTTTTTTGATTGTTGCTTTAAGACAGAATGGTGTATCGATGTGGCCTATTGTTTATGTTCTCCAACCATATGAAATATGAAATCAATAAGTTTTTTTCGCTCTCTTTCGCTCTTCTCACTGTTCGCCTCTTCTTCCATGGGTAACAACACAGTATCAAACTGTCTACTGTACCTCATATCGATGTTAGTGTTGACCGCTTGTGTGCTGTATCGCGAAACATAATTACAATAATTCATTAGAAAAGGTGTTTGTTTCCAGTGTTCCGTTTTGGACGGTTTGGTTTAGTGTGTTTTTGTTTGTTTTATTTGTTGTTATGTCGTGCCGATAAGATTCTGCCAACTTTCCTAATAAAACATGGAAAATTTCGTGCACTGAATAATGTCAGTGGTAAGTGATTACTATCATTTCTCTTTCGATTTCTCAGTTACATAGCATTTTTGTCTTGTAGTCATCTTAACACACATTTCATAATCTATTTCCGATTCGCGGGGATGAGAAGTTGTCCCTTGTATGCTATTCAATTTTTCTGGGAGCGGTCGCCGAATTGGTTTTGTATTATTTTCCCAACCTCGATCATTCAAAATGACGAGTCAATTAAAGAGCAAATATTTGCTATTTATATATGTCAAATAAATTGTTTTTTTCTGGCTTTACATTTCATTGTCCTTGTACCTTTCAATAAAATCTACCTTCTTAACGGAGTCTTGAAACTAAAAGAAAATCAAGTTACATGCTTTAAAAATCATTGAACGACCAAGCCATTTATCTATTGCACTTGTCGTTCTAATTATTCGGATTAACTTATTCCATTTGAAATGCACAAAATAACACCTTTTATTGTCTTTTCTTGTCAATTTCGCAACACTAGTTGACTTGAAACATAAACACGGATTGGCGTGTGTGATTGGCTCACGACATTCAGGCGATGTGATATTTGCAACTTTAATTCAGTAATTTTTTTCTCGTCTCTTTCAAAATGACATTTTTACAGCGAAATACACAAATGGAAATCACATGAAAATTAATTTTGCTTACACTTCTGTCCATGTTCTTTTTTAATTGTTCAACGTGGAACCGAATAAAACACTCAACATTTTGACGAAATGTAGTGCAAATGTGTTCTCAAACTCACTGATCAAGTCGTTCTTTTTGTGTTCTTCTGATATTGTTTATTCGAACTTATTTCTCTGCGTATATCCCCGTTGAATACTCTTTTGAGACGTTTATATATACACAATAAACTGAGGGTAGTACACGTTGTGGGAAAATCTTTATGCACACGACGAAAAGCACGTCTTTTCATAGAAACATTTAACCTCGAACTGAAAATTGTTATGTATAGGAGAATTGAGATAACATTGAAAAAAGAGAGAGAGAAAGAGTGAGGGTGAGAGCGAGAAACGAAAGACAGAGAAACAAGGAAAAGCACAATCGACCGATACAACGATCCAAGCAGAAATCGAATGCCAAAAGAAGAAGGTTGTATGTCACTAATCAAAACGACGTACACATTGAGAAACAGCAACAAAAAATAACGAAGAATATGGCCGCCAATATTAAATATCCTTTGGACATGAACACACGATAGCAGTTACTTTCTCTCTCTCTATACGCGCGTATGTGTGTTCGTGTATGTGTGCTTCAGCTAATGTACGTACTGTCACGCACACAACGTTAGTGGAAAAGGAAGTTTGGAAAACCAATACACGTTCATGCGTGTGAAGCTGCATGTCACCACCGACATGCACGTATACATACAAATACAGGAGCAAAGCACTCACTTTAATACTGTGTATTGTTGGTGGAGTCGATGTTGCAATATCAGGGTTCAAACTTGATTTGCCTGTTTGGTACTCGGGCCGTCAGAGGTTTTTCATAACACAACAGTAGGAAAACGTACCGAATTTTCGTGGTATTCAATGCTTTTCCTTTCCAATTATATATTTTATTTATTTATTTTCGTTCAATGTCAATGAATATTTCGAATTAAAATGCAGCTTTATTTTTGTTATAAGTTTAAACTTTAGCTGTTCAGACCATGATACTGATTACGTTCCACGGGTACGTCTGCCCAATGATGGAAAAACTTGCCCATTCATTCATGTTAGTGTGGCGAGATAAGATGTTTTTGTCACGAAACCTTTAAAATTGAGTATGAAAGCCATATCTTTATGTACTCTATAAAGTGGAGATAAAAATGGGACGCAATGAAATCGCTCCAGTCACACCGTGCTTTTCCATTGCTTTTTACCTATTCAACGTGTCAGTAATGCTGACTCAGTATCAGTTTCTTTCTGTGTTCGCATGAAACCAGAATTTTACTTGAATGCATGTGTGCGCACATTTTTTATGTTCGAATAACTCGAACCATCGAAAAATTCGTTTGAAAGGGAAAAGTACCACCGAAGCATTGAACTAAACCCTCGTTTCACAGTTCAAATCAATGACACAGAACAGACGTAGTTCACATTTGGGTGGGAAACAATGGCTCATGAGACCGTCACTCTCTTATGACAAACATTTTGTAAAATAATTGAAACGAAAAAAAACTGATCAGAAATTTTCACTTGAATTAAGAGAATTGTTGGTTGCTTTTCAACAAGTGTTGATAATTTTCGCTGAAAGAGCAATGTGTGAAAAGCCCATTGCTGCCGAGCTTTTCTGAGGAGCTGAGCTGAAAATACATGCGGGACCATAAAACCGCATTGACGCTTGATGATACATGGAGATGAAACCAACGCAAATTTAGCAATCCATTACGAACTTAAAATTAAAACTGTATCTGAACCACTTTAGTTATTTTTTATGATACATATGAAGGGTTGAGAGTAAAAGTGTCCAAAGTAATCTTACCTCCTTTTCTCGCTGATGGAAATGTTTATGAACAAGAGCAGGAGGTGAGATCACTTTGGTCACTTTCACTCTCAACCCTTCATATAGTATACACACTCGTGCAGCTGTTTCAACACACAAACCGTCAACCATAAAAGATATAATCTTTGGCAGCCGCAAGCTCGAAATGGAACATGATTGAATCACAGAAGAAAACCTGAATTGATGACACAATGAAACCACAACATCTGGGAATAATTTAAACTTAATGCTGAATTTTGGCAGTGGAGACGTAAGTTGACGTGCAATCACCAACCAAAGCTTAATTGAATTTCATTCCACTTGAAACTCGATTCGTCCAGCAAAGCCTCGGCAAATCGAGCGGCGCCTAATTTGCCATTCACACAAATAATATGTTTACCAACGCTTGGATAATATTTAAAAAATATATAATTTATTCATTATTTCCAATTGATTGGATGACATGGACAAACGATATGTTTGCATGGTGCATTTTTATGTACAACATTTGAGTATTCCATCTATTGAATTTTCTTACTTTTTTTCACTACAAACAAAAAATCATTTGATTCGTTGAAATCAAAAAAGTTATTCCGTCAGTCCGTCTTAAATAATATTATTAAACAAAAGAGCAAACATGAATGTTTGAAATAAATTTTCCTTCAAACATTATTTACATTCAGAAATTGTTATTGAAAAAAGAATAAAATAATAATTAAAGTTTTTGAAATTTGGAATTGTTTATTCTGTTGAACAATGTTGATTGGAGATTCGAAAAAAATTATGCAGAAAAAAATGAAACAAATAGTTTATAACTATTTTACTTCGAGTAAATTGCTTTTCAAAGCGCATAAATGCCATTTCGATAAATTTGTTGTGGGGAAAGAAATTATGTCTGGCTGGATTCAATACGACTGTACTATTTGTAATGAACATTAAACGTTTGCAAATCGCAACTAAATTTCACACATCTATCACTTTTACGTCGCAAAATGAATCTAGTTTATGTTTCATGGATGATAAATAGATATTGTAATATTCATATTCTGTTTGCATTTTTTCTCTTCTCCGGTACAAAAAATTCCTCGAGATTTTTTTACAAAACTTATTTTATACAATATATATAATTCTAATTATTACTTCCCGTTATATGTATGTATATGTATATATAAATAAATTACAAAGTTTCTATTTTATGCGCGAAAATATCGTTGAAATGCTCTTTTCTAGTCGTTTTCAACGCACTTTCTGCAATATGATATAGTTTCATTTCTTTATTATGTTGCTAAAATTTATACACATTTCGAAGAAGAATATAATTTTGCAAATTGTGTGTAGAAAATATAAACGTATTTTTTGTAAATTCCTTTTGGAATATATTTGGACAATTCAATTCTCTCGTCAGTTAATAATTGCTTATTTCATTTTTTGCACAATACATATGCGCGAGTGAGTGAGTGAGTGTATTTTTAGTTTTTCGAATGTATTCAACAAGTCAGTTGGTTGATTTTAAATGCCTGTATTTCGTTTTGGTCGCAGAATAAAATTCAGATTATATGCTGTGTTAACGGCATAGTAGACATTTGCGTTTGGCGGCATGATCAGCTCTTTGTCGGGCAGCACTTGAGCCAATGTATATTTGTCGGGGTCACCTTCTAAGCCTAACTTAAGCATCGAATTTTTTATCACTTGGGGCGTTCGCTCATTATTACCGAGCATTATACTTTTATACAATACGATGCCATCCAATTCAACATTGTCCGTTTCGTAAGTTACGCGAATGATATAAAAGTCCGGCGATGGATTTTTGTGCGGTGAATTTTGTTGATGCGGTGGCATTGGTTGATTATAGTGGCCACTGCTATTCGAACTGGTACTATTATTCAGCGATGCAGGTGTATTATAAATTGAATTCGTTTGATTTGCTTTAGCCAGCGGCTGATAATTATCTCGTGCATGTGAATTGGTGCGCGAATCAATTTGCTCGCGTGAGGTAGTGTTGTTGACATTTGACGAATGATTATTTGGCTAAAAATTTAAAAAACAGACAAAATCTCCATTTGTAATTATTTGAACTATAATGAGGACAATCAAATTGAAATTTGAATGACACAATATAAAATCGTTATTAATTACCAATTGATATGTGTTCGCAGATGTGGCTTTGTTCTGACCACTGGATGACGAGTCTATTGATAGTGATGATACACTACTTGTGGCTGACATTATTGATGCATTTGGTGGTGTCATGTCACGACCCAGCGAATTATGCCGTGAAAAACTGCAAAAGAATTAATGAATAAGCGATAAGTGAAGTTTTCAATGGATCTTGAACAAAAAATTATTGGCGACGACTCTGAAATGATTTTTATATAATAATGAATAATTGAACCACTTGAGAATAAATCACGCAATCCAAAAAGGGATCATTGAATTATTGCCCAGTAATATTTAGGCCACGATTAAAAATATAATATCCCGCATTTGCATGGTGCAACAATTCCATAGCTCTTTTTATGCGCATTTCGTTCAAGTTTCTCTAATTCATGGAAATTCACGATTCATTCTTACCGGTTCAATTTATTTTTAAATAAAAAATAAAATGATAGAATCCGCTTGCATACCTGAGATCATTCGATTGTCCGATTTCACAGTAGAATTGCGAACCGGCCCCACTACTTGAATTTGATGCAATCGAATCGCTTTTTTTGTGGCCACTTCCACTAATTTGTGATCGCTTATTGTCAGATGATGGTGGTGGTGGTTCTAATTGGCATGACAATGTGTGCGCCTCACGTTCGTCCAATACTAATAAACTGGCAAACCATCGATCGAATAATAAATCCTCAGGTAAATGATATGCATTGGCAGCGCCCTGTAGCAATTTAATTTGAGCTAAAACTTCAAACTCTTTTCGTTTTTTGTCAAAATTTATCAAATTATTTGGTCCGATTGTGTCGGGTATTGCTGTATGGATCATCGTTAAATCCGTTAAAAATGTTCCCAAATATGGTATTGTACCGTGACTAATGTGCGTATCCTGTGAATGCATGAAAAAAGAGATTTAATACGAATGATTGAAGAGAAAAAAGGTAGTAACATCAGTTCGATTTAAGTCAATTCGAACACCAGATATAAATCCGCTCAGTATTGTCATAGCATTTCACTGGTTCTAGGCTAGTGTTATAGCCTGGACTAATAAAATCAAATAATAAGATATCTTATTACTTATTACAATGTTCGCTGTAATAATTATTACATATTACATCTTATTAAAATAATAAGATTGTAATAAGTAATATTTATTACAATCTTATTAAATAATAATATCCGAAAACTTATTAGATATTTCGTATCAAAATATTATTTCATCTTATTACTTCTGAATTTTGCGTCAATGCAGCTATACTATGGAAGCAGTTGTAATAACATTTCCAAACTTATTACTTTGAAATTTTTGAATTGAAATTGGAAATTATGGAGTGTGAAAAAAAAAAAAAACGTTTAAAAATAACCTTCTTTATTGTTTAAATTAAAGTAGAGCTATGAAAAGCAAATTCTCTGTGAATTTTGAAAAATTCAAGAAGTAATAAGATGAAATAATATTTTGATACGAAATATCTAATAAGTTTTCGGATCTTATTATTTAATAAGATTGTAATAAATATTACTTATTAAAATCTTATTATTTTAATAAGATGTAGTAAATAATAAGATCGCATTTTATTACAGATCCAAAAATAATAAAATTTGTAATAAATATTACAAACTGACCCGACTAGTGTTGCAAATTCACTTTCTATTTTCTAAAGAACCCGACGTAATTTTATAGTAAAGGCAGTGAAAATGATGCAAACCTGCTTTTGAAAAACTTTTTGTAGATGTCGGTCATTTTCACCGGTTGTGTCAGCAAATTTGGCTGTACCCTCTCGCATCAGCACTTCTCGCTGGGCCCAGGCATTATTATCTTCGGAGAAAATCCGTGCTAGCTCATTGAATATTTCCAATTTTTCTCTTGCCAGTGCTGCCCACGTTTTCGATAATCGGTAGATTGCGTTCGATTGCAGCCCCGATACGATCGCTTTCAGTGATGAGAAATTTTTCAATACTCTCAATTCCTGTGCGATATCGATCCATGTCGAAACGATGATAGCTCTTTCCTTTGTTTGAAAAAAGAGCACAAAATTTCAGTTACCAAAATTTATGTAAACATTCAATAATGATCGCTTTATTTGAGCGATTTTTCACATTGTACATTCCAACCAATCAATAAAATGAACTTACTTGTGGCCTCAATTTTGGCTCAATTAAAATGCTAGAAATGACACGAAATGAAACTGCATTGAACTGTGTGACTGTTGCTAAAACGGTATTAGCTTCATTTTTATCACGCCTTGACCATGTTGCGCCCAAACATTGATGTGGTATTAGCCGCTTGAATAGCTCCTGTGCAAACGAAGCAGCCATTGTAACATTACAGCCGAATGTATTGAAAAATTAATTGATGAAAAATGCGATGATAATTGTCAACAATGTACTAACCATGTCCATGCGAGTCAATTGCTCAGCAAAATGTTTAACGGAAATATGTGGAAATCGGTAAGCCTGAAGTAAATGGGATTGTGGGATGAATGCTGGCGTAAGGCACAGTCCGTTGAACTGTTGTGCGAAATCGGTGCTGTAGTCGTGATCCCATGGTGTGGCTGACGGTGCGGCGACACGAGCACGTGCCAATCTTTCCAATCGATTTAATGCTTTGTGATGCACTTCCGAACTGGACAGTCGCTTCGATGTAAATGCAATAATCTTTTTCAAATTGCTTACATTCCAATCTTCGGGGTAACCGTCGAGCCAAACATGCAATGCGGCGACCAAACTTTTTTTATGCTGTTCAGCAAATGATTCGGCACCAAGTGGTTCGGCATGTAGACGTTCGTAGCGTTGCAACAGTAAATCGATAATTTGTTCAGTTCGGGCGAATGTTCGATATGTTGCCAAAAATACATTGACAAAGGTGCTCTCTAATTCACCGTCGTCGGTGGAAAGTGCTTCCACCAGACGGCTCAACGTGGCCGCTTTCACAAAACGCACTCGCACCGTTTCCCATTCCAAATGTGATATTTCGTCGTCAGAATCCTGCAAAAAGTCGATAAAGTAAATAAAATATGAATCGATTTAGTTTCTTCCACGAAATGCATTTCAATCGAATTCAATCATTATGTGAGGGTGGGGGTTGGTACTTACGCTGCTAGCACTGGGCGTCGGTCGATGGTATCGCACCTTTTTTAGATAAACTGTAAAAATAACGTCCCTTTCACGCTCCTCACCCCATAGTCGCCAAGTAGGCTGCTGAAAAGAATGATTTTTAATTATCGATTTACGGACGTTTTTGGCATTGGTTTTTTGATCAACATGATTTTGTGAAGCCCGACCAAACACATTGAATAATCATAATCATGCAGATGCCACTTTTTACACTACTAAACTAATTAATAGTTGTGGGTCAATTGAATAACAATGTTTGTCTTGAAAATTCACAACGTTCTTATGAATTGGATTGCGTTGAACCAATTCGCATAAATAGATACCTTTACATACCATCGGGTAGTTGCATACCCGATATTCGTCGCACTGAATTTACGTCGATTACGGCCACACGTATTTGTTGACAGTGAGTCAGTGTCGGACAGACTTTTGCGGCGCCTCAACTTTAATGAGCCCGTCAAGGTGTGAAAGCATGTGGCTAAATTTTTTCCGCGCAGTGCATTTGCGTTGATTTTACGCGGCGATATCGATTTGTATAATTCGTCATATTGCTTATCCTTTTCGAACAGACGCATGTCATTGTTCGACTTGCTGATGGACTTCAAACGATCAATAGCAATCGATGCATCGCGAAAGCCATTCGATCCAACTGTGTGATTGGTATGATTGTTTCGGCATTTTGCCGAATTTTGATTGTTATTGTTTGATGTGCGAAGTTGTTGACTGCATTTCTGCGCAAGCACTTTGGTTTTCTCGGTGAAGCTCACAAGAACATCGTTCGCTGAGCAAAACATTCGCGTGGTTTTATTTTTATTCTATTGTATGTGTTCAAAAGAAAAAAAAACTTCAAAACCACTTATTGGAATTGACAAAATTTGACTGAATACTGATTTTTAACCGATTTTATTTCTTTCAACAAATTAAATTCTTCCCACAAACATTGGAATTGTCCGTATTAATTGATGTTGACGCGATGAATGCTGTATCGGGTCGCACTTGGCTTGCTAATTCGCGGCGTAAATACGTGTTGCTGAAATGTTTTCTGATTTATTTATGTATACGACACTTCTGCATTTGGTTCACAAGACGCGCGCGCGCTCGTTTCTCTCGTCGTTAGGCTATGTCTAGCACGAAACTCGTTTTCAGTATTGCCGTATTTGATTCCTTGAATTTCCCTTCTTGTTTCGATTTCACTCCTTTTCTCACTCGCTCTCTCTCCCTCTTTCTTCATGAATTGTAAAAATTCCTTTTGAAATTGTTTCTGTACTCAATGTGCTGTTCACTTCAATTTAATATAAGATTTTTTTTTCGCTTCTTCGTTTGCTTTCTTCTGGCACAAGATACGATCCTTGTTATGGTCATAAACAACTAACCGTCATCTTTCAATCGTTTTTAGGCATTTCGTTTCAAATTGCTACTTGAATCGTGATGAACATGCACCTGTTATCCATAAGTTTTTGATGATGGTTGTGTTTCAAATGAATATTGTGTGGTTGAAAGAACAAGCGAGTGAATTGTCCGATCCACCGGGAAAAGTATTGAAATTGAAAAAAAATAGCAACAACAATTTCATTACAATTTCTTTTTCTTGTTTTTCTGAACATATTTTCTGATAACTTCTCTTTCTCTCTCTCTCTCTCTTGCATAGTTTGCAGTAAGTTTGATTTATTCACCTACATTCGAATGTTAACGCATTTGAACAGACGTTGCGATACTCGATAGTAGTTAAGATATACATGAGTTGTTTGCCTTTTGTTGAATTTTTCTGCCGATTTTTCTCAGCGCAGAAACTACAGTAATGCTACTTGTGCCCTCATTTTTGTTTCAAACCGATAAAAATGCAGTGAAAATACAACACAAATTCAATGGCAAATAGATGGATTGTAGCTGCATTCAACGGGTAATGAAAATATCAAGTAACAGAATTAATTATTTCTCATTCGTATTGCTCATGTGGTTTCAACGAGAAAATACGAGCACGATTCATCGATTTGTTTTTATAGTGTGTGACTCACACACGCAGCCTACCTTACCGATAACTCAAATAAGTGTGCTTGCTTTTTCATTTGTTGGATCATTACTTGACAAATATTGAATAAGCATGTTTTGATAATTAAAAACGAATCAGCCAGATAGGTTTAAGACGGAAAAAGTGAAAGAAAATAAGTTTCGTGAAAATTTCATTTTTCAACAAAATTAACCGATCATGAACTCTAAATGAAACTCGCAAACTCAATGAAAAATATGTTTGCGTGTCCATAAGAACGAAACTAACGTAATTTTGCAGTGTTCGCTACTATCAGTGGTTTTGTTATGACTTTGACTTATTTTCTAAACATCTATTTTTAAATACTTTGTGATATAAATCTCAGATTCAGGCCGATATTGAGATTCATTCGTAAATCTCCACCCAACAATTCTATTGAAATTGCTTGGACAATTGTATAAATGAGATTCACTTGCGAATCATTAGATGTATGACGAACCGGTTGCTTCTCACAGCCTCTATTTCACAAATATTTTGCATAAATTATTACGTGCAAAATGATTTTGTGTGTATGAAGTACGCCTTCAATTAAAATTTTGAATCAAACCAATTTGATGCGAAAAAATATTTGCTCGCAGCAGATTCAAAAATGCTCTTAAGAATAACAACAAAATGGTAAGTGGTTATTTGAAAGGGTACGTTTTGATTGTTTGAATCATGAAAGCAATTAGGTATCTCAAGTTCCGTCCTTTTTTTGACAAATTATTTAACATGATTTGGCTTTTGGGCGACATAAAACATGAAACATGTCACTGACGTCGTAAAATGATCACAAATTGTGTTTCACACGTAGATGCTTCCAAAGCAATTGATTGCACACAATGTGACAGAGAATATTAATGAAAAAGCATTTGAATATAAGTGTATACCTTCAACCGACCGTCAAAAAAAAAAATTATGTGGAGACTCGTTTGGATTAGTATTCGTCAACCATATTTCCGTCGGTGTGTATTTTTACACATTGCCCAGGCCGAGATTTGGAATCGCAAGAATCGCATTAGGATGAAACGTGCCAAACAGAGATAATTAGAATAATTGTTTCAATGTAATTTCAGTTGATGTCGAATTGAAAATATATGATATTTTGTCTGTGATTGAATAAGGATGGCAATAAGTAAATAACATCATTGAATCGAATCTCTTTTTTTCTCTTCGACCATTTTATCAAATCAAGCTCTCGTTAAACTAAAATAAAAATATTCTTTCAATCCTAAAGATGTTAAAAAGGCACACAATGCAAAACTGCTTCAAATAATAATTACGCGTTTTGGCGCGGTATTTTCAGATTATTTAGATTGTTAACGCTCTTCTAACGAAGCGTTGAACTGTTGAGTATTGATAATGCTGTCGCCTTTTGACGCATAACAATGTTGAGTGCCGTATGTATTGAATAAAAAATGTAAATTGTGTGTATTTATTTATGTGGATTTAATGGTGTTTTGTTTGGGTCACGGACGGCTAAACAAAAGTCAACAGCTTGGCTCCTCAAGTCAACGTCTGACTTTCCCTATTTACTCTCAACGCACGCTCATCGTTTTTATAAACAAATGGCTTAGGTATCCATTGTATTTGGAAGTTCTATCACCGATTTAGTAATGCATATACAAATAAAACTAAAAATAAATATAGTGACACTGGTTCATTTTAGATGGAACATATTCAATGGAGTATTATGTGTTGCTTAATCGAATTCGTTGAAAATGATATTGTTCAACAGTATACAGTATAATTTCAGCAATTTCAATGTATGCAGATAATGGTTTGTATTCTCTTCTCTACGCATCTACTCAATTCGATTGAATGCATGCGATTCTCTCGTGCTTAGCACCAAACGATTCGTTTTTATTTACGTTTGCTCACTTTAATTCAAGCGAAACACTCGATAATGACGATGATGAATACATTGAGAAAAAAACGTACAAAAGCGTGCGCCACATTCATTCGATGTTTGCTTTTATTTTTAATCAAAATTCGTTTCCGCTGTGAAACCGAGCAAGAGCGCGACATAAAGGGCACAATCAACTGTTATGAATGATGAAGTTTTTAAATAAAACATGAGTTCAATCGAATGTTCCGTTTTATTGTCATTGAATTGTTCATAGTACACATTTTCTTCGGTTTGATTGAAAGAAGTTGGATTGATAATAATTAATTTTGGAAATGATATCGGTAGACTTCGTCCATAAAATGGGTCCAAAATTGGAAGTCTGTGGGTCTTTCGAATGAAACTTGACAATTTTACACTGAATAAGCATTTCCTTTGGTTTCCTTGATTTGAAAGTCTATCGAGTATTGGTCTTCGTTCTTGAATAACAAGATAAAGAATGAAAAAGTACGTCCAATGAATTTCGGTTGTTTTCTCAACTGAATGTGAATGGAAATTGAAACATTCGATCATGATAAACATAATAAGCGAAAAAAATCAATGTTCAAACTCATTTTAGTTGACAAAGGTTTGGCTTAATTTTTGCCCCGCCTTTTGAACAATTTTCAATAAATTTTTTTAATTAACACATGTCGAAGCTTAATTTATTTCACTCTTTTCTTTGCTTTCCTTTCGATTGACAATTGAAAAGTTAATGTGTTTTCGAGAGACTTGTAAGCATGTTGACCCATACTACATCCACAAATACAATTGCAACTATTCCAATCTATATATTGACAAATTGGATTAGTTGCCGAGCTGTTGACTGATTAACGCTGAAACGATGTGCCTGCTGTCGCTTCGTTTCAGCCATTAAAGCATTATACGATATCATTTATTTCGCACATGCTCGTCGATAAAATGTACTATTCGATATTTTTCGGCTGTTTTTAATTGATATTCCTATTCACTCCATCGTATACGACAGATATTTCTATCGCAATGTATTTTTGGTGTGGCGTATAATTGTTTTTGTGGCTACCAACCAAAAGATTCTGAAAATCGAGAAATCGCAAAAGGAAGTCTGTTCATTTATCAATGACAAAATGCTACAATTACGCATTAAAAGGCATAGATTACAAAGAACGCAGAATTTTTTTTTTTAAATGAGGCAATGAGCTCCAGGAAGAGTACGAAAGCGTTGATGCAGAAATTTTTGAAGTTAATCAATTTAGCGATTCGGAAACTAGCATTGAACTACGTAACATTACGATTCGCTTGACATTTAACCGTACATTTATCTCTCTAATTAAATGAAATTAATGCGCACAATACAAGTGGCCGCCATGAAATGCATATTTTCATTAAATTTTTATGAGCCTCACTCACTCTCTGAACAAAACCGTACCAAATTGAACAGCTGAACCGAAAAAAACACAGAAATGTTAATGTATGATTACGATGGTATTTTTTACAGTACAAACTACTACACATGCCGTTAATACAGCATGTCATTGTAATCAGAAAGAGCGGCGACATCTCGGTTCAACCGCCCAATATATCATATCAACATTTCGCCATTGTACATATTTTCTCTTCAATTGATTCTAAGAATAGAACACACTGCGCTAATACAAAGAATATAATTGATACTTGTAATAAATAGAATTGAATCAATTGATTGATTGACGGAATTAAACAATTTTGAGGCTATAAAATCGAAGAGAGAAAACTAGTTTAGAAACTAAAGTTTCGTTTTCACCGCTGATTAGCGTTGTAAATGAAATATTTCGGAGAGCTTTGGCGATAGCGACATTAATTGCTGATATTACATTCTAAGAAGGAAATGATTCAACTTTCTCATTGAAATAGAAAAAAATATTTGTTCACAAAGATCTTTTATGGAGTAACTGTAAATGGATTGAGTGCAATCTCTGCACATAATAATATCCCTCCGGTGTAATGCAACTTCCCATTTGATTGGAGAGTTATGAATAACCATTTTAACTTGATTTCCGTTAGTTGAGTAAGAATGCATTAATGATCCGACATAGTCAACAAGCTAGCGCGCTACGATAAAATGGCAGGAAAGACGTTAAAACGCACATATTGATCTATTAATAAACACATTTTTGCAGCGGTTGTCTTTGGTCATGTTTTGTTTCTCTCTCGCTCGGTCGCTAGCGTTCACGTTCATTGTGTATGGTGTGTTTGCACGATTTGGTATTCTCTCGCAATGTGTAGCAGAGTGTCGAGCGCGCGAATATCACTAAAATTATTTTATATATGCGCTTCAGAAATGCTTGAGCATGTAGAAGATGTAATTTAGAGTAAATACCAAATGCGAAAGTGGATCGGATAGGCGAGAGATCTAACGCGCACACGTTCAATTCAATTATAGGTGATGTTGTCAAGCGCCTGCCAGGTATATAAATAATTGAAAATTATCTATTGTGAAGCTGTGTGATTGAAGCGATAGTATGCGAAGCAGCGGCTGAATTAAGCGGCGGCAGAACCTATGGGCAATTTGTGTTCAAATGTGACACTAACCGAGCGCATACATCCAATTATAGCTGCAGTCATCGCTATGATAAACGTGCTTCAACCAATATATTGTCTCTTCCTTTCTCTCTCTCTCTTTCTCTCTCTCTTTATTTATCTATCTCTCACGTTTCACGATACAGGTTCAATACAAAAACTCTTTATAAAGTTGACAAGAGCCACTTCGAATGTGGCGAGCGCATGTGATAATGGGGTAATTGACTAGTATAAATCCTGTTATTATTAGACCAACGGAACTTTCAATCTGTTAGGTAAATGCTTTCACCAATCATATAATTTCCACAACAGAAAACACAGCGATATGAAATAGGTGGAAATATAATGAAATTCCACCGCCAAGCAAAAGTACTCGCTCTTGTCCAGAGAAATGGCAATGACATTCGATTGTCCTTAATACGATGTTAACACATCGCGCTCAACTTTTTCTGCATTTTGTCATGCCCACTGGGCTGTTCCGTGCTCGAACTACTTACACAAATAGTGCAATCGGTTGAATTTAAATTCAGCGCTCGAATTCTTCATTGTTGATTGAAAAATTAAAACTCTGTGTGCTCAATGTGTGGCATTCGTTCGTAGCACATGCAAAAGCAAAAATTATGTTTTCATGACAACATACTGAATGGGTGAGAATGGCTCTTTCATACTGCATTTGCGCGTCGTCGCTGGTTCGACACCAATTTTAATATGTCAAAATGTTGAAATACAAATAACTGCCAATTGTGCACCTGTGCGATTGCGTTTTTTAAATATGTGCTCCGAAACTACGTCATCATCGCATTGTATGCAACGATTCAATCGTTCCATTATCACAATTCAAATGAAGCTGTGCGGCTGAAAACTCAATCAATTCCATATTTTTTTTCAATCTCAATGCAATTACGATTTCCTTTTAACGCTGCATTTTGTTCAAATCGAAATGGAATATTTCTAACAAAAACATTACAAAACTCCTTTTATGAATGCATACACCATTTCAAAGCCAGGCATATCGCTGTTTATGGCTACAAAAATGAGTCAGCAAAATACATTTCCACTTTGAATTTTTTGTATTTTGCTCGATATGCGATTCTATTATCGAACTAGCATCGTTTGATAAAATCGAACAATAGAAATGTCCAAACTGTACATATATTCCAACAAACACACAAATAAATAATGACAACAGCACAATTCCGATTGTGATAAGAATTCTGCTTTGTTATTTGTTTTGCATGGGATTGTAAGTGCACAGCATAAATGCATTGTTTTGCATTTGTGGTGGCAATACACTCAGTGTGTGATAAATAAGCACGGTCACTTGCAGCTAATTCATTTTCAGCTCGGTTGACAAACAGATAATGCGATCCGCAGACCACATGGTCAAATGCTTATGCGAATTGGATATCAATGGTAAAAGGGCTTTCACAATGCAACCAATAGCTCAATCCGAGCCGATATACTTTCCATATTTTGAACGTTCTTTGAATGCCGAATGACTCATGTTCGCGTGCATTATGAATATATGCCATCGTATATACGGGTTTTACTCATTGGCAAATGTTCAATGAATAGCGTCTAACGTCTACAAATGTGCTTTTCATCTGGCGACACGGAGAGGGTTGAAATGTGAAAAATGCAAAATCCTTGCTTGCTCCCTCTCTTTCTGCTTCGCTCTGTCTTTTTTTCTCCCTTTCTTTATTTGGGTGTGTGCAAATAAAAATGTAGCATTCAGAGCGCATTTAATGAACAACCACACTGTGTCCAGTTTTGGAAAACTTCATTGGAAAAATACATATATCCTTAAAATCATTCAAATTGAATCATATGTCGCTACATGCAGCATAACATTTGGAACCCCAATACCTGGTTTATTGCACTTTTAATAGCAGTTATTGCGGCAAATTAATGCAAAGAAAAAATAACGATTTTAAACGTTGGAACGATTTTTGTCTTTATGACCGTTATTTTGCGTTTTGTTGCTTTGAATATTCGGAATATGTTGTTGGTATTTGGCCATGGATTTCTTTCACACAGGAAAATGTGATTATCATACTTTTCGATGTATGACGAACAACTAATAAATAATTAGTAATGAGTAACTACCTTATTCATTTTTTCGTATGAATGATGATCAATGCTTTTGCGTCGAAGCGTTTTGTACATGCTACAGCCATGCATCATCCTAAACATAAATCTTTTTTTATTTCAATGGATAAATGACAAAAAGCCGTGAAATAATCTGTATCTGTGAAGCGTGGCATTATACAACGGCCTAGCGCCACAAAAATGCTCTTCACAATGACATTCGATTTTCATCTTTCAGATGAAATATCAACAAAATTTCATGTTTCCATTTGATCTGATTTGATGAGACAAAAATGGCGTATCAAATTCCACTTCGAAATCAAACGACACGCGATTTCAAAATTTACAATCAATAATAACATTGAGCAAGAGTTGTGATCAAAAAGAGACACATGCAAATAGTGAAACAAATGAGTAACTATTTTTGCTTATCATTTCAAATTTGCTTTGATGTTTGAAAGGACAAAATAACCAAATTTATGCGAGCAAAAAGGATAAAATATAGCTCAAGATTCTGCATGAAACAAAGTCACATCTGATTGAAGAAATTTTTTGTTTCCGGAACTAGATTTCAAATGCGGATTATTTTAGTTCAATTGCAATTAAGAATCCGGGTCCGTCTTTCGGAAATGTCTCGTCTAATCACAGCTGATTGTTAATAACCAATTGTATACACACACTAAAAAATCGATAGTTTTCTTTGTTTGCAATGAAAATAAACATGCTTTATCATCAAATAAATGAATTAAGAATAAGTGTTCACGCCTCTACTAAGTTGCTAAATTTGCTCATTTCAATATGTTGAAGGCAATGACTCACTCGTTCTTTGGGCCCCAAACAAAAGATGTTTTAGTATTTCTTGAAGCATTTTGTTTTGCTGCGTTAAGTTCAATAATTCACGTACGAATAAATTTAAACTTTTCATTTTTAAGAATGCGCATTGTTCAAACACAATTGTAATTGTGTGTAATTTGACCCAGTGCAGCATTGCTATCGGAAAATGTTTCGAGGAGAATAGAAAAGAGAATAAACAAATAAACGGAACAATTTTGCCGGTTTTGTGAGCGAATTCTTCGAAGCGCAAAACGTGTCGAGGAATCACAGAGCAATTGAAGGACACGGAGAGATTAACTTGATTCACCAACAAAAAAAGCCTGTAATGTTCATCATATGTGCGACCAGTTAAATAAATTCTTCGTGAAACAACAGTAAATTGCTGAAATTTGCGTGTAAAATGACATCGAAAATTGATTTTTAATTGCAAATCGAGTGCATTTGATGCGAATTTCTTACGAGAAATTGAAGCGCACATGTGCTTTGCACATGCAATAGATGCTGTAAAATGAGAGAAATACTACGTTCACGGGAAACGGTGGGAATAAATCAAACAAACAAACTTCGCAGGAGAATCGAATTCAACTAATTTCCAAAAGATATTTTACCCGCGGTATTTGACTGACTTGATGTAATGTTGCATATTCAAAATAACTTGAATTTTTCTGAAGGTATAGAATCAAATGATATTTGACCAACTGAATTTCACTTCAATGATATTCAATGCACTGCACGCGTTCACTATCACAATTTGGCTTGGACAAATGTGACAGTTCAGATGTCAGCCAATTCTTCATTTCATTTGCCCACTGGATGCAACACAATCATCATAATGCACAGAAAACTCAAAATGTAAATGAACAAATCAATTTCAACGAAATATACTGATTCTTTTTTATTATCAACAAATTACACGTTCGGAGTAAATGCCGATCAGAAGCATCGAGACAAAAACCAAAACAACAACTGACAATACTCAAAGCAAACAAACCAAGTCTCTGCGCTGCTCTTTGCAAGTTCTGTCACACAAACATTCACATAACACAAGCGTACGTACACTTCAATGTGCTCGGAATGTTCGACAGTCCGTTGGTACCATGGCTGAGAATTGAATTGAGTGTGTGCCGCGCATGTATGTGACAGATGTGCTACTAACACAAGCGTCATCATCGATTTCAATATCTCGCAGTATTCGGTTGCAACCAGCATGGAAGGCTCGGTCTGAGAGTGTAATCGCTCATTTCGAACTACACACAAATAACGTAAATGAACTACACTGTTAATAAAATATCGCAAACTTGAGAAATGTTGTGCATACGTTTGCACCGTTGATATCTCTCGCCAACAGTGGGCTGCACCAGCATGTTTCTCACTCAGCGCAAAATTGAAAACACACTCTGAATCGCACACGGAAGAGAAGTTTCTACATAGAATGGACCACGGTGTGCAGTTTTCGTTTTCTTCAGGTGAGCTAACTGATTCGAAAGCGTTGGTCAAAATACGCTAAATGGATGGAAATAAGTGTGTATCGATTCAGTGGCAACTGTAAACAATAAAATAACGATACATAAAACCGGCAGCAGCAAAAACAACAATACTTCGAACAAAAAGAAAATTTAAATGAGAGCAGGGATCGTTACGGCTCGATAACATTCAGTACAGTCGCCAATTTGCTATTTGCGTATGGGTATTTGGTGCGTATAACACGGACAGGTTTCGAACCAATTCATATGAAACATCAACATCATTCGTTGAGAATGAAAATGAAAATAAAGAAAAATGTAGCAATTTGTAGCGTTTGTTCGCTTCTCGGCGAGCTCATTTAAATGTTTGGGGTGACACGCACGCGTGATCACCGAGTACATTTCGAATGTTTGTTTTTCTTATTATCTCCATATAAATTCAAATTTTATTCACATTTGGTTGGCCGTGTGCTTTCAGTCTCTCATCATTTTTCCTTTCATTTCCATTCTTCTTTTCTTTTTCGGAGCAGTATTTGATTATGCAATATGAAATTCAAAGAAATTCCGCAATTCAAAGATTTTATCCAGAGGATTTATATAGTAATGCCCAACTCTGGATGAATGGTCTCAAATATAATGTTCTCTGAATTTCATTAGAGTTGTATAATTGCGTTTTTTTAAACGACAAGCATTACATTTAATTAACCAACAATCATCAATTAATTGGATACAATTCAACCAGGATAAACAAAAGGATAAAACTGCACATGTCATTGTGCGCAATGGATGTGGCTGCTGATAATTCCATAATGTAATTTGACTTCACACAAACATTCTTTGCATTACACATTTCAACATACCTCATTTGTCTTTTGTGCATTTTGTCTAATTGCATTTTTATCCACTTTGGACTTTTTTTTTTTAAAAACATTCTTTAATTTTGGAAGTATACCCGGCATATCAAATTGATTGGGAATCGAAGAAGTAATCGAACAAAATGCTTTTGCGCAACACAATCTCAGTTGAAAACTAATTCTTGAAATTTTCAACTTTACAAAGTTTATATTCGAATCAAAATCTGTCAGAGATTGTCATTACTGTCATTCACATGCAACAGGCTACACATCACTAAACTGAGTACCGAAAAAATGTTTGGTGCTGCAGCTTAATCTCTAATATTTTTCATTCATGAATCATGTTATTCATTTGCGTCGAACGGCAAATGATTACAAAGACGCAATAAAAAAACCACCATTATAATCAGCCGGTTCTTAAAGCAAAACTATCAGCCGAAACAAAGCACCACAAAATAAGCGAAAAAATATACATGAGTGGAATAAAAATCGATTTCGCCGTTAACTTTAGTTTTACTCGCTTAGTGAGAGAGATATTTAACGAATGTTTGGTTGAAAACGGTCTAATTTCGCAATTTTTTGAGCAATTATTTCAGCATCAATACTTACAATTAATGAGAACAATACGAATGGGCGTTATAATATTTTGAAAAACGACAAACATCTGTACAAATGTGGGCGATTGCCGATTATTTGACATTCCGATTGACGACATCGTCCCATCGCGAAAAATTGGAATATCACCACCAATTAAAAACAGCCATTACATCAATTTCCGAATGATATTCAGTGGATTATTTCTTTACAATGTCTATGACGCAATGCACAAACTACAATTCAATGTGTATGTATTAGAAAGATCGAAGGAAAATGGCTGGTGCCAAGTCGAGACTTCGAATCATTGAAACATTAATCTTATCTTAAAATTTCGGTGGAATCGATGCGGAAATACTAAATCAAACTCTATGTCATTGACTCATTTTTATTTTCTCTCATCAACTCTAAATTCTAATATACATACTCTGTGTGTCTGCGCGTGCAATTTTTTGTCACTATGAGGCAGCCGAAAGATATTACATTTTAAATCATATTATTATGAAGCCGCTGTTAATTTGATAATGGGTTCTTCACTCTTTCGGGTCATCGTCTTTATTATTTCATATGGAGAAGTTTCGACAAAATATGATACGTAATGTCCTTGAGCTCTTTCAATGGTCATATACATCGGCTTGATCGGAGCAATTAGATGCTAATTGTATATGAAAGCAACAGATAATGACCACAGAAAACTTCAAGCAATTATAACTACAAGATGTTTCTGCCACATGGATTTTGTGTATCTTTTGCGGTTGCAGAAAAAAACTTTTATTTCAATTTCTGTTAAGAACATAAATCTTTTAGGTTACGCTTATTTTTAGTAAGACGCTTTTTCCAGTGAACATATATTTTGTTATGGTTTGGTAAATAAGATCTATATGAATTTATAATAAATTTCTTAAGCGTTTCATTTGAATCGAAAGCCGGTTCAGTAAATAGCCATGAAGTCTGAAAAGCATGAATGTGGGGAGACTTTGGAGCCATTTCACTGAATGTTCACTTTCCCGCGAATATTCAAGAAAATTACCAGAGGGATTCTAGTTTTTAATTGTAGAATTTGTAAATTCACCGGATCAGAACATTATTTGTTTTCTATGTAAATGCGGACGATTCATTCGCCACGTACGAAGATGAATTGCTGAGTCAAGCTCAAACAAATATGCGAAACAGAATTCACCAATGGCCAAACCGAGTCCAAGAATATTTGGAATGGCCTACAAATAAGTGAAGTGAATGGAAAAATGCTGTGGCGTGAACATTTGAAAAATTAGCCAACGCAGTGTAGTGGGGTGTGAAGCTCTCGTCTGTTGCTTAGTTCTAAAGTTTTATTTGTTTACAGCCGGGCACCATATGCGCTCATATTGTGTTAAAAAAAAATGTTTCTATCTTGACTTTGGTTTCTCCATTTGAATTTTTCTACTGAATATTCCATGCGGTATAAGTCTGGTAAAATATACAATGCTCAAGTCGCATGAGTTAAACAATATGGCACAGAGCCGGCAACAATAGTAATAAAAACTAACTCAAGCGAACGATAAAAAAAAATATTCCAAGTGAGAGAGGAAAAAAAACGCAACAGCCAACAATATTATAACAATTTTTCCAGTAGTGTTGAGATCAACGACTCATTTGAGGCAAAACAGTACAATATATTTCGTTCGTTCGCATTAAGGGAATAATGAATAATAATAGACGGAGAAAGAGAAAATGAATGCCTTTTTTCGCTCTTAATTAAAGATGTTCGCGAGAATGACAGGAGGAAAAAATAGCATGCATAGTGAGAGGAAAAAGCACACACGCGCCAATAACACCGATGTAAATTTGAGCTCCAATGAACCGCAACGATAGAACATTCGCATCAGCAACATATTCATATGATAATTGCGTTTGATCTCTTTTTTGCATTCATTTTTATCATAAGTGTTCATTAGGTTAATTTGGTAACTTATTGAACCATCGCTCAAGAAGATGTTTATCAGTGTCATTGAATAATTTTAAATTTCAACCAAATTACAAATTATTATTTGTCGTCAATGTCAATGGGAATCCCATCGATAGGACGCTGTCATTTTTTATTAAGAGATATTATGATATGATTTTCCAAATACATATTTCATAACTGAGCATCATTTAGTTCCATTGAATGGATGTTGGGCACAATTAACAGCTGCCATTTGCCAAAGATATGATCAACTTCAAAATCCAGGGTTCAATGTTATTGTTTTTCCATACAAACATTGTAAAAATTGAGCCACAAGAAATACCATGACAAACAAAAACAATAACAACAAATGGACAGACGGAAACAGAATTACGTACCAAACTTTCAGCAGCATTTTGTGTCATTGTGTCGCCCAGTTGTCACCATAATATCATCGAGTAACCATCGTGCACACAATGATCTAGATAATGTTGAATTCAGGCCAGTTGTTACGAATGGCATCATTCGCTCGCGCCTTCGTATAGATGATGATACCGAACCGAAAATGTCCTCATCGGATTTACATAAAAAAAATTATGTGATTTAAACACAATTCGATTTCACCTTCGAACTCTGGTCACACTCAAACTACACGGATCACACGGTACCAACTTTAGAGCTGGATTTCTATTTCTTGAATATTCATCTAATATTCTCTCTTTTTTCTAATTCTTTCTTAACTTTTTTTAACTTTTGCATTCGTAATATTATGAAAGAAAACGAACAATTTTCCCTCAACATGTACACGTATTTTTTGCAAAGGATCGACACAAGCTATCGATTGGCCGAACGCTCCTTGTCTGGCATCCTGAAATGTAATGGATCAATTAACCTTCACGTTCTAAAAGACGATAAAAAAGTATCTAAAATTATTAGAAGAATGAAGAAATTCAAAACCAAATAGCAGTTCGCAATCATATTTGCCAATCGATATATTCATTATTTGCATAGAAAATAAAGTATACTCGAAAAGAAACCAAAGCCATTTCATTTCGTTTTGATGTACGATACATATGCCATAGCAAAAATTACACAAGCCAGCTACCCTAGGGAATAGTAAGTTTTCTTTGTTTCTGCCTGCACAGTTTGTTGGAATTTCGAATGAAAAAGCTAGGTAAAATTGCTCGAAACTCATACATAACAAACTGTCAACATTCCATTGATTGTGATTAAAGACCAAGCCGCATCTGCTAACACACACACACACACACACACACATGAATTTCTCTTCTCCAAATGTAGAAAAGATGCGGAATGAAATTCATATGAAAAGTTACAAAAAAGACAACGAAGCATTAAATGAAATTTAATTGTAGCCAAATCGAATGTACAAATCGTTAAGCTGAAGAATCTCCACAGCGAAGAAGCGATATATGCGCCTGCACACCATATTTTGCATTATGTTCTCCATTTTCATCACTTCAACAATCAACGTGATAACATAATGGTGGATTTACTTTTTTTAATTTGCTTTTGAATAATGGTTTCGAATGAACACGCACCTAGTTGGCCATGTAAATGGCTATTGGTTTTGATATTTTTGATTGAATATCGCGAAACTTTTGTGCGAAATTATTGTAGAAGTATTGGTTGGACATTAAAGTTTCACACCACAACCGATCAATTCATGCAATTAAAGATTGAAAATGGGAGAGGTGAAGAATGATTAGTATGCATAGAAAATTTAGAAATGTGTGTTGCTTTCGAAATCAAATTTGATTAGCAATTTGATCATAAAAATTGATGACGAATTAACGATCTCGATCGAAACATAAAAATCTCGTTCATTACTATTCAAAATGTTTTCGCTTCACATACTCTCAATAACAACAAATCATCAACGATAATGTGACAACAGCGATTCCAAAGTGGATAAAATACTCCATTGACTACGATCACTAAACGTCATCATTGGCTTGTAGCCACAAATATAGGCTACTTGGTTGATTGTCAACATCAAGTGTGTTAATCGTTACTTTCTAACTAGAAATTGATTGCTATTCTGGCTGGTCTTGTGGATGTAGAAATACTACAAGCACACACACACACATACGTACGCATTCACAAGCACAAAGGCACATGCTTGAACATATTCGAAATGTTTTGAACAATGTCAATCGAGCTCTCACTGCTTTAGCACCTCAAATGACATTTGGTAGCACCGACTGGTAAGCGAAACCTCAATGCAAACTGTCACACACAACGTGTCCATTGGCCCATGTGTATTGGTTAAAATATGCGCAAATATGAATATATGCAAATATTATTCAAATACCGCACTCTTTCCAATTTCACTCAAATATGTCTTAGGTATTTATTTTATTGACTTTTTCGGTATTGTATCAGAAAAAAATGATGGAATTATTGAAAAAATTCGCAGAAACAATGCGATCGACACATAGCACCAGATCGCAACAAAGAACTTTTTCAATTCATTTGGCTAAAAGACTGTATATTCCGTCAAAAGTTTGTGTTGTATATTTTTGCTTCGGATCTCGTTTACTCTGTATTTCATTTACGTCTCATGCCATGAAAACCGTGTGATCTATTGCATACGTTTCGTCTACTGTCCTGGTTTAGTGGCATGAACAAGTAAACTGATTTTTACATTTGAAAAAATTACTTAGGCTCAAACTGATTGATTAAATATAACCCATTCGTGATGAATGAACAAATGAAAATCGCATGCGTTTTGCCATTGAAATCATGTGCAGCGAATGGAGGTGAACGTATTCTCAAAGCAGACAATTTCATGCACTCACACACATGCACCGATTGCATTGGAATTATTTATTTTTAAATCGATTGAATGGTGATAAACACAATTAACGGTACCATTCACCGTTCACCATCATTAGTTTAAACACAAGAGCAGAGTTTTCTAAGGCCCGAGAAACATCACATTCACAAAGCACAATTCAACTCTCCTTACACTTTACACATTGCCCGAAATAATATAACAAGATGCATGGAAATAGCACATCGAATCTTTCACACACAGCATCGAAACGAAATTAGAGATTTTGTTGTATATTGTAATTGATTCATTATCGTACTATCGTGCCATGATCCTGTCAATTGTTCATTGCACTCAAACGATATCTATCTTCACTTCTTGTTTACCTAATCAATAAAATTGTGTATTTGGCTCGTTCATCTGAATCTCGATCTTTCAGTGGCTGTGTTGAATTTTTTTTTTATCCTATTTCACAAATTTCTTAAACGACTGCAATTATTTGATTTTTACCAATATAACTTGTTTTCATTCGCTCACTAAAGTAAGAACTGAACAAATTTCGATTTTTTTCATTGCTGTTGTTTTTTTTTCTAGTTAAAAACTATTTCAGATGATCTTTCTCACTTGTTGGATGAAACCAATAGAAGCAACACGTATCAGGAGAGTCGGACGCAAACACACAGCCATTTCACAAGCACAAATTCATGAAGAGATTCACACCCATACATCGAGAATGTACAGGTAGATACGAATGAATCGACAAGCAATTTGTAAAAAAGAAGTAAACGACAGCACTCAGACACAAAAGTAGACGCACTGGAAACACGATCACACAGAGCTCACACAGTATTCACATCGTGCGCGAGCACACGGCACACATCGAGATATACCACAGAGTGGCAGAATGAGAAAGAGCACACAGCAACAATTGCTGCTGAATCCGATTTTTGTATGAACAATTTTTAGTCGATGGAACACACATACTTTTTCGCACTTGAACGTTGAAATTTGCGCGTTGGCATGTACTAGCACATTCACTTGTGTTTTACGTTGCTCTACTCACAAATGGACACATATTTCTGCAATACCATTTCATAGCATGGAGATCTCTTTTGGCTGTGCTGTGTTCGTTCGCACGCTCGCTCATTCACTCATTCAATTACCAAATTCCCGTAAAACGACCACCGGTTCATTATGGGGAAGAAACACTTTCAATTATATTCAAAAATCCTTTCCCCAATAATTCATTCAGGTAATTTGCCGAACGACCATTATTCCAATCGAAAATGTTTCACAAAATCAAAGATTAAATCCATATAGAAGCGTTGTCGTGTCACAATTCTTTAAACACAAATACGAACACAACAAGTCGCAATGTATGAAAATTTTTCATTCAGCCAACACAAAACTAAGAGGTAAAACAAAAAGTGTAATTCGCTTTCGCCGAAGCAAGACGACTGCAGCGCTTATTTCCTACTGCCATTGTTTATATGTGTTGTTTGTTATTGTTGTGATCATGAATTGAGAAAATGCGCCCGCCTTGTTCACGTTGTGATTTTTGTCATACAAAACAACAACACCAATAGCAACTGCGAAATGCTTACTACCAGTTTAGTCGAAGCAATCATATGAGCGATTGTGTCATTGTCCGATCGCAGTGCAGGCTCGTCGCAAAATTGATATCCAAACATATAAATATTGAGAGTCAGTGTCGAGCTTGTAGCGTTTTTTCTTCGTTAGCAGTAACTTATATTCGCCAATCGAAACATCTTTTAACAATATTATTATCGTGTTCCTTATTCTGCATTCGCCTCTTCAGAGAAATTCAATATCATTAGCTATCAATTCATGATTACAATAATCATATATCCTACTCGAAATGCAAACTGAACGCTTTTGTTGGGTAATTTTTATGAATTTATCAGGGCATATGTTTATAGACAATCAATGTTTAGATATCATGCAGTTTATTTCAAAAGTCATTAAATTATTAGTTTCAACTTCGATTGATAATGACGCTATAGAAATCCACATTTAACTTCGCTATCAAGCATGATGAGAAAACCTTACAGATGGACGAACATGATGATGTACTTGGCGACATCTATTGACCAGAAAACGCCTCCGTGTGTCAGCTGATGATGCCAGCCGATGAATGAATGTGTATGGGTGGTGGTTTATCTTTCGCAGTGTATGACTCGAATAACGACACAATGCGATGTAAAAAATCGAAAACATAAATACAAAACAGACGCACACTTCCACGGAAGTTTGCCGTTTGACAGAAACGCGTTGGTTTATCATCTGTCCGTGTACTCTGTTTGTAGATGGTAATATAATTCCGAAACATTTTTTATTGGACAGTCAAATGAGATTTAACCATTGATACTACATGATAACAGCACTTGAAATTGTGTTGTGCAAATTTTCCCATTTGCTGGACTGTACTTTGTGGCTCATTCCAATTGATTTAACCATTTAGTGTACAATTAGCAAGTTTTTTTATTGTTATTTCTGGATATTCATCATCTTTTGTATATATGGTATATTTAATGGTCGTCTATTTTGAATTGGCTCAAATTTGAGGCGCGACCCATGAGGGGCCGATGGAAATTGTGCGACTAACAACTTAGTCAAATAGATGTTGAATTGAGTTATTTCGGAATTTTTCTGATTTCAGTGTTTCGCTTGACACAGAAAGAGTACGTGCCTATTTGTGAGGCTTTTAAATAGGCTTTGACAAACGTTCAGTGCAATTTCATTGAGTAACAATGAGTGATCCAGATGATTTAACTGGAGCCGCCTCAAATACACCACGGCATTCACTTGGTTCGATCGGGATTCAATCATATAGTAGCGGATCGTCGATATCACCGTCAAGCAGCAGCTCAAACTCGGCCAAAACGGCCGTAAACGAATGTTTGGGCGCGTGGCTCAACTATTTACAAGTACATGGAACAATTTCGAATAAATTCAGCTCGACACACTAATTTAACAAATACGTTTTTTCCTTCTGCAGATTTTGAATAATTTGTGTTCATCTGGCTATAGATTGGCACAGGCAATTTCAACACTTGAACAATGGGGTTTGTAATTTATATAATTTTCACATTCAAAATATGAAGTGTTAATTGTGTGTTAATTAATGACAGGAACAACGCAACAGCAGCAACAACAACAACAAGCATCACAATCGGCGCAAAGTGCGCAAAACCAAAATCCCCAATCAACAGGCAGCACATTGGTAGCTACACAATTTATAAATGCATGGGACGATTTGGCAAGGTATTCAATTATTTCAATGCTAATCATGATTCACATATTGGTATAATTATTGTGTGTGCTTTATTTTATTTTTGCAGAGCAACGGCTGTCGCCACGAGCACTGTCAAATCACATATCGTTAGTGTTCTACAAGATTTTGTAACTCAATCGCTGACATCATTTGAGCCAGATGCCGAAGTGAGGGACCATAATCAACAGATTATTATGGAAACAACGCAAACCATGATAAATATCCAGCATCAATTTTGTGTGGCCAGTTATGATTCATTTTCAACGTTAATGTGCTGCTTTATGTGCCACGCTCCAGTTGGCTTTCCACATGATGCCGAATGTGGTTTTCAAAAAAGGTACTGCAATTTTTGCACATACACACACAAACTCACTCAGTTACACAATTGAGATTGTCTAGGACGATTTGATTTAATTGAGATTCAATGTACAGATCAGCATCCAGTGATTTGC
Source organism: Obolodiplosis robiniae (assembly GCA_028476595.1). NCBI lineage: Eukaryota > Metazoa > Arthropoda > Insecta > Diptera > Cecidomyiidae > Obolodiplosis > Obolodiplosis robiniae. Next base: position 23,593,465 of record CM052017.1, read on the forward strand.
GCTCGCAAACACCATCGCCACATTTTGGCCCATTGACTATGAACGTACCAAAAAATGATCGTGATATTTACCGAACGAACGTTGCCCACTCGGAAGGTGTCAATCAATCAATAACCAATCGAAATATTATGAACATGGAACTAACATCAGCACGCGTTCCATCACCCCATCAGGTTAACAATCGCCCCAAATGCCAACGTAAATTTATTTCATAGAAAGTCAAATAATATTATGCAATATTCGAATGCAGGATGTTCGAGGGCCGAGCCCAGTTCACAACTTTCTCGAAAATATTCGTGGGCCCCTACCAAATCCCGGGCATTTATTGGGAATGAAAGCTCCGTTCCATCGCTGCTCACGAAGTCCACTTAATTTCCCGCTATTTCCATTGATGAATTCGCAACGTCGCTGGTCCGAGGCTGCTGCAGGTGAAGTAAAAGGTGAACCGAGCATGATGGATGCAGAAAATATGCGTCGCTGGTCAATGCCATGGGAATCAAAATCTGATAAAAATACTGTAACTTGGCACCAAACACGAATCATATCAAGAATTGCTATACCAGCAAATGCAGGCAATTCGATATTTTCGAAAGGTAGCAGTGATCGCAGCCAAACAACAACTCCAGGTAATTCAAACGAAACAAATCAAAATCATTATATTTCATAGAAAACTTTAGTATGCACACTTATAAAATATATTCCCGTAAATCAAAAATGTGCAGATTCGATGTATCAATCATCGACTACAAGTCAAGATGGATTGGCTGAGGCTATTCAATTACTCTCTTGTCGACCATCACGTGGATATCAACCGACGTTAGGTCAATCATTTGCAGAAGAGCAACCATCCCATTCGGTGGGTACTCAGAATTCATACACAATCAAATATCCAACAGAATTTTAACTGTAACTTTCTGAAATATTGCAGAATATGGGGACATACGAAATGTGGTCAAACCGGGACGAGGATCGATTGCCGTGCATTTCGAACATAGGCAAATTTCCGAGAAATCCAAATAAGCCGATTGATGAACAAAATCATCCACCGCCATAGACTTAGCTTGTAGAAAATATTGTAATTCATTGTTTATTTTAATTGCATTTTATGATTTGATTCGTGTCTGCATTCCGGAACTCATTTGAATTGTACAATATATTTGTCTTGTTTGGATTAATTTTTCTCTTTCGCAAAAAAATAATCTAATTTCAATTCTCAGTAATTGCTCGACAACTCGCTGGTAAAATAATGTGCATGTAAAGACGCTCCAATGGTTATCATCTCATGATTACAGGGATTTGATGTATCTGAATCACTTTTATTTTGGGTATGCCCAAGTATTTTTATTTTTATTCTTTTTTCAATTTAAATTACGTTCTTTATGCAAAAGAATTTTTCGAGGCGTTGAAAAAATGCTGACAAATGTGGCTGGCTTCCACTTGACTTTTCATACATTTACTGTTACTACTTTTATTGTCATTTGAGTGATTGGCCAGAAAAGGCCAAGAAATGTTTCTCAAAGTGAATGAAATTTGTGTATGCAAGCCGAATTCCGATTGAAATGGATGTGCATCGCACACTTTCTTTGTATCCATTATTATTTTTCTTGTTGTTGAGATAAATAATTTAAATGTGATAATTTTGGCAGGGAATGCGATAGCAATTGAAAAATATTGCGTAGGTACTAACTAGATGGCGGCAAATACATTTGTTCGATTATATTGCCATGCGGCTCTCCATCAACCAGCGAAACTTTCGCGTAAAAATATATTTATATTGTCATCGCATGCTCTGATTTTTGAACGAAGCCTATATACCGAAATCTTTACCAATGTTCAAGGCTTATTTTCTTGAAAAAAAAAACAAACAAACCAAAATTAATAATATAGTATTTATTTCCAATCTTATTCGTTCATTTTCATTAAATAGATTATAGAAATAATGCTAAAAATACAAGAAAATGCAACCAGAATTTCATTATTAAGGGGGTCAACAATTTCAGAGAACTAAAGAAAAATAGATGATTATGATTTCATTGCCGAACCTAATGCTAATAACATTAGAATCTTATCTTCACTGGAATGTTGAATATTATTGTGATAAAAACAACTGGAACTTGCAAATTTTCTTGATTCTTGAATTCTTAAATATTTAACAAACTTTGTTCGAAACATGTAAAATGAACTAAAATTGATTTCTGACGTCGATAAAAGTACAGAGAATAAAACGAATAAAATCACTCTTTGTCTAAATCCAAATGTATGAAAATGGGTATTTTTTCGTGCTTTTTATACGCATTTTTAGTGGAAATTAAATTATTCAATAAATATATCGATTTCAAAATAAAAATTGAAATTGCTTTTAATTTTTCAGAATAATGTGTGGAGGAATGGGTATTTTGCATAAACTATTTTGAATTATTTACGGAGATTGATGATATTTTTTGGGAATCCGCGTTAGATACGCATGAATAAAATAATTAATTCTAATGATTTTTTCTTTGGATTTTTACCGTAAATATTTAGTTTAATATTTTCTACGGAAATAATTGAGGAAAATCCGATGACCAAAGCAAAGAATGCGGTAGTGTTGAATCAAAAGTTTATCCTATAAATCCTCACGAAAATACTTATGAATTTGTTGAATATTTCAATAAAATATTTTCGACTTACCATTTATGCTTTACAGCTGCAAATGACAAAATCGAAATCAAAAAAAGTTAAACCCTTTTGATTTTTTTCCATTTAGGATTAATCAATTTATTAAATATGCTTTGATTGTTTTTTCATTACTGATTTATCCGATTTTCTTGAAATTTCTGCTTTGCGAAAATGTCCGCCAAACGATCAAAAGATAGAACGTTACATCCGGTGCACCTTCAATAAATAAAATTGTTAAAAAACTATCCTGCTATTGTGTGAAAGTACCTCACAAAAGTTCATCTGTGGTTCGGGCGATCGCTGGTGCACATAATCGATTCTTCTAACAGGCAGTTTCAATTATTTATACTAAAATTAATTATCAAATATTTTTCATCTTATTTTTATTATTTTATAACAGACAGTTTATTAATTTTACATAGAATTAGGCATTCAACTACTGCTCAGTTTGGGAGTTTTATAAAACTGACGAATTCATATATAATTAACTTTCATGAAAAGTTTCATTGGACAATTGAACTGCATTTTGAATGGATCTTTTAGTTTGAATTGAGGATTTAAAATCTTTAAAAATAGACTAAGTTGATCTATATTTTACTGATTAGTAATTAAAACTCATGGAATCACATGAAATTTCACGTAATCATCACGAAATATTTTCGATACTTGAATTCAGTCCATTGTGAATCATCATCCCGGATAAGATTGTGATTTTGATTGTTTGAACATGTTCTCGCCCGAAAGCAAAATTGTAAGGTAAATATTCCAATGTATGCTTTAATTTTTGTACGAACACCAAACAATCAACATATGTACACATTTCCATTGAATTTAAATTATACGGTGATGAATATTCATCGAGTTTCGCGTGTCTAATGAATATAATCAAGCCTCATGTGTGTTTCCAAATTTAGCCGTTACGTATGTTTAATTTCTGGCAAACATTCGCTTATAGATTCTGTAAATGGCTTCGAGAAAATTCATAGATTCCAAACAGTAAATACTAAACACATCAGTCGATCTAGTTCTTTGCTCGAAAACATTCAATGTTGACTTCTTTATTCGGCATTCTTTTATTTATTCAATACTAACACGGATTTTGTGCCAATTATTTGCCACGCCTACAGTTCACTGACAATTTTAAATTGTTCATAAATCAGCTTATCATCTTGATTATATGAAACTTGAAAAACATTCAAATAATCACATCATAATTCTATTTAATATGCTTGCTAATTGTTGTAATGTTTGCATACATTTGTTCTTATACAAATTATTCTATCCAAAACGCATCACGCTGAAATAACCTTCTAACAAATATGGTATTTTGATCTAAAACTGGGAATCGATGCGATTTACCACAAAGTCAGAGATATGTTCGATTGACAGTACGAAGCAGCGTTGACTTAGATCATTTTATGCGAGTGCGGAGAGTTAGGCACCCAGCGTCGGATCGAATTTTTAACGCAGGTCATCCAATAATAGGCATGCCGCCGGCGTTCATAAGCATGTGTTGAACGCATAGAGTCAACTCCGTGGTCCGAAGAAAATGCATGAAGACGTTAACTCATTCTCTGATCTTAAATGTGAAGGTGAAGTCATTTTAAAAAATCGTGGGAGTTATCTGAGTTTTAAGTTTAAAATGTAATTTTCAATATTTTGGATGGAATTGTGCTGGTTCTGTCTTCGTTTTGAGCAGCGCCTGACATATGGTTGCGCCGGCATATTTCACAATGTCTCCAAATTTTGCGTGATTTCCTACATTCAAAGTGAACAAGGCTGTGTCAAATTTGACAATTAAATTAATTGAATTAATAGGCCCATAATCTAATCAAATACGTCGCGCCGAAATGAAAACCTAATTAAAGCAGTAGCTGCTATTGAAATGAACATGATTGCATTAAATTTCATAATTAATAGCGAAAATGAACAACACCTCCAAATAATAAACACTCAAGAACGAATCGCTATTTATGGAATCTATTCAATGTGCTACGGAATATTTTGACATCAATTTGGACCAGTGTTGACTGGCGGAGAATGTGGTTGGGTTTTGCAGAAAAAATGGGGAATCTAGTAGCTTGCACTCGGTTTTAAATTCACTTAGTTTTTCACAATCTTATTTAGTTAACAGTACTTTATGATCGGAAATAATCGTTTTTTCCATAGATATTTTATTGAACCGTTGAGAATAAATCTCGAACTTGTATGGAGTTCAGCTTTTGCGGCACACAAATTATTTGCGCGTAAACGAAAAAATTCAGTATTTTTTACCAAATGAGAGACATATAAAATTAAACTAGATTGTCCAAAATTAAATTATCACAATGATTCTTTAAATGTCCTTTCGAAACATGCGTCATTTTTGTGGTTAACATTCGTTTTACTTAACTTTGAAATGATTACAAAATACAAAAATGTCATTTCCACAACTGCAATTCAACTTTTTAAAATAACGTGGTAAGCTGACTGTGTAACAAACTTTAGTGAATAATGAATTGGTGCCACATTAATTTTTTATTAGCTCTTGCGCGATAGAAAAAATGACGTACAATGGAATCTAGTCGATAGGTAGAGCAATTTTTGTGACTACTAAATGAATAGAATTGATTGAATATTATATTAAACGTTTCTTGTAATTTTTCGTAAATATCCGAATGTATGATGTTAAAGGTAGCTTAATCGGAATTTGTATTCGAATTTGTATACGGTACATTCAAGAAAGAAAGGAAGGAGGAGCCATTGAACGTACTCGCAACTCAACACAGGTACAATTTCATATTATGTCCTAATGGTAGCACTGCTACTGATACATTGAATGAGCTCACTTTCTGTCATTTTTTTAAAAATGTCTAGAAAAAGAAGGGGAAGAATTCCCAAAATATTCCCTGTGCTCAAAGTAGTATCACAAAGAAAATCTTCTTAATGAAATTTACTTCGAATCATATAAATGGTTGTAGTAAATAATGGCATTTTTCCAAGCGGAAACAATATCGTTGGATGCTTGTGCCATTGACATCAGCAACAAAATATGGTGATTATATTCACATAACTTTTTGTGCATATCTGAAAGTTAAAGTTCGATTCTTATGTCAATCAGTGCTATTTCAGTAACTTTTTTTTTATTTTGAATTTCGCATTATCGTGAGCACAAAAAGGAACTTCACATTTTTTCCCTTCGTCGATAAACTTTTTTTCTTCTGAAAAGTATAAATGTACATGACCGTTCGCGTCACAGATTTCAAACTGCGACGCTTGAAAATCAACATCATGCTCATGGAAATGCGCTGTTTAAACAAAGGACTTAAAGTCAATCGTACACAAGCTAATTTAAAATTGTTAATGAAGTTATAAAAAAAATGTAAAAGTTCGAGTGAATGAAGTACTCGGAAATGAAGATATATCTTTTGTTTGAAGAAGGGAATAAGAGTAAAGAAGAATTCGGAACGGAAAAAAGCGAGGGCAGCACTCCTTCCCACTGTGAAATATTTCCGCGACAATGACAATCCGTCGACGGTCAGAGTGTTGAAAGGAGAGATGTAAATACATACTTACATAATGATCTGATTTATTTACATCTGTAGTAATTAGAAACTGTGAAATAAAATTACGTTCTATTGACACACGCCTGTCGCTGTCATTTATTTGAATAAAATATGCTTTTATGAGCTAGTTGTTATTATTAATTCGCGTTCGTGTCAATTTATAGCGTTTCTCTCGATCTTCGTTGATTCATTGTTTCGTTTCATTTCATGTTGTTAATTTATTAAAGACACTTCGTCGAATATTGATGTTCGAGATTGGTCTTCATGTAGTTTCTTGGAATGGAAATGTTCCGAAACTGATTAAGTCGAACGATCGAACTGCAACTATTAATGCTCTTGCAATGGCCGATTTGTACAGTATAAATTTTGCCACATGTATGTTGCATGGCCATTTCTGAAGTGTTGAGAGGATTAAGTGACTCGGTGTGGATGTTAGGTGAGCGCGCAAATGAGTAAATATGTGAAATGGTGTCTGGCAACTCAACAGATAAAAGCTCTTACAAAAATCTAGACTTATTTTTCGATTCATTTTAATCATTCCTATCTGGATTTATATATCATCAACATACATTGAATAATTTTAAATTGTTTATAAGTCGGTGTGCAAAACGGGTGGTCGTTCATTCAGACCGTAAAGACTCATTGTATCGCTTTTTGGACTCTGCAATTCTAAATTTCGACTTTCAATTTGGGGGCTTTTACTGCCGTCACTTACGTGTTTGTAGCTAAAATTGAGACTGCATGTAGTTTGCATTGGTCGATCACTATTCGACGCTGCCAAATTATTGTTGCTGGCATGTGTCGTGACAATGATTCCGCCAGCCGCTCCAGTTTTCGTTGTCGAACAGAATTTTTCGGAACTGCGTTTGCCAAAGCGTGGGAAAAAACTATTCTCGAGCTGCAGCTGCGTGTTGAAATCCTTGCCTGCTGTGCAGGTGAACGCTTTCAAAAAGCTTTTCTTGAAATTATCACTCAGAAATGCGTACAAAATCGGATTCATGGCGCTATTCGAATAGCCTAAGCAACCGACTAATACGAATAATGTGATTTGCAATCGGGTATTGCAAATGTCCGGTGGTGATGTAATTAATGCCACCTGCGATATCCAATATGGCAGCCAACAAAGGACGTACACCGTTATCACAGTTAACACCAACTTGGTCACTTTGCGATGCGATCGCTTCTTTTCCTTGGAACGGGTTTTTGGGCCGACAGTTTGCAATTTGCGCAAAACCATTGAGTAAAATGTGAGAATTAAACTCAGTGGAATGGCAAAACCGAGTATCAACGAATAAAGTGTGAATGTAGTGCCCGAGCCGGCCTCATTATCTTGTGGCCATTCAATGTTGCATGTCATTTTCTTATTTTCCCGTTCAATTGTATTTGCGTAGAGCATCACAGGCAGCATAATAACAGCGGACGCCGTCCATGCGATGGCCGCGACAATTTTAGCGACGCCCGGCGACCGATATCGTGTCGACGAAACGGGATGACATACAGCAATGTACCGATCAGCTGACATGATGAATAGAAATATCGATGAAGTGAATTGAGTTATCGACGTTGAAACCATATAGGCTTTGCACATTGCCTTGCCAAATGTCCATTCGCCCAAATGCATTGTAATTATCAAAAATGGGATTCCAATCAAGAAACACTCATCAGCTATGGCCAAATTCAAAATATACATATTCGTGACGGTTTTCATTTTTGAAAAGCGTAGCACCGCATAAATGACAAGTGTGTTACCAAACAAACCGACGATGCAGACGAGCGCATACAATATCATCGATATCAAACTACCGACGGGCATTTGAATGGATGGACATGATATGTAGTAAAGTGTGATATTGTTTCCATTCAAGTAAAGCTCATGATAAAAGCTTGCATTAAATTCGGTGATGCCGTCGATTCCGTAGAAATATGGCGGAAATGCATGCATATTTGAATTGGTATGCAAGTGCGTTGGATTGAGTAACTTATTTGCCATCATAAATTTTGTAATTTGAGTTACATCCGATGAGTTTGTCACCGAAACCATCGTGATGGATGTATGTGTTGTATGTGCGGTGATGGTGTTGATGTTGGTGGTGGAGGTGGCAATGCAGCTCGAATGTGCGTTCCTTCCGTTTCACACCGATTTCAGAACATGAGACGAATAAATGTTTGGTATTTCAGTCACGGCATCCACAGCGATCATTCCATTGGAGTTATCTTCATTATTTTTTATTGAGAATTCAAACGTTTTGCTGTTTGCGTGCCATTCAGTGGGTGCGCTTTGATTCTTCTGGAATGAGAAAACAAGGAAAGAAACGAAAACAGTAACTATTTGTCAAATTGATTTGATCCAACGACAAAATTACTCTACTTCGCTACGAGGTTGCAAACAAAGTGCAAACTAGAAAAAAAAAGAATCTAAATAACAGAATAACAGATGGAAATGGAAGAGGCTCATGGTCCCGCGTTTATGAAGGCATAACGATAAAATATGCATGAAAGCGCTAAGGAAAATGTTATCACGCATCCTCATCCAAACGAGTACCACACCAAATAGATTTTTAAATTTTTTTCCCATTTCATCGCTTCATCATTGTGCAAATGTGTGAAATATGATAATTGGAAAACTTGAGCTTATCTCTTATAATCGTTGTATAATAATTTATTACTTGTTCACTTTTATGTGAAATACAGTTGGGACTGATAAACAGGAACTAATACAATAGCAACTACTAATAGATAGTAAAAAGATGGCAACATATTAGTCAGATGTTCGTTGTGGAAGGAGACACCTTAAATTTTCTCCGATTCAAGTAGAGGAGCCCAGTAAATATCCGACGGAGGAAGGATTAATGGGCACCTCAACTCAGCCATAACAATTTTGACGGCGTCCCCATCTAACGGACATCTGACTAGTAAGAACTATAGTTGATACGAAGTAACAATCATTGTATGTGGCGATATTACAGCGCCATCATAGACTGAAATGCAAATAAAATATATTATTATTTATAAAATCATTTACTCATTTTGAAGTCTCTTCTCTTCACTTCTCATATAAACCTAACGAAGAATTGTATTCAGTCGTACGATGGCGTTTGTTTAAACTAATACTTGACAGATTGTGAGTCCAGTTTCTATTCATCTTATTAATCTAAAAAAGTAATAAGTACCTAATAATATAGTTCAATGTAATTTGCTTATGAAATAATAAGATTCGAATAAGTTACTGAAAATTCCCAACTGTAATGTAAAATGTTGTATCACATATGCATTTGTTTTAGAATGGTAAAAATGTGATTATTTGACAGTTTTGGGCAGACTTTGTTGGATGTAGCCGATCCATATTTACATAGCATTTGCGTATAAGCCATTTCAGACCGAAGGTAAATCCAATACTACCAACCATTTGTTCAACCTTGCTTCAAAAAGAGCATGAGCCTGAAAAAAACCCGGTCATAAATGGAATCGATGCAGATTAATATTAAGTCAAAGAAAAAATTTAATCAGATTCATGGCGAATCATGCACAGTAAGCAGATACCATACGCTTAAGGCGATGTCTAATGACGACCTTTCGAAAGAGTTTGTGCGAGAAAGCAAGATAGCACAGATTTTGTCTAAATGTGGAAAATATGAAAAACAGGCGCTTCACAAATCCGCATCAGTTCACAGTGAGCATAAAGATTGCGGAAAAAGAGTGAACAAGCAACGCCATTCATACATATAAATATTCATTGTTAAGGCAATAACCCCATAAATTCGAATGTGAAAGTTACCCTCTTGTGTGTTTTAGCACAGTCCAATGTATATTTCCTATAGTTTTTTTTCATCTCTTCCAAACTTCTGATATTCAATGCTGCCGCCGAGAGAAATAAAAAAAACATATTCCATCTCAGAGACATCCGATTCATTATTATTGCCAGCCGTAGATATTTTTTCTGCTAGGTTGTAGTGTGTGCCACGTATTAACCATAGACGTGATGAATAAAATGAATTTGAATTTATTCGGCATGATTCTTTCTTTAGAAGATTTATTGAAACTGGTTGGTCGATAAAAAGTATCCATATCTCTGATTTTCAAATGAGTCCTGACCATAATCATCACATTCGTAAAATCCTCATTAAAATTTCAAATATGTAAATATAATGCCAGTGCAAAATTAATGCAGAATACAGATTCACTAATTACGCATTGCATATGCATGTTGAGTACAGATAATCAATTTATAGCGCGCTCGCGATAACAATTAACCGATAATCCGGATCTATTTGATTTATCACGCAGATTTTAATTCGCTCATTATCCACACTACACCACAAATTCTATGGAAATGTCGGATTCGCTTCAAACTGTCATCTTACAGAATTAAAAAAAAAATCAAAGTTCTTGTTCATATACGAACTCTAAAAATCTTTTATGTGATTTGAATCTAGAATTTAGACCGATTCGAAAAATAAATTTGAGAACTTTTCTTTGTCTGTTTGCGGATAAACTGACAGTTTAGAACGAAACAGAAATTTTGCAAGTGTTTGTGGTTCAGTCGGCCCATATCGATCATATTATTATTCTATTGGAGTTTAAAGCAAACTTAAATATATACAAAGCAAAAGCATAAGTCCGCTTCTCAGTACCTCTACACTGCTGGAAATTTATGAAATTTCTATGTTGGTTAAATCGGTAAAATATGAAATTCGAGGAGGCCGTTCAAAGACACACAACACACCACTTCCCACAAAGTTTTGTCGCTGCCCATTTTTTTATTTTGAATCGAACAAAATTGTGAATTTTTGTCCTATGTCTTGCGTTTGTGTGCTGTTTTGACGTCTTATATTTGTGCACTGACAGCTAATGCTATGGTATGTGTATGTGTTTTAACTTCATATTTTACCGGAAACGGCATCATAAAAATTTCAAACACTTCTAGCAGTGTAGTGAATTTGTACATTTATGTAAATACAGTGACAGGCAAACTCGATTAAGCAATGTTTTTCGTTTGTAAATCAAAAAATACGCAAACAATTTAAGTTCGGCCGATTTTATTGTTTAATACTGGTCAATAGAATTTGATTACACTATGAGTGAAATATGATATCTCGTAAATGGTGGAATTTTTCCTTGATGCAAAGTTGAGCTCGTTTTTTGGCATTTTCCATGACTTTTTGCAATGTTTCAGTCGATATGGCAGCGATTTCACGTTCAATATTACGTTTTAATGCTCGGAGAGTCTTTGGTCGGTCAGCATACACCTTCCCCTTCAAAAATCCTCACAGAAAAAAGTCCGGAGCAGTCAAATCAGGTGAACACGGCGGCCAGTCAAAATCACCCTTGAATGAGACTAAACGACCTGGGAACATTTCGTTTTAACAAATCGATGGTTTGACGAGCTGCATGAGCTGTAGCACCATCCTGTTGAAAGTAGTGGTCTTCCAGGCCATTATTCTCGACCCCTTCACGCAAAAAAGTGTTCACCATTGCTCGATAACGGTCACCATTCACCGAAATTGCTTCGCCATCATCATCTTCGAAAAAGAACGGCCCAATGATGCAATCCGAGCATATTCCGGCCCAAACTGTCACTCGTTTGTCATGGAGAGGCTTTTCGCGATATTGTTCTGGATTTTTGTCGCCCCAGAAACGACAATATTGTTTGTTTACATTGCCATTCAAGTCAAAATGTGCTTCGTCGCTCATGATGATTTTGTTCCAAAAATCATCTTCACATCTCTCCAAATTTCGCATCGTTTTACCGTATTCCAATCGTCTGGGGTAGTCTTCCGGGTTCAATTGCTGCACCATTTTGATCTTGTAGGGGAAAAACATCAAATCGATGCGCAAAATGCGCCGCATTGACCTTTGATTGATGCCCAAAGCCTGAGCACCGCGTTCAGTCAACAGATTTGGATCTTCCTCTAAAAGGTCCTGTGCGATGGTGATGTTTGTGTTTGATCGGGCTCTGCGCTGTATGGTACCACGCGACACATTGCTAAGAACACCACTTGACTTGAACTTTGCTTATAATGCTCGAATTGTGTTCGCATTAGGTGCTTTTTTTCGAGGAAATTTTGCACGAAATTCACGTTGAGTCAAGACAACTGACATCTGATTTTCAATGTATAGTTCTACGATATTAGAACGTTCGATTGGTGTGTATTGCGACATGGTGAAAATTGTACTGACGAGTAGTAAATAAATTGAAAAACATTTGAGCGGTACGTCAAAATTTGTCAAAGTTATGGCCGGTTCACATTGCTTAATCGAGTTTGCCTGTCACTTTATAAGATGATTCTAATCAGTATGTGCATCACATCAAAATATGCACCGGATTATGGCATGCGTAGGCGAAAGCGAAAACAGGGTAAACAAATCACTTCGGATTTAGAGGCGTGACATTGAAACTGACATTTACTCATTGAGTGGCATGTGATTGTGAAGTTTATTCTTTGGATGTCTCAATCAATTTAAAAGACCCTAAATCGGTCACCATCTTACACTTGGTGATTAATTATAATTTGCACTCGGTTCAAGGTGTCTTGTTTCAAGAGAGGCGTCAATTATTCACTCGTCGTTTCTTCATCAAATTGATGTAATTTCGTTTTAATAAAGAGTGCCATGCCTGCAGAGTAGTTTGATTCACTCCGTTTTCCAACGGAAATATTGAATAGTTCAAAACAGTTTATAATGTTGATTTATTATTCAGATTTAATTCGCATTTTGCTGTTCATTTCATAAATGATTTTTTGAACATTTGAACTATTTCGTTCTTGGCCATGTAAACAAGGTCGAGGTTTCGAGTGAGTTTGTTCCATTTTAATGACTGTAATAATTTGGTTTGTTTCTAATTTCGAATGCATATGATTCTTAACTCATTTATAGATTCTTGATCGTTTATTCACCATTTGAAGGTGAAGATTCGAACAATTTAAACCATTTCTCTAATACAATGGTCTTGATGACAATGTCGATAGAAAGGGCAGCGAGAGAAAGATTTTCTTTTGCAATTTTAATGCGAGATGGTAATGTGAAAAGATTTCTCGATTATGACCAATTCATTTTCCAAGCATGAATCAGACATGTCTTATCGATACGGTAATTGTTGAGTCAAGCTTGCACAAAGTAGTTTAAGATATTAGAGCAAGAGTATTGTATTAGAGTGTGTAGAAGTATTAATTTAGACTCTGATCACTAGTTGGCAGCCAGTAAGCTATGCATTAACAAGAGCGGTTAAAGTAGATTTCAGAAGTCAACCAAAAGAGAGAAAGTGTAAGGATTGAAAGATGCGAACGAGACTAGAGGGGTTTCAGCTAGATGAGGAGAAAATTGTGTCCAGGTTGAAGTGAATGAAGCGTCTGATACTGAGTATAAATGTAAATTTGGTAGTATATTCGTGGTTAAGAATGAAAGGAAGAAAACTGAATGTTGGGGAGTTAGGATGACGATGTAAGAAGAGCTATGAATGGAGAGACAGCGACAGTCGGGTTTCGCTCTAGGATTCATTTCTATTCTCAGAGATTCATTTATGAACATGAGTATTACCTTTTTTGTCTGTCTCTACGTCTAGTAAGTGCAATTAATCATTAGATTTCATGGAGATAATTTCGATTTCAAATATACAATACTTAATGTTGAGTCGTGCTCGTGTTCATTTTATTCCAGCAAATTTTCAAGTAATAATTAAAAATAACCTTTCAATGTTGATGTTTCCAAAATTCATGGCAATATTACAAATGTCTAAAAGTGCAAAAAACGCATATCTGGATGAATAGTTCCATGAATATTCGGAACGCCTGATTCGATTTGCAGCAATAAGGACAGTATGTTAGCAACTTGTTTTTTCTTTTGCTCGCAATATTCTTGTTTTTGTTTTCATCGCAAAAGGGCTTATGCTTACGTATATAATTAAATGAAGTTATGGCAAATGTTTCAGTAGAACGCAGCTTGTTATCGATGTCTGAAATCGCCAATTATTATAGTCATTTATCTTTAATCATGTCTGTAAAAATCAATGCGGTCCGAAGTTTCAATTTGTGTGTGTGTACTTGCGTCTGCGAACAAATAAGATAAAGTAATTTGGTCGACAGATGAGAATGCTCAAGAGCGACGTATAATTGGAAATGAATGAACGGGGTAAGACAATTAAGAATGCAAACAAAATTAAATGTTGGGACGGATTAAAACAAGCGATTTTGAGATGTTTAAATTCAATGGATTATAGATGAAGCAATATCGAATATTTGATATAAAATGAGAGAGTGAGAAAGAGAATGTCATTTTGTATGGAGCCACATCGATATTCTGCAGCGATAACGTATTTCACACAATTTTTTGATTGTACGAAAACCCATTTGAGATAGCTTTTTAGTTCGATGGTTCACGTATTCGACTTGTTTTTAGCACTCATTTATCGTTGCACTTGTTCTTAGAGCCCTCGAAATCCTAATCGCAATCGTTGTGATGCGATTGCATTTGAAATTGTTATGTGGAACATGCATGTCGAGTGCGACAATCACACGCACGCACACACACACAAACACAAAAATCCTTGTCGCTCATTCAGAGAGAATTAATTCGAATGAAAATAATAGCAACGATCTAATGAAACGACTTGTACTCAACGATGTGATGTGCCAATGGCAATATCAACAATTTAAACCAAGTGCGAAAGCCCCACACATAAAAACAAACCGTGAGAGGAAGAGAGAGAAAACATGACAATCACAATTTCTAATTGAACGCTGGCTGTTTTTTATATTTGCGGTATATTTTTCAAATTGACTGCGTTTACGTTAGAGTTTCGTTTTTCTCTCTCGCCATCTTTCTTTGTGTATGATTCTTTGTATCTTTGAATTTTATATGCTTCGATTGTTGCTAACTGCCAAAGTCTAAATTTAATATAATCGATTTCATTTGCGAAAGACACTTAAGAGCAACCAACCACTTGAATCGTCAAAACAATGCCAAATTGATGCAATGTTGTGAATAGAATTACCAAACACATGAATCCAATTTTAAGTGATGATAAATTCCATTTCTTATCACTTTGTGCAGCTTTCATGACCTGAAATATCAAGATGGTTCATCGCATACATACACCCACGCACATTCCTTCTGTACATAGAACTTTTGTTGAATTTTAAAAGCTTCTCGTTAAACTGACACTCATTTTCCCCGGCAATGTGATAGTTTGCTTGTTTGATAAATAGTTGAGCGGAAGTTTGCCATTTTTTCCATTTCGCTTCAACTTACAATAGACAAATTCAAATGTGTATCGAGAGGGAGATAGATTAAGTTTTTTTTTTGAACGAAACAAGCTTGCTGCTGTGTAACATGCTCTCGCATCTGCAATTTCAATAAAAGAACACATCGGGACAAGTGAAATGGAGCCCTTGTGTGTCAGTAAGAGAGGGAAGATGAAAGAGATAGAGACTGAGACTGGAACTGAGACAAAGATGAATCTTTAGTTTGGATAGCATTGCGAAAATTGAATTTTGTGTTGACAGCATTCGAACGGGATTCGCCTCTGTGCACGCAATTAACGCATTTGCAAATTTCCGTCTTTGGGTAATTGTGTCACCAATTATCATTATCTTCTGGCCATTGTTCCATTATCGTATTGCAGTTGCCCCAGGTCGCCGATGTTCGGATTGCGTTCGTGTGTATATAACATTGCTACCATTCAACTAACGGTATCATTCAAACACAAAACGTTCGAAAACGAGAGTACGGAAACAATACCTCCCCTATCCCCACCTCGAGAAGGTACATCTACATATTAGTTGGAAAACTATACTTTTCACAGCTCAGCATCACATAAATGCATTCGCTCTATCTTCCGCCAAACTGTGCCACCAGTGCCGCACGAAGTGTGGATGAAAAGAAAAGTTGGAAAAACAAATTTGCGACTTATGAAACATAAAAAGAAACTGGCAAAGAAAACAGAATGCAATGTGCCACGAGGAAAAATTAATTGCGTACGCTGTGACACAAACTGAACAAACCAAACTCACACAAATAGTTCATTGTTCAATGTTCATTCATTTTAACATATTGCCATATAGAGAAAGAACCATTTCGAAAGTTTTATGGCACACACTATTAGGTACCTCGGTTCTTTGGCACACTTAGCCAGCGTTTCTGTTGTTTTAGCGTATTCTATGTGATTGTACATTTTGTCATCATCTCATTATGCACATGCACAATGCCAGAGATAATTCGGGACACACCGTGAACACGTTGGAACCGCGAGCAAAACATCAAAGAGCAGCCCATCCCATACAAGATTATTCGAATGGATGTAAATTAAGAATTAATAGAACGCACATGTACAAATAATAATTGATCAAAATAGTCATGCCCAAAAATTGCTTGTGACGTGGCTTTCCTCTATTTCCACGGAACATTTAGAGACCTCCTTGAAATTTAGACTTCTTGTAAATGACTCTGGCTATTCATGCGAATGGCAATTGCTTGAACAGAGCATCATTACGCGTCGAAATAAAATCAGGCAAATTGGGCGAAATTTAATGGGATATTATGTGAAAATAATGTGAAAAGTAAAAGTTTGCTCTACATTACATTCATACCATCACTTTGGCAATGCTAAGATGTAAAGACTTGAAAAACACCGAGAGAGAAAGAAAGAAAGAAAAGGTAGATAGAGGAAGAAATAATTTATGAGCGATTGCTTACATAATACGTTACATTTTCGATGATATATTCGACACAAAACCTATGAAGGACTTCCAAGGGGGAAATCATTCTCTTTTGATTTTTTGGTACTTATTTCCCCCTCGAGGAAATTTTTTCAGTAAAAATTAAATTACTTTCGGCAATTATTTTTTTTCATGCAATTACTTTTCATCATTTTACAATTACGTTTGTACTTTCGCATGCAAAATAACTCCTGAAAAAATTATTGTGAAAGTTATTTTGACAATTACCTATTCAGAATGTTTTCCCCGAGGAGGAAATGAGCAGCGAAAAATCAAACGAAACGTCAAAATGACCGAGACACCAGCATAGAATCGACAAATATTTGAATATATCAAAAAAGACCTATAATAGTGTAGAGAACGCTATTCATGTTTATCTCTCTCTCTCTTTGTCTCTATGTCGCAATTTTGTGCGCGCCACATTCAGTTTACATCACAGCTTAATGAGAGTCTATTGAAAAAGTAACAAATGATTGAGTTGGTGGTAGAAAGAGATATATCATAAGTCTAGGTGAATATGCGTATTCCATTAAAACAACAGAGATAGTATGAGAATAATCAGTTCTGTTCACTATTAAATGTTTTTTTCGGTATATTCAAATATATTTCGATTCTTACTAGTGTCTCTCGGACATTTTGATGTTTCGTGAGGACTTCTCAGCATTCTCTGCAGATTTGATATATTTATACACATTTTGTGAAAAAAAATGAATGTACTCAATCCATTGGCTGCGAAAGTGTGGTTTAATTTATTAGACAAATGTTTAACTTGGAATCGACGGGTTTTGTCTAGATTTTGCCCAAATTTGGTCGATGTTGGTAATCGAAACGGAGAATGTGGCATACATATTTGAAATGAGTTTCACCGATCTGTCTATTAAAAGGTGGATTAAAGTCTAGATTAAAGTTATTGAACCTTCATTATTAGCGATGAGTTAATTCCATTGGAAATTTCCACTTGTAGACGAACGAACGGATGAGCATCCAAATTTTCTTGTTATTTGTGCCAAAGTCTTGCATGGCATTGTTGCCATCGCTTGGATACGGAACAGAAAGTCGCATTCCTTGGAAAATCCATGAATAATAAAGTAAAAATTAATGAATTGGTATCCATTAACTCAGTAATTTTATGCTTTTGCGCTCTATCACAATGCCCAAGAGCACGGGGCAACATTCAACATACAGTTCAATGATACGTTCAAAAGTCAACGATGTACAATGAAACGATGCTTATGTGCTCGGCCGAATAAATAATTTTCGATTTCAATGAATTCATCTTATTGACTTTTAAAGGATCTCCGCACTCATTCGTGCACAATTGTCGCTTCTTATTTTGTTGGCAATAAAATATAACTTGCAAATACGTAAAGTGTTTGCTTTCTCTTTATTTCAATTCATTCATTATTCTCGACCTTTTTCACATTTCTCTTGTCGAACCTTCATAGTAATGGCTATGTTTTTCATGTCATATTTTCAATCACTTTTCCGAAAATTGGGAAAAGTATTGGGCACCAAGAATGATATATCTTTTGGCATCGTGTTGCTCATATTTAAAATACACCATGCTCATAATACCTGCTATCGTTTCAATTACCTCTGATATTTTTAGTTTTAATTACAATTTGTTTCAAAAACTCACATAAAATGAGACATATTGTGTTAATAACTTGATACTCATTATTAAGGTAATATTTATGCGAAAGTTCGTTTCAAAAGAAACAGGCAGAACGTTTGTTTTTTTCGTATTTTGACTCGTTGCTTTATGCTGTGTGTATTGAGTTGAGAACTCAAGCGCGTACTGCCAAAAGCGCACCAAATTATTAATTATCGACAAACAAAACCATGTTATTTTGTACATTGAAAAATGATGGTCGATATCGTCAAGGACTTTTGCGCAATTAATAAACATGTCAATCTGCTATCTATAAGAGATGCATTGATATAGATGCGCGTCTTGGCGGAACGTTCAATGTGATAGCTGTGTTGTCATCACTTGAATTATTCATTCTTTAGTTAAATCTGACATGAAAACCATTCGGAATTGCATGTAATTTCGTTACGGTTCTACCACACATATTATTTGGAAGCTATGAAGGCAAATGCCGGACAATGGCACAAGATAAGTGAGTGAAGCGAGCAAGGAGTTGACATATTTACATTTTGGACCACAAAGTTGGAGGCGCCACACAGAGGCTAAGGACTTCTATTTTTCAATCTGCAAAAAATAGTAGCTTTCAATGCGTTCAAATACAGAAGATGCGGCATCATAAATAATTCTTCCGTTATTGTCTCAAATACGGCACATTTCAATGTAACGTGTCTACCAAATCGGTTCTGCAGCCCTCTGCAGTGGCTTCGGAAGCGAGCGACCGGCAAGATGGCATTTCAATAGCAAATTAAACAAAATCAATCTCCAGCTTATAGTGAATTAGGTCTGTATCTACAGATTTTCATCTATCTTTTCATTCATTCCTTCGTCCATTCATTCATCCGATCGAGTAACTCAACCAAATGTGGTTTCTCTTTGGTCGAAAAGGTTAAATGTTATTGTTTGCACAATCTGTTCGATAATACAGCGGAAAAGTTGTTAATGAGCAATCCTTCTATTTAATATACAGTCTTTCATTATCGCGGTTAAAAAACTTCATACACGAAATCGAATCCCAAATTCAATATCATTAAACATTGATTTTGTTTTTTCTTTTGGGCGTTTATTTGTTTAATTTTCTTCTCGTCGAATGAACATTTTCTTCGTTTTCTCTTTTCGGCCCGATTATTCTCATTGTATATTGGGCGACGACGCGCTCATTCAAAATGTTATCACATAAACATCACCATTAACCATTGCCGACGTATTTAATTATCTCGTCTCGTTTTAGTTTTGAAAATGAGCATTATGAAAAAAAGCAACAAAAAACAAATTGAGATTAGGGAGGAAGATGTTTGAACAGACATGCCATGTTCGTTGAAAGACCGATTTCATTGTCAAGGGCCTTAAGGGCAAGTGCACGCGTGAGGTCTCGAAATGTGACTCTTTCGAAAAAAACAATCTTTTTCTCCGCTGTCAATTCAAATTGACAATCAAATATAGCCAAAGCATCGACATTAGGAAATCGAGGCGATTTCATTTGGTTTGCTGTTGCATTTCGAGGCCTTTGCGTATGTCGAATCCCAAAAATTATATTGGAGCCCCATATCAGTGTACAAAAAATTTACCGTATCAGCACAAATACATTAATTCTCAATCAGTACACACTCCATAGCATCTTCTAAACTGTTGAGTGCATGAGTGCTTTGAAATCAATACACAAAATACTCGTGTTTGGCAAATCGCTTTCTTACTCTCGAGATTTCGACGTTTGCAGAAATTGGCAATCTAATAATATTCGAGAGCGTTTGAGAGCACAAAAACAAATTTCGCTTTTTTTTTCAGTACCATTTCATTTGTTTGTGTGATCAGTGAATGTTTTACTTCAATTCATTTCTCGTGTATTCAATGTGATTGTGGATAGAAGCGTTGGAATGTCGGAAGTCATCCGAGTTTCAAGAATTGTTGTTATTTGTGCTTGTTTTTCCTTTAATCAAAGGGAAAAGTGAAAATTTCATTGGAATTACTGAAAATCAATATTTGTGATTGCAAAACAATTGACGGAATTAGCAAAATTCCTGAACATGGATTTGTTGTACAATCCAGATGCGATATACGCGCAAGCGTCTCAACCATCAACGCCATGTGAGTGTGTGTGTTCTTTTCATGCATCAAGCATCCTGAAAATTCTTCAACAATTGCATTTAATCAATGATTTTCCTTTGTTTCCCTCTGCACGTGTGTGTGAACTTTTTAAGGCTGTTACATTCCCCAACGATATTTATTAACATTTATGGGATTTATGGGATTAGTCGTCGCATATTCGATGCGTTTATCATTATCTGTAGCTATCACACAGATGGTTCCCCCACCGATTTACAACTTGGCTAATTTAACAGAAATGAATGCTGAACCGGTGACAATTTGTCCATTTGACGATGAAAATTACATCCATGAGCATCTCGACTATCCGGCTATTTTTGAGTCATTGTATTCGGTAATTACGATGCATTTTCATTTCAATTGAAATTTGCTCACATATAATCCAATTATGTAAAGCACATCATATTTATACGTGCGACAGAGTTTGACACGTTGAATTTTTTCCGGTATTTTATTTTGCTATTGGAATTCATCGGTCCTTTCCGGATTTATTGAATGATGAAAATTTTGAAACAAATGAGTTAACGAATCGAAAAAACCGCGGTAAATTTGGAGATTATAATCATCATCTGCGAATGTGCAATAATTGACTAATTTGTGTGCATGCTCAAGTTCATTCATTGGAAGTAGTAATCAATTGATTCAAATGTGAAAATGCAAAAGTTAAATGTCCATTCATATTTGTTTGTAATTTTTGCATTGAGCCCGTATGCGTGTTTTTGTATTAGAGCGGCACTGAAGTCTACAAATGGTCACAGGAACAGCAGGGAATCATATTGTCGTCGTTCTTCTGGGGCTATTTAATAACACAAATTCCAGGAGGCATTTTATCGCAGCGATACGGCGGCAAATATGTTTTTATGCTGGGCATTTTTTTCTCAGCAATTTGTTCATTGCTCACACCATATATGGTGCAATTAGGTAAACAAGTTTATAGAAATGCATAAGCACAATGCGGCTGCTTATGACCATGTTGTGACAGCAAAGTTTTTTAATTTACGTTTTTTTTCCTCATTCTCGGACAATAACGATTTCTCACACATATTTTGGCCACCCGATCGAATTTGGTTAGCCGAATCGAATGGTTTAATAATGCTACGAGTATTCAGCGGCCTTGGCGAGGGAACTATGTACGCCGGTTTGACTGATTTATTGGCAGCGTGGGTTCCACTGAAGGAACGCACAACGCTCGGCTCGCTGGCCTACGGCGGTTCGACGGTAATTACTGATTCGGCTCTCGATGATAATCCAACAAAATACGTGCTAGCCTCTGCAAACACGTTTAATTCCCATGTTTTGTCTTTTTGCTATTTTATGTGAGCACCAAGCCATTATACATCCATATCAACAAATTTGCGAATGTCATCTTTCCAAACCGAGTGGGCGATGATCCCACCGCATAGCTATCGTCATTGCCATATTTTCACGCAATATTTTTAAATCTCTCGCGCTTGTGTTTTCTTTCATTTTTCATCGTTTTTTCAGGTTTTCGATTCCATACATGTATCGATTCAATCGCTTTTCCACGTTATCCAGATACGACATCACGAAAAATGGGAATGCTTTAATAATCAATGATAAGTTTTTTTTTTCTTTTTCTTGTATGGCTGCTATATTTTAGGTTGGCACAATTGGCGGGACATATTTGGCAGCGCTATTTATCCATCACTTCAATAGCTGGCATCAAGTCTTTTATATCTTTGGAATTTTAACGATCGTGTGGTGTTTTCTTTTCGTAAGATTTCCATTAATCATTTTCATTCTCGCTTGCTAGCTCTTTTGCAAACTGTATTTCTTTTTTGTATTGTCAATGGAAACGGGGCGTAAATTGTATATGCAGTGAATAGCCGATTTTATCGATCATTGGTTGCAATAATCGCTTTGACACGCGCGCGAGTGCACACATGCAAAAAAAAAAAATCAATTGCAAAAGACAAGAAGCAGATCGGTGGCGGTGGTTTGGTTTATTCATTCGAAGGCATTCAATAAATTGCACGTACCAAACGTAATTTTATTGTATTCGCGGCACTCGCTTCTCGTGGAATATTCAAGATGGCATTTTCATTGTTCGAATTTTTTTTTTTTTTTTTGCTCTTTGGCCGAAGTCTTCTCAGCATAATAACTTTTCTTTGGTTTTCAATTGGTGCAGCCGCTCATAAAAATCGAGGGAGAAGCCGGGCAGAGGGCGAGGAAGAGAGAGAGCAGTTAATTGCTATTGAAATAAATGTTCATAAAAGGCATATTAAGCCATTACAAAACAATCATGTTTAATGTGAGAAGTGGTGGAAAATGTACGCATTCGAAAAAATATCCAAATAGCCCCACAAATACAATTTGATGTGACTCGCTCACAAATGGATTTATATGAATATTTGTCTTTTTGTCGTCCGAAAAAAAAACTTACATCATTCGATTCGATAATGTATCACGCGCACATGCATGCACGCACACACGCACGTCCATATAATGGAACATATCGATATCAACGCTCGAATTTTTATCGGCATCGATTCAACGAATCAGCTTGTACTGTGCTACAATGGACCTGAATGCCATCCATTTATTACGGATCACGAAAAAACCTATTTGCTAGATGAACTGGGTCAGCAACAGCAAAAAATCTCAAATGGAACTAAACAGAAGCCAGTTAAACGTACGCCGTGGCGACAAATTTTAACGAGTGTGCCGTTCATTGCACTAATCCTATGTCAAGTTAGTTGAAAATCAGTTCTCTTATTTTATATAGTTTTTGTTGTTGTTTGGCTGTGTCTTCCTTTCTCATCAAAATATAAGCACGAATCGGATTGTTTTCAATTTTTATATATATAGACTGCGCGATTATATATCTATAGTATATATAGCCTATGAAATATAGCACGATATGTGTGATGCTCAAGTGACAATCGTTGCTATCGGCTTCGAACACGACTTTGGCTATGCTTATAGAAATGAAAAGTGGGGTTGAAAAAAACATGAGCAGTAAAAATAAAGTATAAAAAAATCCAGGTAAACTTGAAGCATTTGATTCGACACATTTTTAACAATTGATTGTGCAACGATGACGAGAAAAATTAGATGTTTATTTTTAACATATGAGTGTGTATATATGAAATTACATCGAAATACCTTCCAAATGGTGCAATTAGAGTAGGACCAATTTCTGAAAATGTTATGCTTCAAGGGGGAGAAAGATAGAGAGAGAAATCAGCAAAGTCAACATGCGTGTGCCATGAATCAAAATCTTGTATGGCGAACATTTCAAAACGATTCGAATAATAGATCAAAATGTGCTATCTACAGCTATTTAAAATATGAGCTCCTTGTTGAGACATTAGTGCGCTCTTTTGATTGATAATCGTCTGAATATTTTGATTAATACGCATTTTATTTTGATCCAGTCCATTCATCCATCAAAAACACCAACCATTTCAAACAAGCAAAACAGAATTTGAGAATGTATTTCACATAAAAAAGCTTGGATGTTCCATTCTTCTTTTCGTTCCGTTTTTGCTTGTTCGTCGGTTCGTTGATTCTTTGGTTTGCCGGTTCAAGTTGCTTTACCACTTAGTGTTTCGAACTTAACGCATCGGATTACATCAAAGTTGATACTTATATACGCCTGCTGTTTCCATCTGCCTTCTATTTTTCGTTAGAATTCGAGATTGAATAAGCGCATGTACCCCGTCAGGATTTGAAAACATAACCATCACAAATATTAAGAAAAATCACGGAGTTCAATCACACGTATCAACGCAGCAGCAGCGGCAGATTGTTTTCGTTAAGTTCGTGTTTGTGTTTTTCAATTGTTTCTACAAACAGCTGCGGAGCACTTGAAATTTTCCGGCGATTGCATGATGCACCAACCACAGCAGCACATTCAACTATTATTGTTGCTGTTGTTGTTGTTGCTGTTATTGTGTATCAAATGCTCGCTCTTGACTGTGGAAAATGGAACGCATGAGCAAAAAAACACGCGTTTGAAATTGTTGGTCGATATAACGGATTGATTTCGATGAGTATCATGTTTAAGTGCTTCGAGGTCTATTTTTTTGAGAAGGAAACAATTAATTTGTTTGTAATATCAACGAACGAACCTATAAGCTGTTGATTGTTTGAACCGCATTAGCCTCCACAAACACATTATCATTATGATTCCTTGGCAATACATCACAAAAGGTGTTCACATTGATTTACATCATTGCATATCGCGTTGGATTCGGTGGGAAAACCACAATGAATTTACAATGAATTTACAATGAACATCGGTATTGTAGACGGTTGAGATTTTGACAAGAACAATTCGATAGGACTGCATGCTTTTAACTGCAATTAAATTTCTATGTTCTATAATTTTTTCTTTCTTCTCTGCATTCGTCGGCGGCCGTTAATGGAATCGATGGGATGATGTTAGATTAGCCATGAGTGGGCCTTTTGTGTCGTTGTATTGGATTTACCGAAATATATGAATGATGTGCTGCATTTTTCCATTCAAGATAATGGATTATATTCGTCAATACCACAAGTAATTAAGCTGATTATGGCGCTGGCTACTGGTGCATTGAGTGATTGGCTTATCGCATCTAACCACTTAACCATCACAAACGGGCGGAAAATATTCGTTGCAGTCGGTATGTGTTTTGCAATTTCGTACAAAAGAAACCAAATCCAATTGTGCGAAATAAAAAGAGAAACGATCAATCTCTTTCGTTCTTCCCTTTTTCCAGCGTCTATATTTACGGGCATCTTCATTATAGCCGCTTCATATGCAGAATGCAATAAAATGTATGTGGTCGCGTATTTCACTATCTCGGTTGCATTTCAAGGTGTGCCAGGGGTTGCAATTAATTCATTAGACTTAAGTCCAAACTATGCTGGTATTTTAATGGGCATTGGCGGTACGGTTACATCGATAACTGGCATATTAGTGCCATACATGGTCGCTGTGTTTGCGCCAAACGTAAGTAGAATGCTTCGCTTTGATCGATGCACTCTCTGTTTTTTGATGATAAGCATAAGCACTTCGTTTAACACCTGTCGGAATGCGAATTTAATTAACTGTTTCTAATTTTCTAATTATCAAAACCATTAAAACACACTCAAAATATTAGCTAGAGAACGAACGAAAGCTATTCGACTGCTATTCGATGCGAAACCGTTGCAAAGTCGTTAAATTGAATAGATCATCGTTCGCTATTTGAAAGTCTCATTAAATAAAGTGATTTCGCCAACAAACTTCAATATTCTACATTCATTTCGTCATTGGGAATTCTTTTTTCCCCTTCATTTTGCATGATTGCAGTAACCATTGCGGTAAAAAATCGTTGTATTTCTTTTACATTTGTCTTTTACAGTCGTTGCTCAACGAGTGGCGAATCATATTTTGGATCACATTTATATTGCAAATAGTGAAATTATTCATTTTTTCGATGTTCGGTTCGGGGGATGTCCAACCTTGGGATACGTATGAAGATACTGATTGCGAAGTGAAATTTTTATTACCCGGCGACGAATCGGATGATTACCTCGATGATGAAAATGAAAATGAATTTTTTGCCGACTGAAATAATATTTTCACGGCTACATCAAGAACCAGCGTTTTTGACGGTTCACTTTCAACGTTCCCAAATTTTCAACAAAAATTTGGTGAAAAAAATATTAATTTAGCATAAGATTCGCTTTGTCATACCCATTGTATAATGTATTAATTAAGTCTTAAGTGATGTTCGGAAAACCTCAATTTCCAATGAAAATTTTAAAAGCGTGAATTAATTACGGACGAAGAGAAACTTTCCATTTGAAAATCAAACGAAATGACTAAGCAGTATCCATGGAATGGATCGTGTAATGAATAAAATGTAAATCGCTTGAAATGAAGAAGATTTGCTTCGAGTTAATTATTCAATCTCTTAATAAAATTGGTAGTTGCTCGTACAATTGCCATTTATTCTTTAGTCCTCAAAAATGGCTTCTTTTTTAGCTGCTTCGGAATACCTATCGCAAGTGCGGTAGCGTCAGTTGCCAATGCTGAAATGCATAAAAACGGCGACGAAGCCACCCATAAAAGATTACCAACCAACAATATATTGAATAAACTGCAATTGGAAAGTCGATGGAACTGTATTCCGCATGGAAAATAAAGGATGATTGTATTCGCAAGCAGAGCAACGATAACATAAAATAAGATAAAGGGAAATTTGGAGGGGGTAGAAAGTGTGTATGTCTGGCATGTGCATCGACTGAAGTTGGACTTGCATAAGCGAGCAACGTTCATAGATAAAGCGCATACAATTACCCAAATATATTATGTTTGGGCAGGGTTTTTGCACGAACGCGCGAATTGGAATGAGTATAGCGATGAAGCTTACACAACTTACGATTTCCAATCGAAATCGCAGCGCACAATGAATATTGTGTCGTAACTGAAAAAGGCGAATAAAAGTTATGCGATGAGCATAAAAAAGTCTTTAAAAAGAGATTTTCCATTAGTTTGAATTGCATTTTGTCTTCGTATTCAGGGCTTGTAGCGACAACGTGTACATATTCACGCCTGAGTGCCTTAGCTGTCTGAGGAAGCGACAAACAATTATTCATTGTAAATGGAACATTGTCTGTAAATTGCGAGACTAAGACATGCTTTCGCCTTTCAAACTACGTCCAGTCGACACACGATTTTTACCCACCCAAATGCAATGCAACTCGCTCGTTTCGACGCACTGTCGGAGTGAGTGGAATGAAAACGGCTTTCAATCCGATTGCCATTGTTTCATTTTCGAATAACAGATAATAATGAATAATGGAGACTCTTTTAGATTTTATGCGATGCATATGTCAAAAAGCGCTATTTCGATCCATTTTGAATCATTTGACAATGCGATTGGCTAAGGATTGGGCGTGCATGTGTGGGCAAGTAAGCCAGCGAATGTGTGAGTATACTACGGCAAAAAAAATCACTTTAACAATGCTATATATGAATGGCTGAGAATAATAATGCAACGTATTCTTGTTTGCAAATGGAGTGTCCCTCAACAAATTTACAATATAAGTGTCCCCGAAACTTGTTTTAGTCAAGCGGACCGTGCTTGTATGGGATTGGAGAGCTATTCGAGAGTATGCCAATTGACCGCGCCATCTTATTTTACAAAGGTGAACTCAATTTAGATCCATTGTAATACGAACACAATGTTTATTGATACAAATAATAAAAACAAATAAGCTATTGAAACGATTGAAATATCACATCAATACTACTGCCCAATAGATGGCGCTGAAGAATAGATATCATTAAAATGTCTCAAATAGCACGGTTCCCTTGGTTTCAGTAAAAGTGTCCCAACTTTTCATATTTGATTTTCGCATAACTGATAAGAGATAAGTGATAATTGTCTTCTGCAGATATATAGGGCTTTTTAGGATCAACGTATTTGGCGAGGACACTTATCACTTTTCTCTTATCAGTAATGCGAAATTATAATTTGAAAAGTTAGGACATTTTTACTGAAACAATTTTCAGGGACACTTATATTGTAAATTTGTTGAGGGACATTTCATTTGCAAACAAGAATACGTTGCATTATTATTCTCAGCCATTCATATATTGAACATAAAGGACAAATGCAAATTATTCGCTTGCCTGCTTCTTCCCATAACCAATTTAATGCTTTTTTCTTTTTACTTACTTACGCAAAATTTGAGTTGAGCATACAATATATATAGAGAGAGTATTTATCGGCTTGAGAAGAAAGACACAATTTTCTTCTCCATTCACTCGACGGCGGTATCATACTTCATGAATTAGCAAACACACCAGTTATTATCATTGGACAAATTTATTTATGACATCGCACTCAAATTATGTATTGATTAGAAGTCATCAAACAAAAAAAAAGGCAACATATGTCAAAAAACTAAATGTCAGAACTTTCAAAATATCCGAATATGTCCCTATTGAAAAACAAACACCTTATTGGTAAACCCTATATATTTATATATATCGTTGAATTGATTGACAGCGTCTTGAATGCAATGGAACAACCTGAATACGAATATTATTTTACGAAGATTTTATCGTAACGAGTATCATCGAGGCCGATGCCGAAAACACATTGAATGTCGAAGAGTCAGCAAATATCATTCGATTTGGGATGCCGTGTTCGCATTTGTAGATTAATGCAGATGATTTCTTTAAGATTAATATTATACCAAAAATCAAACAGATTAATCAAAAACAAAGAACGAACCGGCTGACTACTTCAATTTGAGCGATTTGCATGGACGTTTGTAATTTGGAAATTATAATATATTTCAAATATGTCTGCTAGCTGATTTTAAATTTTCTCATTGTTTCGTCAATAGTCAGCCGAGGTGATAAGTCATGGTTTCGAGCTTTCAACGAGCCCACACAAGTATTCGTTTTTCCGCAATTTCACAAAACTTTCCATTGACTTCGGCAAACATTCTCCTTAGAAAACTTGAAATACTTGTGCAAATTCAGACATACTTTAACCAACAGAATTGCCAGTGTGTGACGAATGCCGGTCCGGAAGCAAAGCAAACTAAATGTAAACAGTTTCAAAGAATGTTCACGTTTGCAAAAGAATTTGTTGTTCGAATCATGTTCGCAAGAGCCCAAAGTACAGTACTGTGCTTGGTACTGTGTAATTGATGTAATTTTATCGTTTATTTTCTTGGTGCCATCTTACAAATTGCGATTAGATTCCAGTTTACCGACAGTGCTCTTTCCCACGAATTGATCGATGACGGAATAACCGTCTAGAGTATACTATACCCACCATTGTTGACACGAGATGGGAGTGTTGAATGTCACAACTCATCCAATCTTAGTCACAGTAAAATGAAATTACGAAGAAAAAAGCCTTGAGATGAGAGTCAGAGAGCCACCCTGTATATCAAACATCAAATATCCCGAAGCAATATTAATTTAAGTAAAATGAAGGGCAAATTGAACGTGTGAAAATACACATATGGAAGCCATAATACAAAATGATGGTGGTGAGAGAGTAAGAGAATAAATAAAAAAGAAGAAATTTCACGACGCAAAAATGATGGAACGCCAGTTATAAACATGGAATCAAATTTCAGCGCAGTCAACAATCGATTATGTATATATTGATATCACAATTTTATATTCACCAAAGATTACCCACGTTATTTAGTGTTTAATGAATCGTTGCTTATCATCGCCATCCGCACCACATCATGAAGTCACATTCACTTATTATCAATGCAAACACACTAAAACTATCGCAATTGAAATGAATCCGATCGTGAAAGCGAGAGTTCGATTATGGAAAAAGCGTACAACCTTAACGGAAACATATGGATGCACATTGCACATGTACACTCTCCCAGCTATGCGCGAAATTAAAATTTGTCATTTAATTTATCAATCTATAATCTGTAGGCATGGGAAATATCAATGTTCCGGTGAAAGTGACGTTTTGCTTTGTGAATGAATCTAGGTGAAAACTAAAATATGATCCATAGATGTTAATTTTTCTACTAATTAGTAGATTTTTTATTATTTTAGTAGTTGCACCAATTTTATTATTTTATTGGTTGAGCCCGCTTTACACCTATCGTGAACGCGAACGTAAAAACATGTTGGAATTATTTTATATTTCCACTGTGAACATGATTGTGAAGAATAAATCGAGGGAATTGTGGTGAAATCGATTTTACGTTCATTTTTGCGTTCACAGTTTTCCACGATCGATCGTGAACGTGAACATGAACAAAAATAGAGATGTTTTGATACGAACTGTCACATTTTTCACAATGAACACACTTTCAGAATGCCTCTTGCTATTCGAACGTGAAAAATCATCGCGAACAACTCTGACAGCTAATTCACCACAATTTTCACGTTCACGATAGCGTTTACACATTCAATGAAGTGTGGTGAATATGTGTTCACAGATCGTTCACTGTGAAATGAACGTAAACATCGGGGAATAGAAATCAATAATATTTAATAAAACTTTTTAAACTTTTTTATGGGAGAGTATTATTGATATTTTAATTCCCCATCGACAGATATTTTTTTTTCAAAAATTAAATAATAATTAACAAGTTATGAATGAAAAACAAAAATTTCACGTTAACGATAGGTGTAAAGCGGGCTTTAGTAGGGCTTAGTATTATTGATTATGATTTTATTAGCGACTAAAATCTACTAATTAGTAGGTCTTAGTAGATTTTTATTAGAATGTTAGTAGATTTATAAGTAGAATGCCAGTAGATTTATAAGTAGAATGTTAGTATATTCTTCATTATTAGTGGCTGTTAGTAGAGTTTTTATTAGGATTTTCTTGGTTTCGCGCATCATAAATATTGCGTTTTTTTTTTATTTTTGCAAGAGCACTGGGCATGAGCATTGAGCTTCATTAATTACAATTGGAATAAATATCGCCATATACAAGGTGTTTCTAAATTCCATGTCGATATTTATACCACGTATTACGGGACTCAAGACCTACAACATTTGTTCTAGGACTTTGGCCAATTCGCCCATTTGGGGGTAGAAACTGGTCCCGATACACATTGACCCCCAATCCCATATGTTGAAATTGCACTCATACAGAAGGTCATTCTGAGCATATGCCAAACAGCAGAAACAAATGTAATAGCGCATTGGAAAGCTGTTGACTTGCCCTTCATTTTACATATGGACCTTGGGTTGGGTGCCCTTTCTAGGGGTAAAAATTAACCCAAGTGAAAAACTTTGAAAAAATCTGAAAAAATCATGAAAATAGCGGTTTTTCTCGAAAAAATACGTTATTAAGGTACTGATTTCTGTCCATAAATGGAAAATTCGCCTCATTTTAGGTCGGTATGCAAATTTCCAGACCCCAGATTCCCCTTCATTGGAGCATAGGGGAGACCGTTTTTGGCCAGATTTGGTTAAATTTTCGATTTTTTTAAATATGGTGTATCTCAATACATGCTGAAAATATCGCTTAACTGTCTTCTAGAAAATGAAAGTTTCCATCAAATGCTACAACATTGCAGAATCAACAAAATTAAATAAACCGATAGGATATATATAATAGATAATTGACCCCGATAAACCCTTGCCCCGTAGTTTCCATGTCGTGAAATAGTAGTCACACAAACGAGTCAATTATTATCCTCACAGTGTTGAATTGGGCAAACTGCTAGAACATTTATTGTAGATCTTGATGTCCTCTACAACATGCCAAAAGAAAATCAAAAGTTTTCCAACAGGAAACTATCCAAAACAATGTAAATGTAAACATTAATTACAGCGCCGCCTATCGGTTTATTTAATTTTGTTGATTCTGCAATGTTGTAGCATTTGATGAAAACTTTCATTTTCTAGAAGACAGTTAAGCGATATTTTCAGCATGTATTGAGATACACCATATTTAAAAAAATCGAAAATTTAACCAAATCTGGCCAAAAACGGTCTCCCCTATGCTCCAATGAAGGGGAATCTGGGGTCTGGAAATTTGCATACCGACCTAAAATGAGGCGAATTTTCCATTTATGGACAGAAATCAGTACCTTAATAACGTATTTTTTCGAGAAAAACCGCTATTTTCATGATTTTTTCAGATTTTTTCAAAGTTTTTCACTTGGGTTAATTTTTACCCCTAGAAAGGGCACCCAACCCAAGGTCCATATGTAAAATGAAGGGCAAGTCAACAGCTTTCCAATGCGCTATTACATTTGTTTCTGCTGTTTGGCATATGCTCAGAATGACCTTCTGTATGAGTGCAATTTCAACATATGGGATTGGGGGGTCAATGTGTATCGGGACCAGTTTCTACCCCCAAATGGGCGAATTGGCCAAAGTCCTAGAACAAATGTTGTAGGTCTTGAGTCCCGTAATACGTGGTATAAATATCGACATGGAATTTAGAAACACCCTGTATAAAGGGTTTTCCAATAGGGACTTGACAACTTTGCACGTGAACGTGAAGAAAGTTGTCAAGTCCTTAATGGAAAACCCTTTATAATAGTAGCGATATTCATTCCAATTGTAATTAATGATGCTCATGCCCGGTGCTATTGCAATAATTATAAGAATAACTCAACATTTATGACGCGTGAAACCAGGAAAATTCTAATCAAAACTTTACTATTAATCTAATGAAAACTCTACTAACAACCACTAATAATGAAGAATCTACTAACATTCTACTAATAAATCTACTGGCATTCTACTTATAAATCTACTAACATTCTAATAAAAATCTAATAAGACCTACTAATTAGTAGATGTTAGTCACTTATGAAATAATATTTATTGCTTCTTAGTGGCTACTAAGACCTACTAACTAATTAAATATTTTATTTTTTATTATTTATTAGTTACACCAATGATATGATCCGGAATTATTTAGATTTTTTGCGATCATAAAACCATAGAATCGATCATGAATTCTTGTCAGTGCCCAATATTCTATTGAGTTATATCATTCTTTTTGTAAATATATTAGCTTCTAATATTTCAGTTTTTAAATAGAAGCGAGTAATAGCATTTGGATTGTTTATGCCGCAGCATGTACTGAACAGCAATATTTTATACCTTCAATTCATTATTAGTGTGACGCACCGGGCGGTCAAAGATAAGAAACAGCTCCTTTTAAATAAGTATCATATCCTAGCTGTTGCATATCGATATAGTTAAATAGGTCAGCATTTTTCTTTATGACACATCGACTGAGCAAAGCGTACAGCTTATATATGTACGTTGGCGTTCAAGGATTTCGATCGTTATATCTCATTTGGCTGAAGGCTGTCCAGATTTAGATTAATTCAAAGCATTGATAGCCCGATATTTTCTTATTTCGAAATCACTTAATGCAATTTGAGCCTATACACTTCAACGTTGAGTCGTTGAATTTAGATCGATGTTTTATCATCGTTGTGCCGGTATGAAATTGAGTTTCGGTGCTTGTTGAATGTATTTTGTTATGACATTGTTATGATGGGAAAAAGATATTTTCTGCTGTTTTTCCCATTGAAACAATAACAACGCGCAACACTTTTGAATGTTTTGCGTTTATTTCTACAGATCCATTTGCAAATGGTATGAAATTTGGTATGAACAAAATGTTAATAGCACCGTTTGAAAAATTTGATAGCATCCTAGAAACGTACTTGGAGAGGCTTCAATTTGGGACGACAAGCGGACTTTTTTTTATGTGCCATCAATTCAGTATTCTCATTTAAATAAAAGGTTTACCAAATCCATTTCGGAAACTATGTCTATTTTATTCAGGAAACTTGTACAAAGTTTAAGTATATTAGATGGAATATTCAAAAATTGAAATCAGTTTTTATGCAACTTTTTGAGCGAAAAAGATATTGCCGGAGTTCAGATTGCATCATACGATGGTGTTGTAAAATGATAAGTAAAATGTAGAGATTGTAGTGTGATTTGTGTGTGAATGTTCTTTTGGAATTTTCTGATGTGTTTTCGGTTGAAGTGAATCAGCGCGAAACGTGAGGTTACGTTTTCGGCGATAATGAGTCTTTGGAATTTATCATTTAAAAAGTGTTGATGATGTGGCAGAACTCCATTTCGTTTCGAAAAAGGAATGAATACATCTGTACACGGGTGGCTCAATTAATATGTTGTGTTGTGATGAGCCACCGAAAATTCTTTGTACATCGTGTGAGTGAGTGAGTGAATTTATTGTTGATGTTGTGTGGGTTCGAAAAGAAAGCTGAAATATCAGCTCATTATTGCTACATCCAGTCACATAAATCGATTTGATGACTGAAATGGATTATGGGAATGTGTGAACATATGAAATCACGAGAGCCATGTACCAAATAAGTTGAGTAAACTGTACTCAACGCATACTGATATGGTTTGTCTTCGTATAATCTACTGTTTTCATGAAATCACATGTGCAGGCGTTCGCAGCAGTCATGACATTTGTGTTTGTGTGTTTGTGTCGGTATCTTCCATTTTTGGTTGTTCATTCAATATATTTTGATAGGTCCTGTCTTTGCTAAGCGAAACGTGTGTTGATGACGATACACTCACATTCATTACCGCTCACACTATCACATTTGATCCTAGCCGAAGGCCGTATATAAAATGAGTAACGTTTGGCCAATGATAAAGCCGAAATGAACGATCGACAGAAAAAATAAGTGTAGTCAAGTGAAGTGAAAAAATTTTGGCATGGGCACTACGAAGCCACAATGAACCAATATATGAAGACATTGAATTACGCGAATACGAGAAGTTAAAATACATTTTCCCACAACGGAGAGACAGTGTAAAAAATTGTCTAAAATTCATCGACACATTCGAAATGGTCGTGCTCCTCACCGTCAAACATTCTCGAGCGCTTGGGAATAGTGGCTCGTGCGTTTTGCCGCATTTAGATAATAACAATTTGGGTGCACCATATAATAATAATGATATTCATCACGAGTTTTCTCAAACTAATTAGCCTAATGTTTATACTCAACGCACATTGCGGTACAGATGCAAAATTCTGCAAGGTCAGCTATTTCGAGCAATTGATGGTGGCGTATTTTTATGACTGCATATGCCTTCATCGATGCGCTCAAGTGTGGCTTAAATTAGCCAATGTTCTCAGCATTAAGATTTTAATGGCAAATGTTGGAACAGCGATTAATCGATGTGAATAACAATATTGTATGTTTGCAACGCCAATTAACGCATCCCCCATCCATGTTTATCGCCATATTCCCTTCTGTCATTGAAAGCCACAGCCATTCGCTTGCATTCCATCGAAGAGAATATTGTTTCTATCCCAAAATATTTTGAAATTGTGGGTTTTAATGGTTTCGAGACTTCAACATCAGCAAATGCATACGATTCATTCCTTTAATTAGCTAATAAATTGAGGGTTTGCATGTCGATGGAAATGTTTGCAAGCTAACGAATCCTTTGTTGATTCAGTCGGATTTAAAGTAGCGATTGATTTTTCCTCCCCCGTCCGATTGTATATTTAATGGAACATTTCGCATTGAATTTTCATTTGTGTCTGCATTTCTGCCATTGTATTTGGCATCCCAAAAATCGTACATTAAACTTTTGATTTGATAACTTTTCGCAATGCATCTGCTGATCAATGTTATGTAAAAATTTATTGAACGCCAATAGTTTTATACTTGGGTCAAATCATTCAGTTATGAAAATATGATTGATTTCAGTGGTCGTTGCATTCTACAAACATTTGTCTTGTGACTGTCCCCACAAAATTCACATTTTCCCATCGGATGGAACAGATCAAGATATAAATATCGAAGTTCAAAATCAACTGATACTTTGTATTCATTATTTGGTCTGCTGTTTCATGTTCGCCGTCGTGTCTGCGACATGCTGCACACCATCCAATTCCAATTTTACAATCCTTTAAATACATTGTTCATAAAAATCCTACATAAACCGATTCTTTTTTACTGATATGCATGTTGCAATTCGACCAAAGAAAATATGAAATGAAAGCGCTGCGTATCGGCAAAGTTGAACAGGACGTCTGGGGACTGCTTTGTGAGACATATGACAAGCACTACAAAAACTTTTCGACGCATATTTTTTACTAGTCCAGAATTGAAATGGTATTTGTTATTAGACTTTTTATTCCTATGTCGAATTGTCGCATCAATCTCGCTGTCTCTGGCACTGTTGTTGTTGCTGTGGTCGTCGTCGCAATCCAGCGGTCGCGCAACATATCGACGAGAGTTTAAAGATTTTTACGCTTAAATCGCCGTACATTTGTGCATTGAATAAATATTTTGTGTGTTTTTTCGATCTCGAAACTGAATATCATTAAGTGTTCGAACCGCCATTCTGTTTGAATGCTGATGAATATGACTAAACACATATACAAGCACACAAAAACCCAAATCCATGAAATGTGTGTTCAAGACTTTTGCTTCATTCACAGGATTTTGAAGTGTTTTGCCATAAAAATGAAAGGTCGTAGGCGAAGAATTATGTATATTTTACATAAAGCAATCGCATGTAATTTGTCACGTGATTTAGCCAAATAGATCGATTAGTCTTCACTTCAAAAACGAGGCTCATGGACGATGTTGTCTTTATTTTCGGATAGATTGGGAGAATTAAATAAAGCGTAAATTTTTCGTTCGCTGTGTGTGTGTGTGTGTGTCCTACTTAAAAAAAAAAGGCCCAAAGCAAATGAGACTCAAAAAAGCTGTGAACGGAAATAATTCCAAGAAGCAACACGAATGAGAAAAAATTGTGTGCATGAAAAAATGGGAGCCAAAAAATGAGAAAGGGTCAATTTGTTTACGAGTTTTGTGGTGAGAGCCGCACCACAGGACAAGAGCAAAGAATCCCGTGGCTGGTTGCCTTGTGTAAAATCAACTGCATCGGAAATTGATGTGTCAGTTCAGAATGTTGGTTCTACAGGAGTGAAACCGTTGCAGACGGAGTGACGCTAAATGAAAAATCTCTTCCTCTTTCTCACTCTCTCTAGTGTGCTAGCCTGCGATTATGCTTTCAAAACTTCTCTCTTTTTCCGACAAACCATCAAATTTTTTGAATAACGGTTAAATTTTTTCCATGTAGAATAAAAAAATGAGATTTTTATGTTGAAAACAATTTTCTCGTAAATAGAGGCAAATACTGTAGTCGATACTGGAGCAAAGATTTTTTCACTGAATTCAGAACGGACTCGCAAATGTTCAGCTAATACAATAGAATGGCAGCATTACAATCAAAAATTGTAATTGAATCGGTGGATCATGTTAAAAAAGGATCAAAAATGTGCTGTCTCCCGCTTTCTCTCATGATCCACCATTTAATGCGGTCTCTTTGAAAACGACAGAAGAAAAAAATAGAGAGAAATGAAAAAGAAAAGACGTGACATGAAATTTAAACGAATCCGCAATGCTACATACTATTAACAGATATATTCGATTGTTATTTATGGCAGTCAGCCCAATATCGAGAGAGAATGCACTTGTGTTATGTTATGTTGCATCATTCCAAATAGATTCAACAAAGGAAATTCGGTCTATAAGATTTCAATTACCATAAAATTATCGTTCGATTTGAATATACATAGCACATAAATTAAAACGATTAAATGTACACACGAATGCGCGATGGTTGTTGATGTTCGCGATGAATAACCGAAAATGATGTAGCTTCGATGAAACTTCTTCAATTGCCGAATGGATTCGATTTTTTGTCGACCTTGAAAGAAAACAGCGCAATGTGATTTGACTTCCGATACTTTTGATGAACAACTCTCGCACACGGAACAAAATATGCAATAAAGTGTTGAAGATGTTTTCCAAATGTTTTCGTCATGATTGCTCAAATTCTATATATTTCACGGAATCAAGTAATTTTCTCCATCGGAAAATTCCTTTCTATTGAGATGCGCTTCTAGGAATTCATTTAAATATAGACGAATGCCAAATGACGTAATTACGTTGAAGTTGGAATGCTTTGATAAAGGCATCCGGATGAAGCCTCTTAATAATTTCAATGGACTTTTCCAAGCCAGTAAACAGATAAATCTGAGTCGGAAATGACGACGTAAGGACGCTCGGTGATGACCAATTTCCAATCATTTCCATCGAATAAGACCATTAATAAGAGGAGGAAAAAAAGTTTTAAGGACAATGCAATATTTGATTTCCATCACTCATATTGATTCCCATAACTTCCTTGCATCACAGTTGTTGATCGGTTTCTGAATGGCTGCATTACTAGAAACGTTTGTTTGCTTTTATTACCGTGAATGAAATATTTTTTTGTTCTCGCATGCCTCGAAATCAATACAGACGCCGTATATTTGCGCATGCTTGTCGTTAATATAATTATCCATGTTCGCCGAAAAATTAATCGGAAGTTGATGAATGACGTTGGTGTAAAAGCAATCAATTTTTGAAAAGTCGTCATCTTAATTTAGTGGAACATGTAAATATCGCGCATTCTCATTAAATATCTTACAAAACGTTATGCCAAAAATAGCACTGATACTGATTACAAATTACCTGCTCTCGCCGGATCTGCGTTCAGCAGTATTGATTTTCAGCTGCCTTGGTACTGCAGAAAGGTGTGCGTGTACATTTGACTGCAGATCAATGAATATTCTTAAGACACTGGCTGAGTGTCATCCATGACGATGAAATGTTTTCACGCCGAATCGATTACGACGTCCATGATTCATGTTTTATGTCATATTATTGCTCGCGAAGGAATTCAACGCGGAGTTTGTTGACTCATCAAATTAAATCAAATTAATCCAAAAATGCGCCATCGTCAAGTTTTGAGTCGCGTGCAAAATACAGCATTTATGAGATCAGTGAATTGTCGTGATTCAAAAGTTAAATTATGGCTTCATTAAAGTACGCCTCTCATAAAGGTTTTTTTGGCTGTGCGTGTGCAGTCAATGATGCCTGACGAACGGAATCAAGGCTAACAAACTAGAAATCGACAGTGAAGCTGAATAACACATTCATTTTTAATCAAATTTCACCGGTTTTTTTTTCTCTCTTTGGCACCACACACTTTTTATGAAAGAGGGACCTTTTTGACATTCTTTGGCTTACGAAATAAAGCCCACATACATTTAACTGATGAGGAGTGTGAACCGGCTTTTCTTTCACTTCTCAATCGACTTCAACAGAATGAAAAGCAGCTTAAGAGGTGTATCGAGTTGTCAGGAATGCCGTTGAATTTCTTTACATTTTACACATGATTCATTTTGCGTCATATTTAAATTTTCGACACAGAAATCGACCATGGATACCGATCTAATTCTGTTGGTTGTATTACGAAACCAACTGAATAACTGTTTGTTTGCTGTGAAACGCACAGAGTCAAACCCTCGTCCAATGTAAATTCATCAAAAATGATTGATTTCAAGTATATCCTTAACCACTCCATGCATAAAAGCCAACCACAAATAAAAGCACTCAGTGAAAATAGTGCCGGAAGAGCACAAGTAAAATAAAATACAAGTAATAACACACTGTTGTTTTAGTTCAGTCCGACATTTTCGATACTGTTTTGGAGATATCCACATCTTCGAATCAAAAGGTTGTGTACGAAATGTTGAATTTCTGAGAAATCCAACCAACAATGACAATATTGTATGAAAAAACTTGCGTTATTCTATGGATTTCATGTGTTTCATTCTGTATTTTTTATTGCCGTAGCTTTCGAAGCACCTTCTATGTCTTCTTTCTTCCGCTCGGAGAAAAACGGCACGTTTTAAATATCTAAACGTCATCGACTGACAACCACTATTTTCTCGACAATCTAATTCCGGTATTAGCTTCCATTTCGCAGTGTAGACTATTCCTATTTTTTCTTTCGTGCTCAATAATTCGTTTTTCTGTCCCCATTCTTTTCATTCATGTTATTAAAAAAAATACATTTTCTTTTGTGTGTTCACAACTTTTTTTGGTTAGCTCGATTTCAATTTTTTTTTCTCTATTGGCAACGAAGAGTTTCGGTGGCCGACGACAAGGATGAAAGTTTGCTATTGTACATATCACAAGTGGGAGGTTGTATAACAAATTTAAAAGAGACAACGTCCAAATATTATTTACATCAATTGAATCGTGTGCCAATTTATTACATAACATTTTAACACGAACTCGTGACTGACCGAAAAAAATAGAAATCGATGCAAACAAAAATGCGACATTTCGTCAGCAACACACACAAATAAAAGGTTTACCTCAAACAAACTTCGTTTTTTTTTTTTTGTTATCCCTCATTTCTAAATATATGCCCAGTTGGCCCACCAATGCCAGTAAACATTCAGATAAAAGCTGTTAGCTGAAAGAGCTTATATAAAAATGGGTAGAAATCTCATCGAAATATGAGAGAATCTCATGTGAGAGAAAAAACCCGAACAAACTTTGGTTGGTTAGTAACAAAGGCAGGATGATCCACCTACTGAATAAATTTTGAATATTACCCATTTTCTCGTGAAACCACAATATGTTTGCGGTAATGTTTGCTAATCTGGTCCAATTTTTCGTTTTATTGCATGTGGAAAAGTGTGCAGAAGGAAAACTGCCATCGAAATTATGGCACGTGTACATTAAATTCCAAGGTGTGTGCGTATTTTATTGTTATGCATCAATATTCTTGAAGGCCGATGCTTCAATAAAATTTTAGAGCCTCATTTCAATGAAGACCCACTCGATTTTATTCTATGCCATTCGATTAATGATATTAGGACCATCGATTAAATATCTCCTAAAGTGATCTATTTACTTTCATGGTTGATCCACACGGAAATGTGCAATGATTTCCGTTTTATTTTCATCTCCATCACTGAAATATATATGCAACGCTTATTGCCGTTAGTCGAAGCCTGTTACCAAATTCGTTTTACAAATTACATATAAAATTTACTATTCGGGGTTGAATATCGCTAACATAATTGGACAGCACTCGTTGTATTGGAAATAAATGTTTTTTTTTGCGAAATGTATGCCTACAAATCAATTGTCTGAAATCACATTTGAAAAAAACATCATCAAATCTTACGAAATATGATTTTTTTTTCGTAAATAATGTTTGAAATTCTTTTATTTAATTGATTTGAAAATATTGTCTCATATCGTTCAATGTGTTTCTTACCTTGCGGCAGTTTAAAAAGAAACGTTCTTTTGTTATGTGTTTGCAATAATCAAATAAGAAATATTCGAAAACTCGAATCCCAATTAGAACCAATATAAAAAACAAAATATCCATATTATCATTCAAAATGGTAGTTTCATTTGATGTTGCCTGTTTCGGAAAACTTACACAGAAAGTTACAGATAAATAAAAGTCAAAAAGTATAAATTTGCTGTCGATTGATATAAAAACATCTAAAATTTATCGACTTGTATTGAAAATATATTGTAATATTTTAAAATAAGAGTTGAACTGTCTTATTATGGCAGTCTACGATATTCGTGTGAGGTGATTGGAGTGTGGTATAAATGATTCCACTTCATAGCTGCAAATAAATAACTTTAATGAAAAGCCAGAGGCAAGATCGACTGATTCCGAAGCGATAAGAATGAGAAATCGAGCGGGAGGTTGATTATTAGTCTGAGACCGAGGCTAGAGTGTGAATAAGATAAAGTGAGCGAGTGTGTGACACCCGCTACGAAGTATAACGGAAAACGATATTACAACTGAGTTTCCCTGGTTAGCTGATTCATTTTGCGAACTTTTAAGTTAATAAACTTGTCGTCATATCCAGGGGGCTTCGAATAAGAAAAAAACAGTGTTTCAATTTACTCAATTAAGTGAATTACGATGAAATGAAGATTGAGCTCAAAATGCTCTCGATGAATTGCACTCGTAGTACAAATGATAAATGATAATGAGAAGGTGGCGATATTTTGATGAGAGTGTTCATATGATAACAATGGTTGATGTTGTGCCAGCGTCACTGCTGTGAACAAATTCAATTTAGCACATCTTGTACCGCACTTAAATGCTTCTTATACAAGCGATGAAATGGAAATGTAATGTCAAAGCCATGAAAACTGACAAAAACT
This sequence comes from Obolodiplosis robiniae, assembly GCA_028476595.1. Lineage (NCBI taxonomy): Eukaryota > Metazoa > Arthropoda > Insecta > Diptera > Cecidomyiidae > Obolodiplosis > Obolodiplosis robiniae. The sequence continues at coordinate 23,635,659 of CM052017.1, forward strand.
GCCAAAGCTGTTAATGCATTTGCGCTCACGATGCATCGCATCCATGTCAAGTTGAATTCATAGTGTTCTTGGACTTGCTCGACGCTACGACACGTTCGCATACATGCTCATCAAAGAACATTTTAATTGTTACGTGGCGGAAATGGCAGGAATTTAGAGGGAGAAGAATGTCTGATCAATAAAAATGAATATCAAACAGAGCACAATAGTGAATTTCAAGACAGATTAAATTGAAAACGGTTGATAATTAGTCGGCTCTTGTTTATTATCGCTCTAACAGAAAGGTCGTTCCTTGAATGCAAATTTTCAAGCATTTCAAAAATGAGTCCTTCGCAAGTGTTCATGCCATTGTCATTTCAACACATTAAAATATTCTTGGCTAAAAAGTGATTACACAATTGATATGTTTTGCGCAAATGTGTGATGAGGATAATTATCCACTTTATTCCCGTGTCTCATTGCATGTGGCATACCACTGACAATGACAAAGAAGCAACAGGAGAGTTAATCGTTTGGATTCAATCTGCGCACATATTGAATGCCCAAAATAGACAGCGAAATACCAAGACGCATTGCAGTTTATGTGAACAAGTTCAAGCCGAAACGAATTGAAAAATGTCAGCCATTTATTTGGCGACTGCCTGAAAATGTGCGTTTGAATTATATTTTATTGTTTTTATCGCCTTTTCCATACATGTTAACATTCTGTCTGAAATGGTCGTTTTCGCATGCTATCCTAAATCCTTTCGTTAATCCACTAAAAACATTCACTTTTTGTTTGTGCAATCTTCCAAACGATCGGCCGCCCCCAGAAAGTCTCGGCTTCGTCTCTTTGGGAGATTGATACAGATTGATGTTTCGTTCGGCATTTCAACATTCCCTACCGACTCAAAATTGCAAAATTGCCATTCAATTAGATTAGATCGAGTTTCAAATTTTCCAAGCAATAAAAATAAGATATTACTTCACAATTTGATGCGCAGGTAGTAAACCGTCGTTCTAAATGTGAACTTTTACATGGGCGTTACCCCTTAAAAATTCCTCATTAAGATGCTCAAAATCATCAACAAAATTCGAACGAGTAGGTGTTTTTGCGATCACCGCTAATCTATTGGGACAGTTGAGATGAAGTACGAAAATTGTTGTATTTACCAATTGGTTTGACGCAGTAAAAATGCGGTCCGGCTCCCCAGTGACTGCTTAAAATAAACATTGATCAATGTTTCAAATTCAATCGTTCTTGGGATGACTCATATAAAATAGATGATTTCTGCTGATTGAACATCTGTTCAATGAAAGTGAAAAAAAAGAACAGAGCATTGGTTGATGCGTTCAAAGCAAGCCAAATAAAAGTCATCAAATTTGTTTTGATGTCACTTTCTCTCTCTCTCTCTCTCTCTCTCTCTCTCTCTCTCTCTCTCTCTCTCTCTCTCTCTCTCTCTCTCTCTCTCTTGGCAATAGGGGTATAATTAATGAAAATGTTTATTTTGAAATGCGGCGCAGTTAATTGTCTTTTTTTGCTCATAATTACATGTGTTTCCCGCATTTAAAATTTCGTATTTGAGCTGTGTGCTCAAGCGATTCAACGACTACCTTTTTCCTCGCCAAAATGACTGTCAATGTGTGTGAGAGAGAGCGATAGATTGATTTTGTGTCAAAAAACGTCACTTTAAAGCTACACATACATTTGTTTGCGTATAAATAAATAATCACACCGATTGGCACATGTTGCAGCTATCTTGCAAATACATAATTCAATGGGCGAGCTACATTTACATGTGGATGTGCTACCATTGATTGCGAGGAAGTTCGACACATTTTTGATGAATTTGATGGTTTGGCCGTACGTTGTTCAATCAGAGACTATTGAAATGTTTGATGCAAGTTTGTAACGTATAGCGCCACTTGCATATTTTTGTTCAATGTTCCGATGCCCACTTCTCACTTCATTTGTTAATTCACAGCAGGAGCATAACAAACAATAATGAAATGCAAGTAGCGTGAATGTCAAATTGAAACGAATGGAATGATCACCTTGCGGGTTTGGCTTTATTCTGATCCAAATAAAATCGATTTCGGCCACACAGCAACAAAAATTCTGGTCGAATATTGTTGACGCCTTTCTAAATGGAAATAATGTATAATTTCACGAAATAATGCCATGCTGATAAAGCATCGACAAGGGATACACAAGTCGAAGAATATATCTCTCGTAATTTTCCTCGATTTCCCTTTGAGATTCGGAGATATTTTAGGGTACAGATAAGAGCACATCGAATGCTTATCAAATATTAATCACATTGATCGATATAATCAATTCTTTTTGTGTATTTTGTGCCTATATATTATGCAGTGAATATTTTGGAAAAGCCTCGCATGGAATCAAATTTAATCTCTGCTATTTCATTCAAGATATTCAACAAGCGGAAAAATCATGGTATTTTTCCGAAAAATTGCTGATCCATTTCTTGATGCTATTCAACCTACTAACCGTGGGATGGTGAATAGCACCTAATTCCGCTTCTTCATTCTCTCTTTTCCTGCTTTTTACATGAAATGATATGATCGTCATATATTTGTCAATGTGCAATTCTTGCTTTCGGCATGCTAATGTCGAATGTCGTTGAAAAATCAAACTTCAATCATATGTTCACACGAATGCATGCGTAATGTTTGGATCAGATTACACAGATCATGCTTCGTTCGTTATCAGACACGTTGGAATCATTGGAGAGTGAGCATACAACGACTTTTCTTTCGCATGTTGAGCACAAACAGTGTATATAAATATCTTTATGGTTATTTTCAACATATTTTTTTGTCTTTTACTCAGCGCGCACGCTTTCCAACAGCTCGATTTTCATTAATTTCGATGAAACAATCCGACGTGCTACATAAAAATGTGATCCGACTTAAAGGAGTGACAGGAGTTTCGAAACCAAATAGCAGAAATGCATTTGATAAATCGAATCACAGAAAATGTGTCAAATGTCATTTCAAATACAAACATAAAGTAGAACACAACCATTTGTCATAGCATTGATATTTGTGTGGCACATCTGCTGAAGAATACACATGGCGGCGCACATATCGTTTATATGGCAATAGATAGAAAGGGAACAAGTATACTATATGCCGTTCAAGTGGAAAAGCCATTTAGCACACACAAAAAAAACGGCCGTCAATGGGCAGAGTCATCACGAGGACGTATTTTGTTGTTCCGTTGTCATATATCTCATGTGTGTCATTTTCTTTTGACGCACACCAAACTATGACATAACCATAACGGATCCAAATCGATCTCATAGTTTCCTGATATTAATTCCATCCATTTGAAATGATTTATATTCATCATCTATCAATAAATCGATTTCGTTCAGGCGATGCTCGTTAACTACTTTATCCGTTTGACAATTCTTCATTGCCGAAGATTTTTCATTTAGCACAATTATTAACAAACCACATAATTGCACGCATGCAAATTAGAATTACGTTTACTTTTCATTGATTGGTGTGTTCTGGTGCAAATTGAAATATAGTTTTATCTATGGTGAGCAAAGAAAACATTTCTCACATAAATATCTAATGTCCCAAGAATTTTCCAACCCAAATGATTTCAAGTTTTCGGGTTTTTAATGTGGGGGAAAACATTTATTGTGAATTCATTTTAGCTACAAGAAAAGAGAAAATCATTCAATTTTGATGGAAATTCTTTTTTTATAATAAGTTCGGCGAATCATAAAGCAACCAATACTGAAACGTTTTCCGTTCTTTCGCGGCCTATGAGGGATAAAATATTTTTTGAAAATGGATTTTAATGGCTAAATTAGAATTTGATTTAAACTCATTTACAAATATGCATTTTAAAAAAAACGACACACTAATGGATTCCTAGGGGAATTCCCTGTTTAAATTTGAATTACAGCCGGGTGGATAAGTATTTCTTCCAGATATTTATTCAAATGTTCGAGAAGGAGAAAAAGCTTCTGTTAAAATTGTGTTTGTTAAATTGATAAAATTCGCAAGGCTGAGCCCATTAAATATGTGAAGTTCGTAGCATGACCATTCCTGATTACTCAATGGTTGTCTGCACACTGTTTTCGATTCGTTCTTTCGAATATTTCAAAATTAATCTTCGGCATTGCTTTCAGGCAACCGTATGCCGTATACACAATTGTATCGGATGCAGACAAAAATGGATTTGTCGTGTTTATTTTCACGATTCCAATTGATGTAAAATGATAGCGACCATCAATTTTCAGATTTCTTCTTATTTTTTATTTAGAAGGAATTTCGATTGAAAACACATAAAAACCACAAAATAATCTCTTGCTTATAAACACAAATATATGAAACAAATTACATAACATTTCAGTTGTCAAGTGAATATTACGATTATTTGAATGAATGGTTAATTGAGCGGGCAACACATTTGTAATGGTAGTTTTTCGCATATAAATACGTGCAAATATGAGGTTTGGTGCAATTTCATGGGAGGAAATAATATTATTGTGCAAATACGTATACGATGCGGAATTTGTACATTGCAAATCCAGCAAACAAGATACGATAAGAAGTAGGAACATTTGCTTCGAGACAGTTTGTTTGTTCGCGCTAGAACAGAATATATGAGTCGAACATGTGACCTTCTGCTCATAGCTTTCTCGTCTTGTACTCTTTTCTCTGTGTGTGAATATCTCGTGAAAGTGCAAAATAGAGTTGAAATTGAAGCATAAACAAGTAAATCCTCACATAAAACACAGCAGTGAGCTTATTCGTTTGCTGCGAAGAGAAGAATAAACAGTTAGAGAGGGAAAGAGAGAGAGAGAGAGAGAGAGAGAGAGAGAGTGGTAGAATGAACATTGGAACATCATGAAAGGAAGTGCAATAACAGATACATTTTGTGGACCAATAAATTCGTTGTTGCTCAATTTCAATTTTGCTGGTACCATGTCAATCTGAAGAAATCACAGGGATTCAGACGACGCATGCTTTTCCTTGTGGAATGTTGTGATGCTGTAGCATGATTCCTGTCGCTTTTTCCAGCATCATTCATTCCTTTGCACAATCAGTAAATAGCACTCAGTCATTTCAAAATTTTAAAAACGAAAAACACATCCGAAATAGCCACATGAAAATCGAATTGAACCAAGGCCACACCAGAGCAAAACTGATGATTTATGAAACACATTGCGACTCAGATATCGACTTTTAGCCGCAAACAGCCATTCTGCATTCTAATATTGTACCGACGAACGCTTACGCACTACTCCTTGCTTGCATCATACCAAAATAGATACTCGTATGCTGTTCAATTCACTTGAAATCATGTAATTTATTCGGACCATAAGTTGTCGGGATCAACTCTGGTCGGTTTTTCTTCGTATTATGTGTAAATGGCTAATCCATTGTTGCCATTAATTTATTCAATGTGAAATAACACGAAAATAAAGTAACTTCAGATCCAAAGCTACCAAAAATTAATAATAAAAAGAGTTGCTATCCATCCGTTTAGCGTTCGCGTTGGCGTTAACAGAAACATTCATTTAAACTGACGATACAGTCGTGTCAATTGCATTCGTGCTCTAACTTTCACGCACAACCGTTCCGAATTGTATGTGTAGTGTATATTAATTAAGCTTTTGTATGAATGATAAATATCTACGAACGTGGCAGCCAAATGGCGAAGAGTGAAGACTGAATGAGAAGTGCTAAATTGTATTATATCACGATTTGATTATCAAATCGAGTACATGCTTAGCAACAGCCTTTCGCTCTATAAGTGGGAATAAGATTTTCGCCGAGCTGTCTATTTGAACACTTATTGGCGCAATTGGACTTTATATTTGCACATCAATTTGGTGCTAATAGATTTTTATTAAAGCCAAATGCAACACGTTTGCGTGCGCAATCATCAATTATTTCATGGTAGCCATATCAAGTGAAATAAACATTTTAATGCGTAAAACCCAAACCAATTAAACTATTTTCGACGAAACTCAGTTAGCGAAAAGAATCAGACAAGATGGCAAGCAGAGCAACTTCCACTATTTTGCTTTCGGCGTCACCATTGTTTTTGGAGTAGTGGCCATAAATCTCGCATGAAACCTTATCATTAAATGACCAAAACCGCCCGGAATGGAATATTAATGGTAACACATAATAATTACGAAGAACTTGATACAATTACGGTAGAATGTTTCATCTTTCAGTCTCTTCCCCATGGAAACTCTGGAACATGTCACGTGGTTGGCTCCGAAACCGAATCGTGACATTTATTTAGTTTGCCAGTAATTTTGCATCCCTCTATCTCCTTGTGATAATAATCACACTTTTTTGATACATTTCGTAATGGATTCAAAAGGTGGAAACAAATCATATATGAATATTTTTGTGTTGTTTCCGTCAAGGACCATACCATCTTTGAGAGAGAGAGAGGATAAGATGTCATGAAAGTGATGAGAAAACATAAAATTACTTTCAAAATGTATTACACTCAGTTGGTTGTTGTCAGGTTATATGATTACAAATGATATTTGAGACCAGTTTTTGCTCATGCCTGCGTGCATTCTAAAAAATTCGCAATCTCGTCATATCTTTGAAGGCCACTGCAGTAGCTCAGTGACTTTTCTCAGTTGATCGCATCCAATCGATATCATCGATTCGAATACAGAAAAATCAAATTGGGCCGATATTGATGTGTCTCTTCGATATCCGATGTGTCATAGATGAAACGCGATATTTCTCGCTATCTGTTAGCAATATATTTTCGCATTGTCGCTCGGTCGCACAAAAGTCATTGTCACTTGATTACGGAACATTTTCGAAGAGCTTCGTTTGGTCGTTCAACAGCTAATTTTAATCATCTTTATATTAATCAATTATGCTTTTGTATGATTCAGAATTCGCTTAAATAATCTAGGTGTGTTTTGTGGGACACTTTATCCGAATGTGAGTCGGCTATTCATCGGTTCATACAAACTGCCCCACATTCTGAACAAAAGCATGTCCAACGGTTTCACAGTTGCACTGTTTGAGATCCATTTCTCTGCTGTTGAACGCAATTTCCTTCGATTTTCTTGTTTGACGAATCGATAAACCGCTCGGATCGGGTGGCCGACGAAAGGAGCGAATAACGTTCCAATTATTCAGCATTCCGAGTAAAATAAATGACTGGTTGGGCCACTGAAAATGCCTGATTGACATTCCATTTACTAAAAAAATGCTTTGACTTTTTCAAGAGGGAGAGAGAGGAAGAGAGAAGCGAAAGTGGACGGAAAAATACACATAAGGCTCAGTAGTTATCAATAAAAGATTGAAGAATTAAGATAAAAGGCAGCAACGGAACATCCGCCCTGATTGAAATCAAACTGAACGCTTTTTCTGCGTCTCGATCCACATAAAACTTCGTATCACATTCAGCCGCTTTGATTCGGTCATTTGTTATTGTTTATTTTTTATTCGGTTTGGTTTGGCTTGGATTAGTGAAATATATAATTCATGCCAGTCACTTTCAATCATGTACGTATGTAAGCATGACTCATTGGCATACACACAATTAAATATCCGTTTTTCTTTCTGTTTTTCTCTGTTTTGTTTTTCCTATTTCATCTACCAACATGGAATTACGGACCGCAGCTTTGTTATTCGTTAAAATTCAATGCGGGTGGGTGCTCAAACTCATGGCACTCAGTCAGCATTTCAACATTTAAAGTTGGAGAAGAGACAGAAAAGTGGCGAGAATGTGCAAAAAAGCAGAATAACCCGGCCCATAAAAAAAGCAGTCGTTTTTTCTTCTCTTTTTAAAGAAGCTGCGGCTTCCCCACTTTGCCCTAATTTTCCTAATCAAAACACAACAGTTTAAAGTAAAAATAAAATGACTGCAGTTTGATTACAATCATTTACAACTTTTACCATAAACAAGTTACTCACGCACATTTATGTATGCATTTAAGTTTGCTCTTCGTTGGGGTAGACTGAATTGAAGATCATTCGCGTTCGTTGCATTTTAACTCATTAATGTTTTCAAACCAAGATTAAAGTGGCATGATTTCGAATTGATTGCAGATGTCAAAGGGGGAATGAATAAGTGGGGTGAAAATTGCAAGGTAGTGGTCATTCGTCATGCAATCCATTCCACTGAAATATTGAACAAATGAAAAATGGATGGATTACGCTCCGGTGAAAGCTGAGATGCATGTGAGAAGCCATAATTGCCAATTGAGGCGACGAAAAAAAGCAAATCTCGCTTTAAGATTCAGTGATAGTCAAAATATTTAAATGGATTGTGATGGCTACATAAAAGCTAAATCAAAAATAGATAGCAAATTTTGAAAAAATGATTGGAACATAATATAGGTATAAAGCGGCATATGCTGAACTGGCAAAAGCTAATTATCGTTGTGACGTAGGGTGACTATAAAACTTTGAGCTACTTCATGTTCAAGAGCAATCCGAGCGAAAAATGTCAACTAATATGAAACACATAATTGGAATTCTATTGCACTGACAAGTTGCTGGCGACTCTTTTTCGGGCTTTAATTGTATTCCCATTCCCAAATTTATAATAACAGTTAAGAGCTCAGCTTTTTATGAGGAGCTCAAGCAGATAATCGCTATTCAAAAAATGTGTTGAAACTCAGCGGTTTTTGCTCGCTCCTGTTGGGTTTTTCCATCGCAACCGATTTTCCGGTGATGAACACGAAGAATTCTTCAGCTCATAAACTTTCAATGGTCTTGCTTTATCAACAATGAAAAAAAAAAAAAAAGTATGCGGCGACGACCTAAAATAGCACAAGTATTTGAATTCTCAATTTAATGTGCTTTTTCATTGAATTAATTCAAGTGGCACGTATCCAAGACAAGCGATAGAATTGATCGGCGTGATTCTTTTTTTTTCAATCAACTTTTATGATTTTGAGCTTTGCCCGCTGAAAAACCGAAATAGCCATATTCCAACACTACCGAATGCTTTCATTCGCTCGCTGGCTAACTGGCTCGCTTACTGACTCGCTTACTGACTCGCTCACTTCACATCTTTCGGGAAATTGCAATTGACTGACGATGAACGAAAAATACGCAAAATCTGTCGCCACAGCCAGAAACGATTATGTGTACCATTCACATATAACTGCACATCCAATGCATGTAATATACAATACATTGGATCCTTTATCTGTTTGCATCGGCATATCCATTAAAATGCTTAATAAAATATAATAGAAAAATACAATGTGTCGGTTGATGTTGCTGTGGTGGCATACAGACTCAACTCTCGCAGAAGATCCAAATTAGATTGAATCAAATGAAAACAGCTCGAGAATATAGCACAGAGCATTAAGTCCATTACAGCCAATAAAAAAATATGTAAAACAAAATGAGGAAATTGACATTATTATCGCAATGGCAACACTATCACAGCAATCCGCACAGCAGCTTCAACAGCACCGATGAAACAGCGAAGAAGATTCCAGCGCACACAAAATAGAGCCATGTGAATGTCATTTTAAAATGTGTAATGATCAGCAGACTTGTCGTTTGAGTCGTAGCAAGTGTCATGGGTCGGTTCGACTCCCTCTCTCTCTCTCTCTCTCTCTGTCTGTCTTTCCGTTACCCCGTTCCTTTCTTTCCCAGTGTAAGCTGAAATACTTGGCATTTACTGCAAGTCCATTTCTTTGCATTGCAACATGTTACAATTATGATGACAAATAAATAGTCAATTCGAATTGAAAATGTTATTGGCCCAAAACAATCTTCGTTTGGTGAAGTTGTCTCTCATTCATTGCCCAGATTTATTAATGACTTATTGCATTTTTTATTTGCTCCTTTTCTATTGTCTACGCACGACAACCAATCGAATCTATTGAAGCGAACCCGTCTTTTTCACTTCAGATTTAGGGTTCTTCGTATTATTTTGGCGCATCGAGATGAGTTCATAGTTCAGAATCGACGCGAAATCAAAATTAATTAATAAGAAAGATGAAAACATCGAATTAGATTCAATATGTTGGTGTTTACAACTTAATGAGTCTAGTATTATCCTTGTGTCTTTGGTTTTTCTGCGATTCGGGTTCGGTTGAAATTCTTTGGAATTTGTCGGAAAAGCACTTAATTATAATTATTAGATTCATGTGAATGAGATAATACACATTATTCACTTACATTCTTTTGTAATAATTTGCTCGTCATTTCTTTGGTTAAAAAAAATCTATAGAAAATCATAAATTTTTTTGAACTTATGTACGAAATGAAGTTGATGTGAATCAGTATGGATGGGTTCAAGCTCATAAAAAGCGTAATTTCTCTAAAATTGACGATGAGCTTAGTTCCCGAATAAGAGACACCGCGCTTGAAGATCAAAGGCTCTTTGTTGAAATTTATTCAATCAAAAAACATTAATCTCGCGATCTACTCCATTCGTTTCCCCATCGCCCCTTACGATTCAAATAAATAAAAACTTTTAATGACAACTTGTTCAAACATGAATTGCGATCGCTATAAGAAAAATGATGTTCGTTTTTCCGTCTTATATTTTCCGAAATGGAAGCGAACAAGCATCTAATGCGTGGGCATCCAATGAATATATTAATCAAATGCGTCGGCTTCGAATCCTAATTGAATTTCTATCATCTTATTCTTTGTTTGTAGCTCTTTCTTTCTCTCTTCTACTTTGTCCGATTTATCTAACGATATCCTTCGATTGGTGCGATTACACCTGAATGTCGGCAAGTTGACAAGAAATTCAAAAGGCGCCGGGATTTTCTGAGCATCCAAGTAGATAGAGACAAACCCAAACACTCGCATCACAAATAGATATAAACATAAATTTGTACAGATACATGCGACGCGCAAATGTTTCAAGCAATTGTGCGAAGCGAAAAGTTGTTCGTTCTGCTCGAAGGGCGGCTCGGCTAATAACAAGGCGGTACACTTCAGAAAGATTAATTGAATGTTTTTGAGTTAATGACAACGTATAAACGGTTCACCATCCCATTGGATTAATTGGGCGAACCGAATTGAGCGTTTGCTACTGACCAAATTACGCACTTCCATTCTCTTTGAACATTATTTCCCATTTTTGTGATCTAATAAAATGTAACCGCGCTCTTGCGGTACTCATAACCAAGCAAGGTGCGTGTGTGCAACAGAAAACGAACGGTCACATCAACTGTGTTTTAATTCCAAAACTTTTTTGTCCATATACAAAGATTGTTGTGCTTAAAATAAAAAGAGCACCTTTAAAATGCGGTTAAACACTGGCTTTGGCTGAACTCTTTGCAAACAATTTGTGATTAATAATAGAATTGTGTAATTAAGACGCAGTACGAAGAAGACACAAGTACAGCAAAAGCGAAACGAAAAGTGAATCTTCAATTGAAAGCTACAAATTGGACAATTCATAAGAAATGAAAGATGAATGGAGATAACAATTCTATCAAAATGATCAAATCCACTAATTGGTTGACAAGACGAAATAATCATCTGAAAATCCCCAAATTATAATTCTTCAAATCCTTCACAACATTACTGAACACAATGAACAATTATATTCAGACGAAATTCTAAATCCAGAGCCTTGCAACAATATTTCAATAATAAATGAAGGGTAATCGCATGTATACACTGCTAATGATTAAGGATGAGGATCTTATTTTATTACTTTTTATATCGTTTTGTCTCTCTTTTCTTAACATTTCTCATTTCCGTCGGACGTTCATCAAACTCACACAAAGAAGCAAATAAAATTGTGACGATGAAATGTTGACTGTTATTGGTTGAATCGTTGAAAATTGATATTTTAACTTTATGAACGTTATTTTTGCGTAGACGGTGCAATCCAATAATCCCGACATACATTCGAATACTGCTGAATATTATCGAAAATGCATTTGCTAGGGGAAAGACACTCATGTTTTGTAGTTTTCGTAATTAAAGGAGCAATTGAAAGGTCGCTTGTGGCTTTACTTCAAGACAAAATTTTGATCGATCACACTCTCTGAGAATTGACAGCTAATTCCTATGAATGTTCATCTTCAAAAATTTGAAATGTCATACTTTACCAAACATCAGACGTTAGCATTCCCAAACTGCATATGTAGTCTGAAACATGAAAAATTCGCAAAAGTGAAACATACGGAAAAACATTTTCACCGAAAATTTTTTGGATTTGCACACTTGTAAGCATTGATAAAATCTACAACTTTTTCGAAGAAACTCACCCGTCATCTCTCGGCGGTGACGTGCAAATTGAAATATGTTTCGTCTAACAATTTTTCCTTTATGTTTCACTCTTGCGATTGTTTTTTTTTCAGTTTCAGTTATGAAGTTTTGCAAATTACACTCTTGTGAATTTTTTCATTTTTTAGCTAACAATACAGAGAATTTTTGAGACATTCTGATGCATTCATGCAAAAGCTGATACTTTTTTTACAGAGCTAGATCTATTGGGGGCAATGAAAATATGTCTACGTATAAGTTAGCTGTCGCTCTTAAGAGAGTAGCTTTTCATAGGCTGTGTGCTTTTATGAGCTCAATCATTCGTATTACTGCATGCACAAACTGGCACATTTTAGCAAATATACAGGGAATAACATGATGATATGGTACTGTTTAGCTAGTTGCTACGCAAATTTTGACAGTAAAAAAGGAAGAATGAGAGAATATGGGAATGAAATAATAGAGAATGAGTGGGAAATCAAATGATAATGACAAAGGGTGAGAGAGAGAAAGAGCGATACAGGTATCTGAATCTCTTTATTTATGAATAATAATTATACGGAATACTTGCGAATAACAAATGCGGATGGCGTGGTAGAATATCGAAATTATCTTGCAAAGTTTGCCGACTATTGAAGGGTGATAAAGCAAATAATTCTCATTTTGAAACGTGCCTAATTAGTATGCGGTATGGTCGGATTATTCCAACACGTGTTCATATTTGAAAGGAATATTGTTCCATCGCTTATTAATTTGAGCCATAATGCAAAATGTGAGGAAAATCACACATACACGCATACGGTCTTCCACGTTCATAATCTGCAAATGAATTATTCACATCCTGATCATATGAAGAGAATGAATTATTCAAAATTTAGTTTGTTTAATTAAATTTGGTGGTTTTTTTTTGTATGAATATTTGATAAATGATTTGGAAACACTTGCGAAAAAAACTTAAATGCAAACAGAATGCTAAACGAGACTATCTTGAATGAAATGGCGTGGTCAGCGTTCAGCGAACATTGCTCAGACAGCCGTGACACCGAACACGCAGTGAACATGTGTTCATTTCATAAATTGTTCTAATTAAAATATAATTGTTTCAGGATGCTTTACGCCCCATCTAACTTCCGTGTATTGCCTTGCATGCCAACGATGGGATTGCTTACTGTGCGCTGCACAAACGATACACGAAGTTTTAATGCACGCAAATAAAATATACATCTTCGTTTCACAGCCACTTTTCGAGCATTCGAATGCAAATTCAAAGAGGTGTGTTATTTACACAGCAGAACTTTGAAAACTGTGCCAATGTGTTTAGTTAGCTTTGTACTTGCTTTGTACTTCCTTTGTGTATGGAAATGTGAGCGAAACCTTCGTAACATTTGTTTAATGTGGTGTCGGGTAAATTAATTTGTGTTGTACATGCTTTGAACATCTGACCTTTGATCAATGATCAATCATGTGGGAATAACCAGAACTAGTTGGCTCTGTCATAATGTTCAATCAATATGCAAATGTGTAATCACTTAAATAAATGGCTCATTTGAGATGGCGATAGAAAGTAGTAACTGATTGAATATATTTAGTGAACTGCTCTCAATATATTTGCAAAACATTGTGTAAAATTTAACTTTTCGGTCTGAGAACAGTGTGGAAACAGTTTTCACATCAGTTTGTTCAGCCATTCTGAAAATTCCTTTTTTATGACAAGTCAACAGCAATTTGTTGATTTTTGATATGCCTTATATTTCTAATAATCAGTAAATCAAGCTTGAATTAACATTTTACAGATATATGCTGAGCTGTTTTCTAAAGGCGTTTTTCATAACTGCCGCAAGTAAAGTAAGAGTCTTTAAAATGGGGAATCTGTCTTCAAAAAGCTTGCGCTTTTGTGTATAATATGAAACTGTAGTAAAGAGAATAATTTCCATTATCTTCAGTTTATTTCCCATTTTCAGGTTTTAAATCATATTGCAAATTGAAGAAGAAGGAAAAGTTAGAGGAAAATAGAAGAAATATCATGAATCCATTAAGAAAAAAGCAAAACTTAATCACAATTAATTGTTAGAAGTGTTCATGGGAATTCCTCTTTTGTTTAAGCGCTATCGAATATTTTCGTTGAAAGCCTACCCGTGTGGAAACAACGTGACCTACAGTCGGCCAACTGTGATTGACAGCAAGCGATTTTAGCTGGCTAACTTTGGATTTTGTAAAGAAAATCATCAGTTTCTGATACATTTCAATATGCCGATTAATTTGGAACATTCTGATTGGAAATTGACTATAGCTGTAGTTGATTGCAGTTGTCTTTTTTGCTCAAGTTCAATCATAGTTCTCACACGGGATACTCATTTGATAGCTCGATATCCACCAAAATAACATATTCCGTTGCCTCCATATTTGGCCGTGCCATTAAAAACACATAATCTCAACATTGGATTGAATCACTTTGTGGTAGATTGTAAGAACTGATTGCGCAATTAGCAATTTAAAACGCCAAATTTGAAATGCTTTTTTGGTGTGTGAGGTCCAACGTGAACGTTAAAAAAAAAAACACCAACGAGGGCCAAACCGACTGATTGCTCTTAACTTGTGTCCCGCTGGGGTTTCACGCAAAATTTAGTGTTTAACCACCATTATTAAACCAATACATGTAATCGTTTGTGTCTGGTTGTTTTATGTAGCAATTATTTCGTTCTCCCCCTTTTTTCTGATCGAATGTATTTGGTTAGGTAAGGTCAGACATATTCGTTGATTTTTTAATGCGGAGATTGAATGCGATTCGGCAATATATCTCAGAGATTAAATTACAATAATTTTGAATCGGCAAAATGATTTTATTTGCCCGTCAAAAGAGCGGCATTTTATTCATGTTTAATGATGCTTGCGTAATATCTCCTCCCGACAGAGTAGAGAGGTGAGGAAGAGAGAATCAGCAACAATGCTCAAAAATGTATTCATGATAGAAAATGATTTTCCATCAATTCAAAAGGAAATGAAGTATGTTTTGTGGGCTGCTACTAACCGTAATCACAATGAAAATTAGCTGGATACGTTTATTTGTTTAGTTTTGTGTAAAAACCGGGCCCTAATGAACCAAATATTTAGCAATATATTTTAAATGAGAGCGACCAAAAGATTCGAAAATATTTCCAACATAATTGTTTTAGAACGTAAAATAACCAACGACTTTGACACTTTACAACACATGCATCAAAGTCGAATGCAAATATTTGATGGAATCGGGCTCAGCACAAAAAACTAACCAGACTAGGTTAAGTAAAGTGTGTAACATTTAGTTTGCCTGCCTAACCGCATTTTATTTGCCTTGTCAGTGAATTAAAATCTAATTTGCTGTTTATGTGCATAAGTGTGTAACAAGGTAGCAAATAATCAATGGTTTGTAGAACAGACTCCGTTGAGCAAAAGGAAATGTTTGCTAGTCGGTGGTTGTTTCAAGGGTCTTGAGGCTCGCACTGCCAGTAAATACATTTAGCTTTTAACATTTGCATAACATGCTTTAGCACCAACAGCTCTGCTCTGTTCTCAGCTCTGGTTTTTGTGCTTTGGACTCATTTTCTATTTGATCCCTGAGTTTTATGCGATTCAGTGTGTGTGCGTGTATGTACGTGTGGCTTGTTTTGTGTTCAGAACACAATAATTTATACGCTAGTTAAATTTCAATAAAATGCGAGTTGATTTAATCAGAACGACTTAAGTCGACTATTTTGTTAGTCTCTTGGGGCATATTTCATCATTTAAATCAAGCAAACAACCTGTATGGCTGGTTGGCCGCTTTGCAAAATTCATGCTATGGAACCTATTGAGAGGAATGTGTCCATGAATTACAAACGGAAATATGATTTTTCGTTCGGATTTTTTCTTTTGAATTTGCAAAGTGCTAGTGAGCAAGGTAAACGCTAAAGAGCCATATATTTCAATTGTTTTCTAATGAAAGTGATTTCAGACCCATAAAAATTGCGTTGGAATATTTTGTGGCCATTGAAACAATTTTGGAGAAGAAACAAATCTCGCTCGGGTGCTTTCAAAATGGGTAATTGGTTAGGATCATGAAAATGACGCATTGCTTTTCATTTTATGTTTCTGTTCGCACGAACTTTTTTGGCGAGCGTTTATTTTGTCATAATAGTGTGTTTTTAATACTTTTTCTCGCTTCTCGTTCGCTGTAAATTGATTAAAACCAAAACAAAATTCAATATCTTTATTTTATATTTTTGCCATTGTACATGCCCGTTGAGAATGGGCTCCGTTTGTATTCGATTTGTTTCGACAGAAAAATGGGAAATGCGAGATCCTTCTCAGGCTGCCTCGTAACAATGAAACCTGTTAGTTCTTTGCTCATTTAATAATGTACAAATTTGTGGGTGCCCTTGACGAGAATTGTCATTAGTATTTTAAGTGAGCGTAAGAAAGAAAGACACATCGGCTCTGATCAATCGACTTCCATCATGAGCGATACACGTGACCGATATTTTTGTGAAAATTACATATATTGCGAATACATTTCTTTTTTTGGCTTTATTCTTCAATCGTTTGCACTCCGACCCGATTCGTCGGCATACACATCTGTTCCCAATTGTGGCTGTTTTGCGTTTGCTGAATATTTGGTATTCATGCCAATACAAATCATTCTCTCATGCAATATCCGATTCTTGGAATGATGATTGTTTTGCGAAAAAAATCCGTTTCATCATCCGCATTGCTTTTTTCGGTTTTGGTTTTTAGTATTCTCTTTTGTTGTTGTTTTGTTTTCTGTATCATGTGGTTTCGTTTCGTGTTAAACGAGTATGATTCAGCGTGAATTCGTTCTCAGTATTGTTATGAAGCACATGTATACTCTTATCAATTGGTAAAACGGAATAGAATAACATGGTTTCATTTTCATCTGCCTGATGAATTCGTTCATATGAGTCGAAAGTGAAAATATCGCAAAAAATCTATCGAACGAATTCATGCTGAAACTTTCAATAGACTCTCATAAAATATGTCTCACATATCTCTTGTCGTTCAAGCCCCTCGATCGATGCACACTGAATTAGAGTGTGTTTTAATGACACCTCCAGTACTTCGGCGAAAATGCGATGTGTTTCGTGTATGGATTCCATGCTTCTTTCCTCACTTCGTCTCGCTTGTGGCTTGCTAGATTTAAAACATTAACTCTCCTATAATATTCTACAAAAGCATGAATAGAAATTGAATAGCTCTGAAGCTCTTTTAATGGCACAAATCTGAATTAATTAATTGCTGAATGTTTAAACACGCCGACTCACATAAATATCGACTATTGTTTTTTCAACATTCGAAGTAAAGTTCATGTGTGTCTTTGTTGCCCTCGAATCGATTTGATTTTAATATCAAAGCATTTTCATATTCAAAGAATGTTCGCTTGAAATATTCACCGATCAATCATTCTCTTAAAAATATCAAGATATCAGGGAGATAAAGTGGGGGTGGAGGATGTGGTGTAAATATTGACACTCCCAGCATTATGGCAGTGATTCGAGTTGCACATCAACATGCAAACAATAGTGTATCCCAGATTTTTATGATGCTTGAATTACCATTAAATAAAAACCTTCTAGAAAATTAGATGAGGGAAATCCTTGTGTATAAAACCAACGAAACCTTTGATTGCTTTGAAAAAGGAAAAATCCCAAACTCGATAATAATGAGAGAATGAGAAATGAAGGAGCGTGGACCCTTATATTAGTTCTTTTTGGTAATTTGTTTAGACGGTGTCCTATCTTTCGCGTGCGTTACGATGTGGGCCTACAGCTTTCGTACCGAAGTTATGCTACGAACAATATCGTAGCAATTCATATTTCATTACTTATGTGAAAGTGAACAGGGTCAAACCTAAATTGCTCTATACAACAGAATGATTCAAATAAATATGAGGCTGGCGTGAAAGCCGTATTTATTAAACAATATGAGCAAATAAAAACTTTAGTTTTGAAGCACAGAAGTCCAAAGGACCTGTCATAGCATCCGCCGTGCCGCGCCCTTGTTATTTTACGACACTGTAGAAAAAAATATATTATTTCGTTATCAATCTGCGGTAAATTAAACTTATTACCGGATTTATGTCAAAATCTACAGAGTAAATACATTGAATCTACAGTTTATAAATACATATATACTAAATGAGTCCCTCAAAATAAAATAACTTTTCCGCACATTTCGCGAAATTGTTCGGGCTTACGCATTTTTCATTGATTGCTACTCATTTGTATTGGATTTATGTTTATTTCTTATCGAATCATCATGCAACTTTGAGAATAAATCACAGAAAATTTGAAGTCATTACGATGAGATCGAATTTCGAGTCATTACACATCATGTGATTTAAATTTAAATTTTAATATAAAAACAAATAAACATCTCAGTTCCTTATTCTTACTTCAACGTTCTCTATTTTTGAATTGGTAATAGCAATTACGAATAAGTTCACTTTGATGTGAACTTTCAATTCATGCCTACGATAGATATGGGTCTACATTTATGTTATGTATAGCAGTATAACTTTCGGTAACAGCATGAGCATTCAAACTGATGAAAAAACACAGATTAGAAAATCACAAATACTTCATCCAATTTATTGATTTGAATATTGACCCCGAAAATTGAATATTTTTTGAGGGAGCTGGTCTTAATTCTCATCAGAATAGAAAATAATATTTTGACAGTTCCAATAGGAAACAATGTGAAGTTAAGATAGCCGCCACACAATTTTTCAGTTTTGACCTCGAAAAGACTCCAAAAATCCAAAATTTTGCAGGGGAGGTAGTCCAAAATCTAGTCGGAATGACTTGAAATTTTGCATGACTCATTTTATTCATAAAAATAATATATTCAAAGTTTCAATTCTTTACAATGTGAACTTGAGAAAGTCGGCATACAAATGTTCAATTTTGACCTCGAAAAGGTCCCAAAAAACGAAAATTTTACAGGGGAGCTAGTCCTAAATCCCATTGAAATGACTTGAAATTTTGCACGACTCATTATTTTCATGAAAAAATAATATTCTGAAAGTTTCAATTCGTTACAATGTAAACTTGAGATAGCTGCCATACAAATTTTCCGTTTCGACCCCGAGAAGACCCCGAAAATCGAAAATTTTACAGGGGAGGTAGTCCTGAATCTCATTGGAATGACTTGAAATTTTGCATGAATCATTTTTTTCATAAAAAAGTTATTTTCTGAAAATTTCATAATGATACAATGCGAAATAGTCATAGTCCCCATACAAATTTTTCGTAATTATATTGAAAAACAGCCCATTTTTTGATTCCACTCCACTAGAGCTACCCGAAAAAATTATGCGATTAGGCTGAAAATTGGTAGGTTTCTATTTCGAATGAAGATCTAAAATCAATTTTTTGAGTTATCGTGTTAACAAATTTTTGCGTACAACGGACAACGGACAACGTACAACGGACAACGGACAACGGACAACGTACCACACACGGACAAAAAATTGCTCCGGGAATGGTTGCAATCGTTTTTTCTAGGTTCAAAACGCATAGAAAACTTATTCCGAGCGTTTTGAATTTTTTGGACCAATCGCAATACTTTTACCACACACAGTGGTGTGTGCGGAAAAGTAAAAATGATATTTGTATGGTTTGATATAAAAATTTCTCCGTGCAAAATCGTAATGATTTTTTCTTTTTGTGCAAATCAGTTCCAAATTATTACAGAGCAGAATCATGATAATTTTTCATGAGGGTGAAAGCGGGATGAAATTGTATCTCACTCTTGACCCTGGAAGGAACAATTATGATATTTCTTCGAATAATTTTTCTATTACACTTGTGCCCCCGAAAGTATGTCATTCTTTTTTTCTAGTAAAACTGGTATACATACACAGATAGAAATATTTGCAAAAATCCAGACATAAAAAGCCCTCATTTTTTTCATAAATAATTATTTATATATTAATATTTTGGGCAGTAAAAACAGATTGATTAAACGTTATGCAACAATGTTTTTCATTTAAAGATTTCCAATTCCCTGTGACAGAAGTGCGAAGCAAGCAACAACAGTCAAACTGCGTTGCCGAGCAGTAGAAGCTGACCAACACATGTGCAAGTATCATTTTCCTTAATATATGCTAAAGCACCGGCTTCTGTCGGGAAACGATCAATTTTCAATTTGTAATTTTTGAAGCTTTATTTCTTTGCTCGAAAATAAAAACTAAAATGCGTCGTGCTGACTGCCCAGGTGCCTAAGACAGGCCCTGAGTTCAAATTTGGAGTAATGAACATTAGATAAGATAAATGTGTGTCAAAGTATCTTATATTTCAAAATTCTGTGATTTTAGTAAACCAATAAAACATGACACATACATTCATCACGCAAAGTGGAAGAAATATAAACTTTTAACGATCATTATAGAAAGAATAATATTACGTGAAAACCTCAAACAAGTAAAACGTACGCGTGTAAGGTCTTTAAAGAATCGTCCCGGTAGCACTATATTTGATAATAAAAAAACCATTCAACGGATAAAGAAGATTCCGAGGCAGAGAAAAAATAAAAATAACGATGGAAAGACAATGCAAGACTTCGATGATATTATCATGAGAACGGGAAGAAAGGAACCACGGAGTGTGTTTGTGTGTAGAGCACACGTCACTCGTCAATATCGCAAGTTGAAGTTTGATGTGCTCATCTCAATCGTGCAACGCTGGAGATGAAACGAATCGACACAATTCCAATGAAATTGTCTTTGTTGATTGCAATCAATATTACAAAGAAGTAAAGATCCCAATAAAAAGCGTTGACTGGAAACTAGAATATTTGCTCTTTGTAGCGCTACATTGAATTTCTTTTAGCAACCTCATTTAATTTTCTACATATTTTCAAATTAAAGGTTATGCTATTGTGGGAGCATCGACAGCAGCTAGCTGTATACGGACTTATCCAATAGCTTTGAGATCAAATGATATGATCCGAAACGATGCAAGAAATTTTCTCGGCGTAAGAAAGAAAATATGCAAAATTTGAGAGGACCGCATATCAAACCAGATTCTTTTGATTGCATCCCCTGCCGCGTCAATACAAAAATGTCAGATTTCATTTTTATTTAGAATTTTCTTACAAATTTAGTATAAAACATGAAATGTGTTGTGTCAACATGTGCATTTTTTTTTTTAAAAGATAGATTGTCGTCGGATTTCCGGTGCAATTCGATCAAGGCGACCGTTTTGAATCCGAAAAACCAATATTTGAAAGGAATGGACAAACTATAGTTTGTGGTCATCATTTAGTTGCAACCAAGCGGACGATGCTTTGTATCTTCTCCTATGTAAAGGGGTAGTGAATGTCGTTGGACCGCGCCAACTCTATCTAAATGATTGTACTAAACGCTTCAACATTTCACACCTTCCCCGCCTTCCTCTTCTTCAAACAGCGAGTTTGACAGGCTCCGCATCTTTGCTGTCATTGCTTGAAGAAGGGGAAAAAGTGTTTACCATCCATAGACGAATGGTACATAGGACGCCGCTGTCAAGCTAAGTGTCAAAATTCAATTCTGCATCGTCCGCTTGGTTGCGACAATGTTAGTCACTCTCATTATTCGCACGTATTGTACAAACATCCTGACGGTGTGAAAAGATGAAATTGAATTTCAGTGCGGCGTAAAACGAGCTTAAATCAGAGCAAAATACTATACCAATTAATTGGTATCGTTATTAGCTGCTTAGTGTAACAAAACGAAGAAACGGAACTGTAAAGTTACGGTCTATTGTGCAGTGACAGTGTATTGGTGTCCCTACTAGTAAACATATACGTTCGTAACGTTACATTCCGATATTCGTTGTTTTGTTATTCACAATTTCACAGAGGACAAAAGTAGTTGTATCGGTACTACAGCACACAAAAAATAGATGTGGCAAGCTCCCTGACTTTTGTGGCAACGGGTAAGTTTACCACACATTTTAAAAAAGTAACCACAGTTAGATTTCATTGAATCAATAGAAAAATCAAAATGAATATCCAAATTCAAATCAAACTTCTTACAAACAACCCATAGCATTTGAGTGTAAAAGTCGATTGAGTGTAAAAAAAACAATACATGCATACTGATCCTGCGTCACAGACTTTGGCCAGAATCTTCACACAAACACTGTAGTAGAATACAAATTCCATATCGGTCCTTACTCATGTATTGTTACTTTCTCTCAATCGCTGCTCTCACTCAACTTTTGGTTGTGCGTTCCTCATTTATGCAATGTTTCTATCATTTCCAAGACAAATTGGATTTCAATATGAGAATGTATATGACTTTTCTATTGATTTATTCAAATTTTACTGTGATAACTTTTCTATAATGTGTGGTAAACTGCCGGTACCATGGCAGTCAGGACGTAACAACGCTCTGGCTTGAACCAAGCATCAAATTATGCGGTACACAATCATTGCGCGATTAACTGAGATTACTTTCACAAATTTGATGCAATATTCATTTTAGGGGGCATTGCCTGAAATTTACACCTGATTGAAGTTTGAAGGCTGCAGCTGAAGATGTGTGCCACCGCCCAGTTTCTAGCTCAATCTATCATTTCTTGCACAATTTTTGGTTTCCGCCAATTGAACAACTTTCCTTCGTCGATCACTCAATTTTTCTAGCAAATTGCTCTAAACTATCTGAATATACTCCAATGTATGCAAAGTGTATACTATATGCATCTGGTTGGACAAAGTCAGTGAACTAGTGAACCCTCTGACCAATGCCATAGCGTAGACGGTTTTGACAAGTGGTTGAGTTCCCTGATCATTAGTTACACAGTCACCGACCGCAATATTTGTTTCTTCGAAGTTTTCGTCGGCACATGGAAAAACATCATTTGCAAAACACTCAAAACTTGAATATTAATGGTAATAAAGTTTCGCTCTTATTTGCCATATCAGAGAGTTTATTTACTTCATAGATAAAGACGTAATGTCGCCTTTTGTCGAATTCAATGTAGCCAAATTTGAACAAAAAACAGTGGCAAAGATGCCAGCCCGAGTCCAAACATTCTATTTCGTCAGTCGACTGATTTTGGGGGAAAACAGCTCACTATGATTGAATTTTATCTTGTATTGAATTAAGAATATGGATCATAGTTGACTAGAATCAACCTGAATACAATCGGTACAAATCAAAATAAATCCAAATTGATCAGTTATTTTGGGACATTTCAGCTATAAATATTATGAAAACTGTAATTTGTGGAACAAAATAGTCATTCAGTCATTTTTTTTGCACACGGGAAATCGAATCACTCAGCAATTCGTCTGTTAAATATTTTGGTCAATTTCAGAAATATCCATGAAACGAATGTTTGCAGCAGCAAATAGTGAAACGTCAACAACAAACGACTGGACCGAAGTGGAAAAAACAGCGTTGAGCCCTAAAAAAGTGCCATAATGGCAACAACTTCGCATCGCACAACAACTTTCTGCTCGGCCGACAGAAAGGAAACAATAAAAAACCGAAAGTTTTATTTGAGTTCGGTATTTTATGTGTTTACGTGTCAGTATGTAGTACATCTGCAATGACGTGAATGCTAAGAAATTTGGGAAAGAGAGATTTGCCATCTCGCACGCAATTGTATAATGTTTCGGACGTTAAAAAACAATGGTGAAAACAAAAATTGAATCTTGAAGCTTGCAATAGAAAATCAATGATGCTGATCGACAAATATAAAACCGACATCGGACCAAATCATCATAGTTTTTATCAATTCGTTGTCATATTCAATTAGCTGTTTAATGAAGCGCTCGTCGATAGACGATTTAAGTTCAATGTGATTTGTTCCAAATGTGCACATTTTATCAATATTTATTCTGTATTCTTTATCTTTCGTACATGGAATATTTTCAGGAGTATTCATAACCAATGACGGTGTTTTGAAGATAGACAATCCTGTCCTCGATACATAAATGAATTCAAACTGGGCGGTCAAAAAAGTGTCACTCGAAAAACTGGTCCAAGCGGAAATGATGACAAATCACAAACAAATACATACAAATTAATCTCGCCATAAACATCTAATCAGAATGGGACTCCACAAAACACGACCATTTCTCATATCTTTTTTTCCTTTTAGCTAATCTTTTCTATTGTTCTGTTTATTTCTTCAGTTTTGTTTTATTTCCACTCATTTGAAGCGTGTTGTATTATAAATTATATTGATTACGTTCTTGCGCATGGCTTCATTCAGTAGGGAACACAATTTTTTTTGCTTACTGAGCTTTACAAGCTCGAGCTTTTCATGGCTAAAGTAATCAATTAGTTATGTATATAAATGAGAAGACCTATTAGCCTTTGGGATTGAATTTTTTCATGGATGTTATTAATTTTTCCACTGATTAGTATATTTTTTATTATTTTAGTAGTTTCACCAATTTTATTATTTTATTAGTTAGTAGGTCTTAGTAGCCACTAAGAAGTAATAATTATTATTTTATTAGTGACTAACATCTACTAATTAGTAGGTCTTATTAGATTTTTATTAGAATGTTAGTAGATTTATAAGTAGAATGCCAGTAGATTTATTAGTAGAATGTTAGTAGATTCTTCATTATTAGTGGTTGTTAGTAGAGTTTTCATTAGATTAATAGTAAAGTTTTTATTAGAATTTTCCTGGTTTCACGCGTCATAAATGTTGGGTTTTTTTATAATTTTTGCAAAAGCACCGGGCATGAGCATCATTATATATGGCGATATTTAACCCAATTGTAATTAATGAAGTTCAATGCTCATGCCCAGTGCTCTTGCAAAAATTAAAAAAACGCAATATTTATGATGCGCGAAACCAAGAAAATTCTAATAAAAACTCTACTAACAGCCACTAATAATGAAGAATATACTAACATTCTACTAATAAATCTATTGGCATTGTACTTATAAATCTACTAACATTCTAATAAAAATCTACTAAGACCTACTAATTAGTAGATGTTAGTCGCTAATAAAATACTAATGGAAAAAACCTACTTACTAATAAAATATTTTATTATATATTATTTATTAGTTACACCAATGATTTTTTTTATAAATTATCATCGTTGAATATGCAGCGGTGTTTACAATACAATTGTTTAAATCGTCGTAAATTAGCATCCTTGTCGACCGTGATTGTGGATTTATTGTGCAAATGGGCAGTCCAAATTAATAAATCCGGGGGTAGTAAAAGTTGTATAAATCACATTTATGATCTGAAATAATGCAAACACATGTGAAAGGCCCACAAGAGTAGGCATAATTAAAGCAAATCAATGCAGGCCGATTGAATAATTGCATTATGCATTCATTCGAATTGTTTATTTACATTTTGCATTCGGTCGTTCTCATTTTAGGTCCGTTTCGTTTCGTTCTGTTGCGTCTTGTTCGGTGTGAGCTATGCGATTGACTATTTACGAATGTAAGTTTCGCTAATAATAATAAAATTGCATCAACAATTTTATGAGTTTGATTTGTGTAAGTTTACACAAGCGCAAACACTAAATTTTTTACCTGATTTTTGTAGCATGAGCGTCTGAAAGCAGACGTTTTCTTTTTGGTTTTTATGACATTCAGCGTGTGTGGAATTTTTCCATATCACTAAACTCATTTTCCTTGCAAAATTTATCGCAAAGAATGCGCCCGCAGCTTGAGCTATTTCAACACCAATACACATGCGCTTCTTTTTAATTTACATACAATATTTGATATGATTTTGATTTTTGACATAGATTTTCTGTCATCTTTTCATCCCCATATTTTGACTGTACTCATAGAATCGAATAATTGACCATCATTTTCAGAAATACAGAGATGCATATTCTGAAAAAATTCCAACACTCCATTTCCATTTCTATTAGCATTTGTTACACCAATATGTCGAAAATATGACGAAAAAGCGGAGTATCAATGGCATATCTAAATTCACTCGATTGGTCTTGAAGAAAAATATGACAATGTTGCCTACAGATGCTTCGATGAACTGATATCAATTTTCGCCGGCATAAATGCACGAGCAATGAACATTTTGAATTCTTGCTGGATTGCCAACTTTCGATTTCGATAATGCTTCAGGCCGAATCTGTTTCTCTTGATCATTTTCTCACTTAAAATGGTTGAAAAATGTTTATATCTCACAATTTAGACAATCTTCTTCATGTGTGTGTTCCATCGAGTTTATGAGTTTAGAGCAGAATATTCTAAGAAACTGTTGTAGCTTTCGAACAGAATCAATTGTTCAATTGAATCGCATAACATTAATGAGAGAAAGAGAGAGAGAAAAAGAGAGAAAGAGAGAGAGAGATGAAGATAATTTCAACTCTTGATTGCATTGAATTAGTGCGTATCCCTATGTTCAATGCCCACAAGGCCGAATCAATATCGAACTGGCAGATTGTGTGCTAAAGAGACAGTGGTGAATAGGAATCGGAAATATTCATGGCACACAATTTGAAAGCCATAAAGATAAACTGGGCGGATTTGATGCCCCGGATGATAAACGAAATAATTGTTTCGTTTTACCCTTTATTGCGGACCCTTTTAGCCTTTGCTGATTAAAATAATGATAAAAAAGCGCGCTCGCCTAATATCAGAGGCCATTTTCGTCCATAATTGTTATTTCGCGCTTCGCGAACCAAAAACTCTACTCTCTCGCATAATCGGTTCGCCGTTCGCCACAGGGAAGAGGAAACAGTATAAAGCTCCAGATGAATGCACAGTCAAACGTTCGCGCATTAAATATGCTTGCTTATTCGGTTTGCAATCTGGATGGAAAATGCCACAGTTCAGAGAATGAGAAATGAGGAATGAAAAATGAAAAATGGTTACATTGAACTCAAATCGACCAAAAATATTCACCGTAGGTCAAAAAATGGAAAAATTTGCGAACGCGTTCATATATTTAACAATGAATTTCAATAAAAATAATCACAACAACAACAACAACAAATGCGGAAATCAATTTTTTGAATCAAATACGCAAAACAATTAGGAGCAGTCCACGAGAGAAGCGAAAGGAAAAAGAAAAAATAAAGCCCCTCTCTTTCTCTCACTCTTTTTTTGGTCGGTCTAAGTCATGTAGTAGACACAAAAACAGCGTGCATCGTGAATCAAGGATGATATCATGCGAATCATCTTTTTGGATCTTTTGAACGTAAGGTTCGCTTTTTTATCGTTGTTCAATTTATGTTGCTGTGAATTTTTATTGGACAAACCATCGCGTGTTTTCTCTTTTTTTTACCGTGCGCGCGTGTACATATTCTTCCTTCGTAGTCTCCACTAGTTTATCTTTTGTCGAGTCACCGTCGTTTCTCTGCTTCAATGTTATGTGGATTCGGCTGCTCGTTCATTGTTTCATTTCTTGTTGCGAGGCAATAAAATTTAAGTACCCATCATATGTTTTTCGATGCTTTACGATATCCTCCCGTATACACTCAACTCGTATGGGTGCAATAATGTGAATGAATGCTTTCGGTTTTCGGCCAAAAGCACTGTGTTGATGATACTTTTGAGAACTTTTTGCCAAAAATTTTATAGTACGAATAGATGAAGCCATTGAAGATGACACCGATGCGAATGAGCAGACATTAGCACTGGAACGGCATCCCATTAAATGTGAATTCAAATATGTACATTGAGCTCTGTCGAGAGGGTACATCATTATTATGATACTTAATTCATGTCGTAGTTTATGGTGCTGTGATAATGAATGAGCTGAACGAG
This sequence comes from Obolodiplosis robiniae, assembly GCA_028476595.1. Classification (NCBI taxonomy): domain Eukaryota; kingdom Metazoa; phylum Arthropoda; class Insecta; order Diptera; family Cecidomyiidae; genus Obolodiplosis; species Obolodiplosis robiniae. Next base: position 23,663,614 of record CM052017.1, read on the forward strand.
GAAACGTGCATTAGAAATATTTTGCTCTTGTGCGTTCCTCCTATTTTCAAAGATAAGGTGGAAGCGAATGCACGATTTTCTGTAACTCCAGATCCAATCTCTGAATGTAGAATGCATGTTTTTCGGATGCATCGTTCAACGACCAAGAGGTGGATTGAAGACTATCATTATCGGCCGTTTGGTTTCGTATGCTGCAGCTGCACTACAAATTTAGATCGTAGCTTGCTGAAATGCGCCGTTCACTCGTTCAGTGTGCAGCACACGTTTATCCGATTTTATTTTGCTTACATAGATTAATGCGACGACAATAACTATAAAATAGTTAAGATTATAATGAACTGGATGCATTTGTTGCAGACTCAATGGATGAACGGGCTTGATAATTCAATTGTACGTGATTTTGGGTTTGCATGAACCAATGAGTGCGCTGTAAACAGCGGATAAAACGATTTTTACAGTTTTCTCGATGACATTTATGAATGACGATGATATTGAAGGCGAAGACGAAAACAAAGACTACGAAAGCGACGACGACGGCAGCATACAACCGACTACAATGTGTTGGCATAGTCGATTGCTTGACAATATTCTCGATTACATTCTATGGATTTTATGGCATATTACTACAACCACTTGTGTTCGTGCGAAATGACTTCTTGAACCGCAGCACAGCACCAAACCAAACCGAACCGAACTGAACAGAACAGCGCAACAAACAACGCAAGTTATACAAATAACCGCCCGTTCGTCCGCACCATTGCGCTCGATTTTTCGAAACGAGTAAAAGACACAAGTCAAACATTCACTTCATATATCGATGTGAAAATATTCAGCGATTGTAATCTTATGAGCTCTGTATACAATGTTGCATACTGATCCATCAACAGATGCCATGGTTGATATTGAATGAATTTCTTAGCTGATAAGTGTTAAGTGTACGGCATTTTCTGTCTCAATGAATTATACACGCAACTGTTTTGATGGATTCGTGTTGAATTTTCCAATATAGAATATGGTCATAATATTCAATAGTGTTTGCCCTGTTATTTATAAATATTTTGGTTTAATGTGACTAAATAATAGCAGCCAGTATGATGCTCGTAATCGATGAATAACATGTCGTATGCCACATTGTCAGAGCATATTAAATACGAATTTATGAAAGAGTATGAAGCGGAAAGCAGAAAACGGAAAATGAAAATGCCGTTACATTGTCTACAGCTCGCATCTGCATGCATTTAATGATGATATACGGACAGCAATCGTTTCGAAGTTTATGTTTATTGCCCAACAATTTCATTTTTATTCTTCTTGACTTAATCCAGTTGACATCAACAACATTTCACCAATTGGTTGGCATGGGTTATATCATTACCTCGAGCGCCAGAGACTTTGGCATTCAATTTAGCGAATAACAGAGGCAATAATATCAAATGCAAACAAACCGATGCGGCTAAAAGAAAGGCGAAAAAAAAATTTCTGAACGAAATATGATTGATTCATGTGTGCGCACATTTTCTCATACAAAAAACAGAGAGAAATCCAAGCAGTCTGAAACGTATAATTTTCTCGAGGTTCCGAAGGTTCGCTTTCACATTTCAGCTCTTTTGGTATGAAAATGTTTGGAATTTTGGAAATTTTCAAATTATTTTATTTACACATTTTTATTAGATTTGAAGAAGAGAGAACTGTATTACCACCAGGTTAGATATAGAATATCTGAATCAAATACCGGAAATTGTGTCTCTCTTTATAGTTTCTATCAGTGTGTGTGTGTTGGGTCCAATTTAGAGTTCGCATAGGAACCCATAGGTATGAGGAAAAACCGTTCGCAAATATTGGGTGTGTTCCTAGAAAGACGCGCATCGTTACTAACTTCGTTTCGATTCACTCGCGCCATTTTTTTGACAGTGACAGCTATTCTATCTTAAAGAGCATCAAAAAATCTATTGAATTACAAGTGTCAAAGTGAACAGTCGTATTTTTGCAGAAGTTTTTATCATAATCGAAAATGTCTGATTTCGTGCCTTCAAAACAACATTTGCGGGAAGTTTTGATACACTACTTTCATTTGAAGAAAAGTGCAACAGAAGCGCAACGTTTACTCATTGAAGCTTACCCTGAATATTCTGTAAGCATTAGAATGTGTCAGGAGTTGTTTGTACGGTTTAGAAGTGGTGATTTCGATACAGAAGACAAAGAGCGACCAGGTCCATCAAAAAAGTTTGAAGACGACGAATTGGAGGCATTACTTGATGAAGATCCATGTCAAACTCAAGAAGAACTTGCAAAATCATTGGGAGTCACTCACTCAGCCATTTCCAAACGCTTGAAAGCAGCTGGATACATTCAAAAGCAAGGAAATTGGGTGCCATATGAATTGAAGCCGAGAGACGTTGAAAGGCGATTTTTCACTTGTGAACAGCTGCTTCAAAGGCAAAAACGGAAGGGTTTTTTGCATCGTATTGTGACTGGTGATGAAAAGTGGATTCATTACGATAGTCCGAAGCGAAAGAAATCATATACGAAGCGCGGCAAGCCTGCAAAATCGACACCAAAGCCGAATATTCATGGTGCTAGGGTAATGCTCTGTATTTGGTGGGATCAGAAGGGTGTGCTATATTATGAGCTGCTAAAACCAGGTGAAACCATTAATGGGGACCGCTACCGACAACAATTGATCAAATTGAATGCAGCAATTAAGCAAAAACGGCCGGAATATGCGACTAGACATGAGTCAATTATTTTCCATCATGACAATGCTCGGCCACATGTTGCGGTGCCTGTTAAAAACTATTTGGAAAACGTCGGATGGGAAATTCTGCCTCACCCGCCTTATAGCCCAGACTTGGCCCCTTCCGATTACCACTTGTTTCGGTCGATGCAGAATCACCTCTCCGGAATACGGTTCACTTCAGTTGAAGGTATCAAAAAATGGCTCGATTCGTTCTTCGCTCTGAAAAATGAGCAATTCTTTTGGGATGGAATCCATAAATTGCCTGAAAGATGGGAAAAAGTCGTAGCTTCCGATGGACAATATTTTGAATGACATGTATTTTCATTTTCATACATAAATAAATGGTTTTTTGAACAAAAAAAAGCGCGTCTTTCTAGGAACACACCCAATATGTTAAATAATCGAATTATGCTGCATGGTAATGGACATTGTTTGATTCTATTTTCTCTCGCCCAAAAAACGAATCAACACGCGGCTCAACATGATGGCGATGATGCGATCAGTATCAATACGTGTAAACTTCTATTGGTGTTTTTCCGTAGCTTTTTTATCGTCATATTCCTTTTTTTCGTTTTGAATTGAAAACGGATTGGAGAATTGGACTGCATTCGACAGCGATATTCGGTATTTGGTTCGTTAAACAACATATTTCGGTATTTTTGCTTCGTTCCCACGGACCCCTATCTATCTCTCCATCATTCTCTTATTCGCCGCTCAATTCGCATTTAGTTGCGCGTGTACATTTCGGTTGCGAAGCGCTTCGCTTGTGCTAGTAATGGAATCAAAAGTTTAGTCTTTTTCGCCATTATTCTCTTCATGATTATGGGAAGTGGAATAAAACATCAAATGCTGAACTATCTCAAAAAGTTCTTGTGAATAGAAATGGTAATGAGAACGTCGAATCTGCCGATTTTGAATGGAAAAGACATCGTAAGCAACATTGAGGAAGGTTCTCGATAATGGATTTCGCGGAAATTTGTTTTGATGCCTATTCATGCCAATGCCAACGCCAATGAGAATGATTTTAATTCCCTTAAAATTCGTTTGCTGTGGGATGCGTGTTCATCCATCGCATCATGTGCAATCGATTAAAAAAAGAGCTTCATTTAAACTTTCTTTTTGACTCACCGCATTCGTCTGTTCGACTGGTTTTCCTTCGTAAATCTGCACTCAGTTTTGTGCTTTATTTCAAAAAGCTGTGCCGCTGATTTATTTGGTGTTAACTATATACAGACATTCGAAAAAATTTCATAGCGAAAAACAGTTAGCGAATGGAGTGGAGTGGAAAACAAAAATATTTTCTATCAATTCAGGCAATAAAAGATGAGTTTTTCAATTCGGTTTCGCCGATGAATAGCTACTGAACATCTAAGAGTTTTGCTTTGCTCTGTGGTTTTTTTGTAAGTATTTTTCGACATTTTCCATCGGACACACATTCTTCTCCTTTTCGCGAACCATATTCGAATTGAACGAGAAATCATGAAACTATGGATGAATCTATGAAATTCACCATGAATCAGAATAGGCATTTATCTCTCATTTTCAATTTTTTGGTAGAATTAATGCCGATGAAGACGCTTGTCACATAAATCATTGAAAATTATTGTGGATTTTTGGAGACATTTCTTTCCTTTGAAACAAAAACAACAATAATAATAATCATAAAATACAGACAATAACGAAAAGAGATCAATAAACAAACCAAACATGTGCGTGTTTTAATGCCGAACAATCTATTTTCTATGGTTTGTAAATAAAATGAATGTATAACATTTTGCACGCTGTTCTAATATCCATTGATTATATGTTTCTCTTATACGCGCGCAATATTTTGTACAAACACACTAAAATTTCATCGATACGCACGCACACACAAATACAAAACAGCAAATTTTACGTCAATCAATTGCCGAAATAATGCCAAACGCACCAATGCCAAACGTATTATTAAGTGAATGAGGCATTTGAAAATATGATTTTGCATTCGTTGAAATAATAAGTTCATGCAAATAATTACGGCGTTGGGAAGCAAGCAGCCGAAATATTGGGCCAACAATTATTTCCAGGAACATCTATAATTTGTTGGTTTGATGTAGAATATGTTCCGCCTCATCAGAAACACAGCCTAAAGCATTTAGTGACTTGATGAAATGGGCATGAGGCACGGCGTCGATTAAGCAAACTCAAAGAACTTCAACATTTGCCACGATTAAATTTCCAGTAAAAAAAATATTGCATTAAAATGAAATGCTTGGAACTTGATTCAATCTTCGCGTATACTGAAAAACACACACATGCGTGCAATTCTTCTGGCGTTTCTTTTTTTTAATCTGACAAACAAAGCGAAACAATCTGACATTGAACGAATGGCCAATAATATGATAAGCAACTCCAGCTTCCGCGTGCTTTTTTGGTGTTCGGAGCAGACATAAAAGTGTCGTGAAGAAATTAAGAAAAGGAATAAATTGGAAAGAAGTGTATCACTGGCACAATAAGAATAAGATTCTTGTCGGAGATGCTATGTGCGTGCCCCGGTTTTGAATTGCTCAGCTTGTGGTTTATGACGTGCTTAAGTGCATTGAAAATATGATAGCTATTGCAATAGACCTAATTAAAATGAGCCAAAAATCGAAGAACAAAAAAAAATTACTTTTATTGCGATCAATAATACAATAAAAGTGATTTTTTTTTTTTTTCATTTTGAGAAAAATCCGATTTTGTATATTCGTGCTGAGAATTTTGTGAGGGAAAAAATTCAATAAAAAAATCGATGATATCTGATTCAAATATAAATTCGGAAATGTTCGAGGAAAATTATACTTCCGTCGATTTTTTTTGCATGCCACTCAAATGGTCGTGTGCTTGAATGAATAAAAAGTCCTTTATAATCGCAAAGCGATGATAATGATGCAAATTGCTTGTCATATTCTATATATGCTTGGTATCCATGTAAATTCGAGATAATGTGGCTTTTGTGTTCGTGTCGTGTTCGATTGAAAGCACACCGTCGAACAAAAGCAATCTAAAATGTCGGGAAGTCATACAAGTAAAATTCAATTTTATCTGCGATGCTTACCTGAGTTTCACAGAGACGCGTGAAAGCTTTCATGCACACACATGCAGACGCCAAATAAAATTTCTGATTGTCTATATATCCTACCTCTCGCTTCGCTCTCAATTACTTTAGCACATCTATTTCGGTGTGTTTCGTCTCTATTGAAAATGTTAATTTTGCACTTAAGATGGCCTAGTTCGTTTCCAGATTTACACCAATTAGATGACGCACTAATCGTACGAATAACCACACATTATTCATTCGGCACATTTCAGCGAAAATTCATTTCAGATTTGAAATTCACACACTCGCACAAAACTCTGCGCGCCCAAAGAGTCACAATCAATCTTAGCAATTGCGTTCAGATAGTTTTTCTTCTTCGTCCTAATTTTGGCGCTATAGATTCCGTTGTAAACACATCACATGATTTGCATAATAATTTTCCACATCAGCTAGAATGTTCACTTTCACTTTTCCAATTCCAATGTATTTTTTTATACGGTACAAGATGTTCGGTTGAAGCGTGAATAGATTCAACTATTTATTTTGATTAGATTTTTTCTCATAAATTTATGTAATATCTGTTGTGTTTGGTAGCGTTTAGCATGAATTTTGTGACTGATGGAAATTCTGAAAATTGTGCGTCATTCGAAATTGCCTCACCGCTATACAGATATTGGCAATGCTCTTCCCACACGACACTCTGTCATTGGATTTAAAGCCAGGCTCGCGTAATCTATGCTACGAGGCATCCGTGTCTCATTTGGCTCTCTGAAAAAATTTATTTCAATTATAATTCACGAACAAACCAACAGAGTTTTTGTATTTTCCTCAAAATGAGAGTGGATTTGTTTATATTTTCATTGATAGTTCAGGGAAAAATCTTCACAATAACAACGATGCGACTTATAAATTTCTTCTGACGAATACATTTTATCTACACAAATTTACCTTTAAAATCGGACAATAAATGACTTAACAATAAAGAAAAACCGTCGAATTCTGATGTGCGAAGGTAAAAATATTTTATTACAGCACATGCCTTCGCTGGTCGAACAGACGTGGAATTTGTTATTACTCAAGGGAATTGCAATCACATTCAGTGTTTCGCATCACACATCAATTCGATTTTTTAGCGATGTAACAGAATTTCGCAAGATGCGAATATTCCAAATCTTCGCCGTATTTGTCACATGCATACGAATTTCTACGTATATGTCAATTGCAATGAACAATAAATGTGAGAAAAACGGCGAACATTTGGCAAATATTGTGAACATTGCAAATATGGTACTAATCGTGAACAGCCTTAATATCCGGCGGATGGAAATCAACGTACGAATACTTCAAAGCCTCTAGGAAACAAGTCAAATGATGTGCGAATGAATTATCTAGCCATTTTCGATGCCACATACACTGCGGTTTCAGTAGCTCAAAATCGTACGATTTGAATCCCAAGGCAAGCATTTTAAAATGCGCCAAGTATTCCCTCTGCAAACATCAAGCATTGAATAAGAAATAAATGGGATTTGGTTGAAACATCATTTATTTGTTATTTCCATTTCTTAATTCAGAAATACGTTAAATAATTGGGATGATCTCCCGATGGAATAGCAAAAGCTGTAGACTTTATAATAATCTCTGGATGGTGGCATATCAACCAGCCATCTTTTAGGTTTCTTAAAGTTATTAATGGGCAGAAAAAAAAATAATAATATCTTTCTTGCTCACGAGCGTTCCGATTCAACACAGAATACTGAAAATCTCAGCATTTCATGCAGTAAATAAAAACGGCCAAACGTTTTGTGTTGCATGTTTGTACATTGTATTGTATTGTTTTCTGTGGATTTGTATTGGTCACTAAGCACTTTCTAAATATCAATTGAAGCGAACTTTTTGAGTTCATCCATGTCGAACTCTTTGTCAACATCTATTTCTTCAGTTGTGTTTTTTCTTTCTTCCTTTCTCGTTGAATGTAAACAAAAGCTGTCGATATAAATAGACGATTGTGTGGGTCGAATCGAGTAAATATTTGCATCCATGCTTTCACAACGCGCGCGACGAAACAACAATAGAATCGTTTGATTCAATTTAAAGCACTAACGGAAAAAGCGCCGAGGATTGAAGAAATAAAACTGGAAAACCAATCAAGAAACACTTTTTCATTTCCACGACAAAAGTGGGAATTTAGAACGCTTTTGATCCATTTTATAATTGCTTGCTACACAAAGAGTGTTTCTTTTTTGTTTTGTTATTATAATGTGCGAAAAATTTTGTTGCTTTGCACCATGCAAATTTCGTGAATGTATTGCGAAATTTGGTTATATAACCGAAATATTCGAACATTGTATGGAGGCACTTGAAAATTGTGCTGATGTTTTACGTAGACATTTCTTGCGAATAATACATGAAAAATTTGTGGAGCAAAAAGACGAAAATTCCTATTGACTGTATTTTGTTAGGAATTATTTATTCAAAGTAGGATATTGTCATACAATTATTGAATTTCGTACAAATACGAATATATTTACGGCTATGAATTACAAAAAAAAAACCAGTGCGAAAAGATCAAAGCGCCGTAATTATGCACCTTTTTGGGCGCAACATTTAAATTCAATGAACAATATACAACGGATGTAATAGCTGAGGGATACATCAGAGGATGGAACGAAATTGCGAATGGACGAAAGAAAAAGAGGCAAAACCAGCAAATCGAACAACAAATTACTTCGTCGCTGTTAATTGAAACTTTTCCACTTCACTCAATCAAATGGAATGTGTGGGTAGGGTAACACCATTCCCAAACAGTATAATTTAGATCCGAATTGTGTACATAGTATGTCACGAAACGCCTGTATATTCAATTTAAAATGAAAGAAGATCTGCAGCGCGTGTACATATTTCCATTTTTCTCCTATAATTTGTAGATTTTTTTTGTTGCAGTCTTATTACAAACAAAGTCTGATATCTGTTAAATAATGACATTTTCCAAAGTGTTCAATCATTTTTTCGTTAAGCATTTTAAAAGTGAATATTTGCAATTTCAACGGCTTTAATTGAAAATCACTTAAAACAAAGTCAACATTCACGAACAAAAGAACAATTTTTATGATTCAATACATGAAATGTAGGGAGCAAAAAAGAATCCTGTCGCCCAAAATGATGAAATTCTGCCGTTGCTGCTTATGAATAGACGAAAATGCAAATTTCTTCCATCAACTTCAGGTCATTGTACATAATAGCTGTACAAATCGAAAGAGGGTGAGCTGAAAATATTAGAAAAATGCTCACAAAATTGTTTAGAATAATAGAATACTCTCGCAATTCTCAAACGCAATAATTGGAAAATTTGCATTTGTCTTTTTTTCCGATCGTTCTCTTTGCCCTTTCGATGATAGAAAAAAATTGATTTAATTTAAAATTTCATTCAATAACACGTACGGACAGCATCGGGAATGTTACCTCCCTTTATTTACACTTCGACTTTTGATTTCAGTGCAAATAATTTTAGAAATATTTCAGTGCATCTGACGCGCAATTGGCATTTACACAATGAATTTATATTTTGCAACTGATTTTCTTGTTCATAAACATGAATGTTCGTCAATGAACGATTGGGAGATGATCGAGCTGACTAAAATGATTTTTTAAGAAAAACATTAGACAATTTTGATGGATTTGTGATAGGGAGAGAGAGGAAGAGAGTCTGTGAATGGATTTAACGGAATTACAAAAGCGTCTTTGATAAACTGACCTTTTTTCCATTCTTTGTCATTTTTGATCGAAGCGAGTAGACGATAGCGAGTAGACAATGTGTATGGTGGTGAACAGAATGGGAGAGTGAAAAATATGAAGAAAATGTGAGAGAGATAAAGAGAGAGAGAGAGAGAGAGAGAGAGAGAGAAGACAAGTGCTTTGTTTCGGATATATTTGCATTGAACTAAGTTAAATTGCATTTCGACTAGGGGCGAGCTCTCTAACGGACGCTATTTCCATTCCAATTCGGTTATGTTGGCATTTTTGCCGATGTTGGATTTGTTGACAAATATGTTTTTATGTAGTCCTGCGTATGTTTGTGTTTATATAGAATAATTTTCTTTTTTCGCTTTTAAGCATTTTTCCAAGATTCAAGGAGCATTCACATGAACACAAAGACACGCACACGCACACACTTTGTCAATCATATGTAATTTTCTTTGTCGTGTTTGTGCTTTTGTTCGAACGAAATCACTTTCATGCACTTTCTCGAGATATATTTTCAATGACGATCCATTTTTCGATGTTGCATGTTACTGCTGGTGTGCTGCTGAGAAAACAAAGCATTTTCACATTACACAGTCGATTTGAATATGAATCGATTATGTGTGTTCAGTTTGCAGTGCATGTCGAATTTTGCGTTGGCAATTCAACGTTGCACAAAAGAAATGATTTGTGATATGAATGATAAGTTGACAATAGCGCGCGAGTTCACGAGTCAATATTTTTTGTTCTCGTCGATCTTGTATTATAATATGTGCGATAAAATGGAAAAGTAACCGAAAACATACTACCTTGTCACCCGAATCCGTTTTCTGTTTCATTACATCGAACTTTGCTGGATTGTGCCGTATATAAACACAGTGGTCAATATCTGTTCAAATTGTAGCTCTATTATAACTGCTATTAAAATATTCAAACCATTCGAGTTATAGTATGAACTTACACGGGCGTGAAACAGTTCGATTTTATAAATGAATCGGTGGGAACAAAACTTACCTTCAGATAAGATAGTGAAAATACTGAATTTTGGAATAATTTCGGCGAAATATTGCACCCAAAAAGAGTTGGAAATAATTGTGAAACATGAGTTATATTTGAATGTTTACAATCAGGTTTCACTTTTTTCATGCACTTGATGCATTATTTCTCTCAAATAGCTCCAGTTTCAATATTTTCCCATCTAATCTAAAGATAAGTGTTTTTTCACACCGATTCATTAGTGGTGTTTTGAGTGCATATTAGTTTTGGTAGCTATTTTGTGTAAGTTCCAACCACTTTTGGAGTGAATCTGATATTTGACAAAATTTTATCAAGAGACAAAGTTTCAAAAAAATATTCTACGTTTATAGACCGAAATTTTTCCATTTCGAGTGTAACAATATTTAAGTCAAGCAACATTTTGGTATGTTACACGAGTGAATTTTAGTGAGAGGCCTACAGGACCGTACTGCACCACACTCATACGTACAATGGTCTTTTTGTTGCACTGGATCACCGGCTACACGCGCCTTCTGAAACACGCCGTAGTTTCGCATCAAATAAATTTAAAATAAAAGGAATTCGCTTTACCGAGATTCGAAAAAAATGTCCCCATGCAGAGCGTTTACCGCTCGGCCACCGCCTGGTTTCATGACATGTTTCAAACATTTTAGTGTCGCCTACGGACGAAGCAACCCTGTGTAAATGCTCTATTGGTTTTAATTCTCTACATTAAACTCACAAAAACAATATCATTTGTATACCAATGCAAGAGCTACTTCAGTTCCGAAGCCATACTTAAGTCTTTTGAATAAATTTCGCACCACATATAGAATTAAATTATAATTGGAATATTTCAATAAATTGAACACTTGTGGTGTAAATGGCCTGCGATTTGAACAGATATTAAAATCTGTGTGTATTAAGATGAATCCCAGAACAATGCTACATGCTGTTTTCTATATTTTGTGTTGCATTCAAAAACGCATGCAATCCAATATTATAAACAAACATTTTGGTATCACTACGTTTTGGACCCAGCTGTAGAGTAGTGGTTAGCGTGCCGGCTTTGCAAGCATGGGGACGTGGGTTCGAATCTCCTAGTGGCCGTTTGATTTTCTATCAATTTCATCATTGCTAACAACAGTGATATATTGATGGGAGACAAACTAACACATAAAAAACAGTGATTTTCGACTCACGGAGTGTTTCGGAAGACACTTTAAGCCGTCGGTCCCGTGTGTGTGCACAAAGAGGATTTTGAGTTAGCACAGAAACACGTAAATTGACTACCTTAACGCTAAGGTTGTGTCATTGGGTATTTCAATATTCAATACACCACCGCAAAAAAGGTAGTAGCCATTCATGGGCCCGAGCATTCGAAATGCGGTGCAGTCGTGCCCTGCAAGCCCCTCACCAATGTATTCGAATAATAGTTCTCATGCTGGTGGTATTCATGGAATACGAAAAAGACTGAACACACCTAACGGTACTCAATTCGGTCTATAAATACTGAATGATGATGATGATGACGTTTTGCCGCACGATGCAACGGTGGCGCTGTTAGGCGGCAACATTCGGGACAATCATTTGTCAGTGTGAACAAACCATTCGTTTGAGTTATCTATAAGCTTCAACTTCAATAGTCTCTGTCCGATATTCCACTGTGAATACAATTTTCTATACAAAAAAGCCGTGATGAGATTGAATAAACATTTTCCTGAAATGTTGAACGTTTTTCTATTGTGCGTCGCTGGTGCTGTGCTCAGTGCGCTTCATATTTTATTTTGATTTGTATGTTTTTCTGGTTGTCTCCTTTTTTTTATCAATGCTTTCTCTAAAGCTCTGTGCCACCCCCAGCTAATAGATTTGTGTTTTGTATTCGTGTTATGTTAATGTTCCATAGCTCATTTGACTACGTCGCATTTTGGCGTTGTGTAAGTGTCAGTTTTTCCTCATTTTGCGCGCGATTCGCTTCAATTTGTCGCACTTTATTCTCCGCACTTGGTGTGTGTGTGTGTGTGTGTGTGTGTGTTCGTGTGTAAAGTACAAAGTCATTCGCGTTGGTGCACACCAGTCCAATTGCACAGATATAATTATTATGTGCACATAATTTAATCATAACAATAGCTAACTGTAATTTTAACAAACAGGATCTATTCTTTTTCGTGTGCTTGTATTCTTTTGTGAGCCATGCATTCAAGTGGCAGCAATAGCATGAATATCGGAGCGCACAGATTTACAGAAGAAGAAACATGGTGTGCACTTTATTTTGGCTGTGAAATAAGACAGCTAATCGTTTGGATACAATGAAAAATCCATTAAACTGAATCCTCGAATCTCAATGGTTTACGACAAAAGTGACACAAAAAAAAAAAAAATCACCACCACCATCGTCATTGCCAAATGCAACGAGTAATTTCTACGAGTATTTTGTATGTGTGTTCGTGCCAAATTGGATTTTCATCATAAATATTTCACATATACATTCAAACTCAAACACATAATAAATAATAAATTTTTAATAGTCATATTATTCGCTTGCATTCGAACTTAAAAAGCGCACCATACACATTCACAGATGGAGTTTTACGGGCGAAACGATACAACCGCACTATGTGTGTGCACCGCACATAGCAAAAGCAGACGATTGAAAGAGAGAGAGAGAGAGAGAGAGAGAGAGAGAGAGATGAGAGGGAGGGGAGGTGGAGAAAAGAAGAAAATTCAAGTAAATGTTCTTATCTGCGTTGCAATGAGTAAGAAAAAAAAAATCAAGTTGGAATGCAAATAGCCAAGTGCATTCACTTTTAGTCTCAGTATCGACCCAACAAACCAGAATAAAAATGAAAACCGAACATTTGCCAAGAGAGTCGAATTGGGGGGCGGCGAATGCACACGCTCTACTATAGCTTCCTCTGGCACGCGCGCTCGCGCTTGGGTTACGTTAGTTCTAAATGAGTGCAATAAGTCAACAATTTTCATTCGCATTTTGGCGTAGATGTAGAAAAATGAGTAGCACAGCATCGATATGCAAACACAATTGTTTATGTAATCAAATGAATTCAAACAAGAAACGATAAGCATTGAAGGGAGAGAAAGAGGGAGGTGAACAAAGAATGAAAAAATAAACAAAGTATCATTTCTGTATGGTTTCGCCATTCATTTTTTCGTCAATCACAAACGGTTTGTGCTTTATCGCATCAATGCATCTATTTATATCTAAACTGCGTTCCTGCTCTGTAACATTTTATCTTAATTAACTTATTTAAAAGCGAATAATGAGTACTCTCCAACGCTTGAGTTGTGATTATATTTCTTTGACGGTTCGATGGCGGTTCGCATTCATTGGATTCCGTTCGATTGAATTTCCGGAAGAGTAATCAATATTTTCTAATAAAATGACCAGATCGTGAGTTTACTGAACGATCAATCTTTATCTATTGTATCAAAGACAAAAGAAAAAATGGATAGCCAATGAGGTACTGTGATCGACAAACAATCAACCAATTTATCCAGCTCGAAGTAGATAAAATGTAAATAGATAAATTGATTCGATACAATTTCGAGTGTTTGCATTTTATTGGAATGCGCCCGATTGGCGTACGATTTTACAAATTTATTTTAATTGTTTTGTTTGTTCGGCTTTGAACAACGCCTGCAATTCGTTTTCTGAGGAGTACTTAAATTTATTGCCTTGCAATGTGGAACAAGTGTTTTCCATTCAACCGTTCCACTATTCGACTATTGAGTTATTTTTCCACAAAATGCGAAGCAAACTCTCTGAAAATCGATACAAATGAATAAAAAGCAATATTAAACCCAGATACAGTATTTATGCGGGTAATTGTAAACAATAAACACTTCATACTCAAACGTTTGCATTTGTCAGACCAACATTTTCAACCTGATTGAATTGAAAGCGGTGTATGCAGCAACATCGACTCACTGTGTTCATACTCGTACTTAGAAGAAAAATGGTGATTGAACTCTTTTCTCTTCCTCACACTCTCACTCTCACTATCACTATCTCCTTCTGTGCGAACCGAAGCGAATACGCTCTCAAACTTGCCGACGATGTGTCGGTACTCTCTTGTTCTGAGTACTCGGTAGAGAGAGAGAGAGAGAGAGAGAGAGAGAGACGATACTTCGATTGGCTATAGACAGATCGCAAGTGCAAGTGCAAGCGCAAATACAATTTATGCAACTGATTGTTGCTGCTGATTCAAAGAATATTTTTTTTTTAATTTTCTGTGGAGTAGCAAACTCAAACCTATAGAAAAAAACTTAATTATTCGTTTTGGGTTACGATTTCAAGCAACAGAAAAAGGCGTACACATATCACTTGGATTGCATTAAACACATACGAAAATATTCGGAGGGGCTTTTAACGGGAAAACCCGATCCTGATTAGTACTCTTTGATTCGATCTTGAATAAAAACGAGTTCGTTTTGTCTTGGTCATATCTTATCTATTCGAAATTTTATGTATCGAGCAGGAGACAAAGAGAAAAGGAGCGAGAGAAAGAAAGAAATGATCGTTACATATCGATTTATTGATCAGTGTTTTTCGTAGATACGAATTTTGTATATATATAAGATATAGATATTTGTCGAATATAGTCAATCTATCTAGATTAGATATAGATGGATATCTAAATTAAAAATCTAGATATTATCTATTTCCCATATCTATCTAAAAAAAAATGATAGGTAATAAAGATTTTGGCAGCACGTTTGACTGTTGGTTGGCTTTGGAAATGCCATGTTTTTTGGTGAGCATTCACATTGGATTTGCTGAGAAACTTCAGTTGATAGTAAATATCACACTCGAATGGTTTATGCCACAAGTTAATGAGTTTATGGTTTTTGTTCAGAAGAAGAATAAAAAATTTATTCAATGAATTTATTCTTCAAAATGTATGTAAATAGAAAATTGACTATGAATAAGAAAAAAATGAACGTAAATTTATCAGTTTCTTCTATTAATTCTCGGCCATATATATGAAATCAAAATTTAAGAATTAAATTCAATTTTTCGTGAAAATTGGTCACTTCTTGAAAATGTTTAAGTATTTGGAATTTCATAAAGGAAAATCTATCTAATCTATCGTTTAGATACGATCGAATTCAAATTCAAAAAACATAGATAGATAGATAAATTGCTTGGATGAATTTGTATCTAGATTAGATATCAGATATCAATTTATCTATCTTATCTACGTATCTACAGATAGATACGTATCTAAGAAAAACACTGTTATTGATAAATTAATATCCTCTTAAAAAATGCAGTTACCAGTTTGGAATCGCATCAAACATCGAATGGATCGAATCAATATAGTATCAGCCCCTAGCAAATACCATTCAAATGAGCTTAGCGTTTGCAAGCACTGAAACGATTGTGGAAAAAAAAACTTGATAGAGAAAAAAAACGGCGAATTCACACAAAAAGGTTTTGCAATATATACACATTTTCAAAATGGATTGCAAAAAGGAACGAGAAACGGATGTAACGTTCAGCGAATTCAACAACACAGATTCATTGATTTATTATTTGCTGCTTATTTGCTCTGATGTGCTTTGGTGCAATTTTTCCAATGCACTTCGTTGATATCATTCGACGCAATTCTTCTCTTTCTCTTTCATTCATTTTAAAACATTTTTCACGTTTTGCATTTTATTAGAATTTGGTCGTTGGTTTGGCGAGCGCGCGCGAACGCATTGCTCTCTATATTCAATATATGCTCATTGTATGTTCATTAGTTCCGTTATGGCTTTTGATGTGGTTTGTGTGTTGTTGTGCGCTTTTTTGTTCAAATCATTTGTAATGGATAACAACGGTAAACTAGTCGGAAATTGCGACCAAATTTCGTGTATAAAATCAAACGATATTGCATGAGAATACTACTTTCATCATGCCGTGCAAACGGGAACACACCTCACAGCAACCACGTAAATTAAAATTCCCATTGAATCGAATGATCGTCAAAATAAGTGAAATTATGTTCGATCTCTGAAATTGATCGAGAGGAACACACGTTTTATCAGGCAGAAGAAAAAGTTTCGAGATTCGCACAAATACTGATGGTCACCAAAATTAGCGCTAGACTTTTAATTTTTTAGAATCGTTACACTGACCCAAATTCCTTTCGCATAAGCGCTTAATATCTATCATTAGATTTCATTGCAGAAATGAAACAGCCAAACGGAGGAGCGTTAAAAACGACTGCAAATTGAAAACTGACGATGATACTTTTATGATGATAAAAGTGGTCATTGGTTAGATTTTCTACGAAAAGCTTCAAGCTCTAGCAATAATCCACAATAAATGCTAATCATTATTGGGATTGGAGTTGCGAACCGTGACCATAAATAGAAATTACCGACATAAAAACAAAATTTAAAATCCCACTATTTTTATGCGAACTCCGAAAAAGATCTTCATTGGTAAATTAATCGCAAATCTATAAAAAAGAACAAACAAACATACAAAAATACGCACAGTTGCACAAAAATTTATTTTGTCAAAATGTGGATGATCAGCGTCCAGCGCACAAATAATAGCGATGCTACTCTATTTCTACTTCAAACTTGATTCAAATGTTTTCGAAAGGAGCACAACCAGTCTAGCCGACGATTGATATCAAACTGTTTGCCCAACAATCGTTTCAATGAATTTATATACACACACGTTCGGTAAAATCGGTGCGTTTTTCTCTCGTACAATTTTCCTTTTCTCGGTTCCAGCTCATGCAAACCTCGACGGTTTGGCTGGTTTGAATCAACGTTAACCAGTGAGAGTGCAAGCGAGCGAGCGAAGGTTTGCGATCCAAAGCAAAAGGAAAATTTGCTGCCGTTGAAGTTGGAAGTTCGCTTGTCGACCGACCGTACGAAATATGTGAATCGAAGCGAACGCGCTCTCACACTCGCCGATGATGTGTCGGTACATTCGATGCGATGGAATGTTTTGTGATTCATAGTGATAGCGCGCATCAAACATCACAACCACGCACGCATCGCTTCTGTATGAAAGCAATTTCTAGCGGCAAACACAACAAGAACAAGCAAGCCGAGAGAAAATGACTGCAGTCTGTTTACTTTTGAAAGATACGATTAAGCTTGCCGATCCGTCAAAACCGTCAAATTCATGTTTAGATTTTTATCAGAGATTTTCTTGTTTTTTTATAAATGAACTCTTTTTTGCGCGTCTGTTTTTTTTTCTCTTACTTTTGACTTATTCGAATTAAGACCTTCCAACCATTCATATGATAGCAGTTGTTTTCTTTGTTGTTTCAACCGCTGTTTATGAACATCTAATGGAAAAGTCTTTTTTAACGTAAATTTTATCGTTTTTGTGGAACAATGCACGGGCCACCGTTCAACTTGGCTCAAACAGCTTAATTCAATCTAGTCGAGTGGAGTTTGTTAGGTAAATTAGAGTCAAAGCGATTTGAGATTGACGCGTGACTTTTTGGCATGATGCTGTGGCACGATGCGCCATTTCAAATCAACTTCTGATGCGTCGAAATGCAAAATTCAGTCATCTCCCAAAATGTAAATATTAAATTGAGGTAATTCTTTGATGCCGCCCATGTGATCTCTGATTTAATTCAAAGTGACGTATGAAATGTTCACGATTGCTGCTCGTCTTTAAGATAAAGTCATTTCAATGTTGACGAGCTGACGAACTGGCGGTAATCACCACTTTTCATATATAAATATGGTCATACCAGCGCAACAAAACATCGCAAAAATAAACGTATCCACTTTGACTTCCCTGGTTTTTCAACTGTTGCGAGTTTCCAAGTGCTTTTTTTTCTCGGTAGTCCGAATTAATACGAAAGAAACATAAATAAACATAATTGACTCAATTTTCAAAGACATTTGAAATATCAAAATTACATATCAAAATGATGGCAGGAAAGTGAGCTGCCAACCAAGTTGTTTGTTACGAATTGGTTGACGCTAACTAGTTGAATTTTTCAATCATATTTCATTCATTTGTGAAAAAAATCAGATCAGCGAAACGATGAGATGAATATTTTATGCAGCACGCCAATCGTTTTAGCACACTAAATTTCATTTCAAGTAAAAACTTTTTTGCATTCGGTTTTTTGTAGACATTAAAAAAAATGTTCACAAATAACAACTGAAAAATCCATTGTTGGCACATTCCAAACATTGCATGCATCGGTTCAAATGAATTCCAGTTTGTGAGGGCTTTGCATATGGAGCTTTTACGCTAACGCCATCGCCTTAAGTAATTTGTGTATTTTCTATTTGAATTTGAAAACCCAAAAAAAAAATCAACTGAAATACAGAAAATTGGTTGGGTACTCACTCCTCTGGTTACATATATATCATACATTTAAAATTTAATGTCACATTTGAGCGAATGTGAGCGAGAGACAGATAGATAAGGAGCGCACATTTTGACTTGCGGCAATTTCAAAAAATCAAATAGATAATTTATACACAATCCGTGCCCGTCGCTCTACATGTATGCAACAACGATGGAACAAATCGCTTAGAATGCGAATGTCTTCGTTTCAACTAGTTTTAAATTTGCTCGAATTTGTTGTTGACTGAGTATGTGTGCATGCATAAGTGAGATAGAGAATGAAAAAAATGAGCATTCATTTGTAAGCATGGCCAGAATAAGCAGCAAGCACATTAAAATGTTCAAATCCGGAGCAATCGAAGATGAAAAAACACACACATACAACAGCAATCGGAATGCATTCATAAACAGTAGTCATATCTGAATGGCAATAACGACAAAAATTGACATTTACCAAATTGAGCAGGACACAAAAAGAAGTAAATAGAGACAGACAATGGAATAATGCGCACTAAGGAATATGATATTAAAGCGAAAGAGTGCTGTAAGCTCTCTGCTCGCATCGTTGTAGAAATCGTTCGTTGAACTTTTCATGCTTCGCGTTGCTCTCGATAGAAAAAAATTAGAAGATCTTATAAATACAGATTAACACGGAAAAATGGTAGGCACACTGCCGTTTGTTTGGATCACTTAAAAGTCCCTAGTCTCCCATTTCCAATGCCTTCCACTGTTATCATCAACGTTTATTTTGTATCCGAATCGAATCGACTTGAAGCGTTCATTTGGAAAAGGTGTTATCAACAATAAACGTCATTTTGAGAAAATCACATTGAAATTTTTTATTTGAAATTCTGCTACTGTAGATCAAACTTCTGAATGTTTGAATGTCTTTCAATAACATTAAAATCTGATTTGTAAAACATCACTTCAATCTCTTGAGCTCAAACAGATCAGCAATGATGTTCATAAAATTGAAAATTGTGTTAAGCGAGATCAAGCGAGATGCTTTAGGCCTTTTAAAAGACGCTGCTTTGGTTTTTTGTGATTGACGAAACCTGCAATAGTTCATCACAATAGGTTAAGTTAAAGAGTTTGTATTTCATCCAAAAAATCACTTTTTCAACATTTGCGACATAGTTCACTTTTCTTTTCAACGCTGCACTTCGTTTATCATCACTTTGCTCATTTCAATGCATTTTAGAATTTGCACGATTTTATGTTTTATCTATTTGCGAAGCTGTCAGGTTTCACGAAAATAAATCGTTTTGATAGGAATCATCGTGTACGCTGTACAGTTAGCTCAAATGCCGCATCATTTCAAATATAAATTTTATGAATTATAGATGTCAAATATATGGCATACTTGGTCTGATTCACATGATTCTGATCACATGAAAACTACTAACACTTGCCTTGAAGAAATAAATATATTTATTTTGCTTCGATTTTACCCCAAATATCAAATGGTATAAGAATTTTCCATCTTTCATACGGATTTATTTACTTTTCTTCTGCTAGTTGTATTTAACTGACAAAAGGACGGAAATATCTCACACTTCCCCATGTCACCCATAACTTAATTTGTATCACTTAAATAAACGTTTTTGGTCGCATTTGTTGTGCTGTTACCGATAAACTGTCTGGAGCACAAACCAAATTGTTAAATCAGAAACCCAAACAACGACAACAAAATGTCGTGCGCTCCATTCCCGTTGGTACTTGCATCGTTCAACCAAACAGGACAACAAAAACAAAAACTTTTCGGCCCATGCGTTTTCCTACAAAAACAATACGAATGACTCTAACACGCCATTGTGAGAGACAAAGACAAATAATGTATGGAACCATACAATTACCGATGGAACGAATAAGAAAACAGAAAGCAAACGCGCGGAGCTGTCGTAGGGGATAACGAGATGAAGACGGTAAAATAAGGAATAAAATGTGCTATAAAAAAACAGAAACATAAATCCGTCTCGGGGGACTCTTAATATATGCTTTAGAGCATACAAATCATTCCTTCCGGATAGCTAGCATTCTTTGAGCCATATTGTGCAGAAAATACAGCATCTGATTTAAGACACACCATAGATATGGCACAATTCCGCAGGCCAAATACGCACTTCCATTGCGCACACGGCCGAACCGGCATGTACGGCCGAACATCCTCAATAGTTCACGTTTATGTTCTCAGGCATATTGTCAAGTTTTATCTAGCTTGATACATTCCATTATGTAGAAAAAAAATGCATAAAATCACATTGCAACTGCTAACTGCTCGATTATCCTGTTTGCGACCAAAATAAATGTACGCAATGGAACATTTTCAATGAAAAATGATTGATTTAAACGTAAACGTTGAACACAAACGTACAAATTGACGTAGTTACAATTTTCGACCAAAACAGTGAGAGGCAGAGCACAATGCATCTTGTGTAAATTTATCTACAGGCATACTGACGGATATTCGCTCCCACATACCAGCGAATAAAGCCCGAAATATTGTGCAGACCGTCATCAACTAGAGCCAAACGGCAGCAATGCCGCCAACAACCGTATTTGTACAAACATGAATATTAGGTCGCATGGTACTTATCTGCTCGTTAAAAATGAACATGTTGAAATTACCATATACAAAAAGTGTGAATATATTTACACTGTATGCTGACTGCTGACACAGGATGGAATGAACGAAGGTTTTCGATGAAGCGAATCTTTTCAGCTTTTTTTATCAACATTCACTTGGAAACATTGGCAGTACGATGTTATTATTGAACAATGACAAAAGCAAAGGCGCGAACTTTTCTCAATTGCGAGCAACGTAAACCAGCTCTGGGACAATCGATGAGTATTTTTAAACATTTCAAGCTGAAATTGGAAATCTCTCACATCACCCTCGTGGATATGATATTAATAGAATTTGCCGAACGCTGTGTAATCTCCAGCATATGTCTGTTCCCCTAATTCCCTCCTTAATATTTTGAACAAGTATTTAGCAAACATTTTTTCAATTCAAGTTCCGTCTTTTACAATTTTCTTCCATTTTGTTACAATTTAACTTTCCCTCAACTTGGCAAAATGTTGATTTCCATTTATTTATGCGCATAGAAGCAACAAGAGCTGTTTAATCAACTTACAAATCAGTGATCGCACAGCAGCTCCGCAAAGCACCACACAGGTACAGGCTGCAACATTTAAATGGTAAGATTATTATATCAGATTTTGAAAAGTGCTTCTGCATATTTTCGCGTTGCTTTTTCATTGAAGTGTGATACTGATAAGTAAGGGTCAACTTACCAACAGAATATGGCCGTTGCTTTTGTTGAAAAAAAAAATAATGCATTTTAAATTTAAAATGCAAAAAAAAAAAATTATGCCAGTTTATTTTTAGTTTATATGTGCATATAGATTGAGCCATTATTTAAAATTTAATGAGTTCCGTACTTATTCTATCAAGATTTGATGTTTGCTATTGATGGAGACCCGCCGCCTGGAGATTTTGTTCTCACTGCAATGCAAAACAGTGTGAATTTCTGTGAATCCGTTTGAAATGTGAAAGCATTTAAGGCAACCAGCCTATATCTACGCTTGTAGAAATATCAAGCGAATCTCATGGTTTTTTATGCTTTATTTTAACAATTTTTTGGAACTGAAATGTAATGTAGTGCAGCCGAATGTTGAATACCAAATTAACATGAAAATATTGTGAATACGTGCACATATTTTGATGGCATCAATGCATTGCACTGAACTCATGCTCGTTAGCTGAATGACGATAGTACTGATGTTTCAAACAGTTATCTGCTCGACCTTTGCCTTCATTTTCAAACAGCCGGTGTACATATTCATACATAATCCTCTTTACCAATATGTATTTGCGCACAAACGTTTATTCAAATTGAATTGAACGAACAAAACGAAATCGTCGCTTAACTAAACACTTCCACCTTTAGCTATCTCGTCACCATTTTATGTTTCTTATACCCACATGACATCTATATTATCGAGCCAACTTTTTTCTAATTCTCAACTGGGTGAAAAATATTTTCTTTGGTGTTTTAGATGGCGATGAAAAGAGATCTGAACGAGACAAATGTCATTTATTTAAAAAGGCTGCTTTGGAATAGGGGAATTTTATATTTGTGAATGCTGAATTATTCGGAAACTTCGCATCCATTTGTAAAATTCGTATTCAAAACGACACATTGGCGTTCAAAATCACGCATTCGCTACATCTCTATTACAAAAACCAGGTAGGAAGTAGCACGAATTTGTAATGCGAATGAGAATCGGACACTATTGTGCGTTACACATCGCTGCTAAACAAGCTATCGCATTTTAAAACTAAACATACATATATTATGAAGGAGGGTTATACGATGGACGATGGACAATAGTTTAATTTGATTTTGAGTTCATTCGATGCGTCAATTAGTTCTAAATATATTGAGTATGAATACGTAGAGTATACACTTCAGAAGCATCCTAACGTAGAGTTCACACGCACAATGCATTTTTATTTGACAGAGATTCACGCTTGTCACATAAAAGTCACTCATTAAAGTTCAGTTCTTGACTAACCGTAGAATAGAAAACATCTCGTTTCATTTTACAATTCCTACAATTATAATTATTTACCATCTTTATGAATTTATCGATTAAAAATAACTGAATTGCAAACATGTGAATACAATTTCTATATGTCATCAATTTTCATTGATTTTTTTTTTAATGTTTGACAATAAGTAACATTTCTACATTGAAAAACATTCGCAATTTTCTATATTTAATATCAAATACTAATTTTTTCAGCCCGAAAATTGAATATCAACAATATTTTCAATCTCTGTTTATCAATTAGCATTCGTAGGATCTCTTCGCTGTGTGCATATAAATCAATTTCAATGAAAAAAGAAAAGCAAAGAAATGACTTTTCATTCAAATTAAACCAGTTTCAATTCTGGCAATTGGACATCTAAAAACAGATAAGAAAGCTCAAATTAAGGTATGCTTTATTTAGTGAAATCCATATGGCTGTCTTACGGCAGTGAATGATTCATGTGAAATATACATACAGAAACAATGGGATGGAAATAACCAATACACTAATTAACTCAGTTGCTTCTTCGAGAATTTGGTCGTTGGAATCTAAATCTATCACTGATATCCATGGAAACTAAATCAGTGATTATTCCTAGTTGTCTTCTGCATCCCTATGAATTATATTTTGTTAATGTCTTGAAAGACTGTAATTACTGATGGCTTACTGATGCCGCGTTAAGAAAGCGCGTTTTTCAACAACGACGAAGTTGCTGAAAGAAAAATCATAAGTATAAACATTGAATTGTAGGAAATATGTGCCATTTGTAAATAGTAGCGACCTGAGATAACGAAAAGACAATGGAGATTGAAAAGGATAACAACGATCACTTCAAGAAGAAATGAAATTTCGTCTTGTCGCAAAATGTCGTGAGAGAAAAAAATACGCACATCTGTAGATTAGATTCCGTCGGGATTGCTCACATGACTAAAAAATCTAATTAACTTGCTATGCTCTTCAGTACAACTAATGTACATTTTAATGGATTGCCCAAAATTATACGAAGTTGCATGCTCCTTACGGTTCACACACAAAATCAGAAGACATTTGCAAAAGCAAGCAGCAAGAACAACAACAACAGAATTGCGAAAATTTGTTGAATGAAATATGGAAATATTATTAAGAGCTCTGATACCATAAACATATAGCATGTATATGATAATCAAATGCTTCTGCAGATGATCATTCGAGAATGAGGATATATTGTAGATAAATTTCGGATATGTGTGTACGCGGAATGCTGAATTTGTACAATTCGCATTGAATAAACATATGTATTCAAGCTATGATGACGAACAAAAAGAGACCAGACAGGATAAAAAAATCGCCAAATGAGAACGAGAGCGAGAAAAAATTAATGGAAAAGGGCAAAGTGAAACATGTTAGACATGTTTGAGCGAAATACAGACGTGTATGAAGCATGGATATGGCCAATACAATGACAACATTCAATTTCAAATCAACGAAGAATGAGCGAACAAAAGAAGAGAGCAAACCAAGGGGACCGTGCTATTTGAGACATTTTAATCATATTTATTCTCCAGCGCCATCTATTGGGCAGTAGTATTGATGTGATATTTCAATCGTTTCAATGACTCATTTGTTTTTATTATTTGTGTCAATAAAAATTTTGTTCGTATTACAATGGATCTAAATTGAGTTCACCTTTGTAAAATAAGATGGCGCGGTCAATTGGCATACTCTCGAATAGCTCTCCAATCCCATACAAGCACGGTCCGCTTGGAGCAAACTGTTGTTGATTTATCCGAAATTGGATATTTTACCGACTTCTGGCATAATAATGTCAATGAAATTATGAAACATCAATGGTTATATGAAACACACATTCTCTGGATCAAAACATGAACAATAACACTACAACACATCGACTCTTACCTAACTCGCAACATTTCACTGCTTCTGCACCATTTGTGGAACTCAACGATGATATTATACAACGAGTTTGACAATATATATTATTTGGTAGGTTGTGTGCGGGTGTGTATGGTGTAGTTTCTCGTTTATTTTTGCTATTAATGAATTATTCTCCACCGATATTTTAAACGCACCAGAAATGTTGGCTCTCACTACCGAAAATAGTAGTGTAGGGTTTGGTCAGGAAATACATGGCGCATTTGTTATTTGAACCATATTGTGGCATTTTTCATAGACAAACTTCATTTTAAATTTATTGCGAGAGCATTTTATTTGCTCTTGTTCCAATCAAAGCTCATGACAACATGTTCGTAAAATTTCCAATAAACTTGAAACAAAAATAAAAAACATAAAAAAAATATATTGAAAAATCCCATTCTTTTTATGCTTTTTTGTTCCAGCAAATTGAAATCAAAAGTAGACGTTGAAAAATTTGCTCGAAAAAAAATAAAATTATTTAAAGAAAGTTTATTTTAAATTGGAAAACTCCTACAAAAACCACTTTTAATTATGAAATTGGGTAATTTCTTGGTCGAGAAAAGTAATTTTATAATCATTTACATGGATTTTCAATTAATTTTTATTCACATTCGAAAGGGCAGCAACAAGGAAATGCATATAAACTTTAACGTACAAAACATCGCGTGAAACGGACCATTCTCATTTTTCCCATCAACGCTCTCTTTGCGCTATAGATGTTGCTGTTTTGATGGTAGATTGAACTCGCCCACAAACTTTACTACTTCGAATAATCAAACATACTGACTTTGTTGATAAACAAACAAGAATGGCGTGAATCCAACTACTGACTTATGCACGTCAAAAGGTCAAAAAAAAAGTACTTCGATCGTTTGGTCTCAAACTCACACTCGCATCGCATTCCCATTGCACTTGTGAGTATGTGTTGTATACATTCGCAAGCTCCAAGCTTGTTTCCGTTTCGTTTTGTTTCGTTTCCTTTTTTTTGCGTGGCAAAGCACTCAAACAGTGTGAACTACAAATTTTGACCCATAAATAAAATCACCTCAAAATGCATAATCATTGTATTGTTTGCAGTAAAATGTGCATTTGAGGTACGTTATTTACTTGGGTTATATTGAAAGGCGGGCAGATGTACTCTATGCTGGCTTGTATCTACTATCTATAGAGAGTGAACAGTAATTCATTCGAAGGTGCTCGTGCTCATATGTGAATTCGTATGGATGTATGTGTGTGTTTGTGTGTGTTTGTGTGTGTGCGCGCGTTTGTTTGTGGCAAAATCGACGAAAGCGAATGCAAGAGGAAGGTGAATGAGTGCATAGTGGGACGATGGGCTGTAATGCCCTGTTCTCTCCTCTCCCTCAAACTGAATGTTGAATGTGAAATGCATTTGAAGCCATTTACTTTTCTACGTTTCTTTTACTTTGACTCATTATTGGGTTGATACTGACAACGCAATCAAAAAGTCATGGCAGTTCATGCTTCAGTTGAAAGAATGAATATAAATTCCAATACCCAATGATCCCCTAACACAAGGATGAACAACACAATCACTTCTATGCACTATTTGTATGGTACAATTACACACCGGCAACACAAAAATCGACACCACCAACACACACACACTCAATACACCAGACGGAAAAACTCGAATTCAATTGAGCATCATATGTTTGCAAGCGTTAATGCATTCCTAAATCTTCGTCAACATTCGCATAATCCGATGCAATCGAATAAATACACACATTTTACGCACTTTCTCTTTCTTTCATTCTTCCTTTATTTCCATTCTGGTGCGCTCTTGCTTTTCTCGTAGATATTACGTCGATTCTCAATGAAAAAACGGTTGGAATTTATGAAGTCCATGTTGCCTTGCTAACTTTCAAAGCGAACGCAATTCACAGAAAACCTATTAAATTTTTTTGTTGCTTCGAAAATATGCTCATAGCACAACAAAAGTAATTATTTGAGATGAAGTCCTAAAAATTGAAGTTTCAACTCACTTTTATATCTTATTCGGCGTGTCTAAGCAGCAGTACTAGGAATAATGGATTAGGCGAAAATATTGAATATAAATTTAATAGAGAATTCAAGAAATTTTATCGCATCTTTCAGATTTGTTTCTCGAACGCCATACACCTTACAGCATGTAGTTGCTTTTTTTTGCTCTGCCTTTAGATCAACTTTGTCGGTCGCCATAAATCGTTGCCATTTCAGCTTTATGACATGAATACACTTTGTGTCATTTTCCTCGCCCTGAAAACTCAAAGCGCTTCAATTTGACCCGATTGAATGTCGAACATTCATGTTCAAAATGCATCGGAAATTGAATTCTCTTTTTCCCGATGAACTTTTTTCTCACATGAATTGTATTTACGGGTTTCACTGCAATTCGAACCCTTTTTACTTGTCTAGGTAGATAAAAGAAATCACACCCGAAATTCATATTCAACAACAAAGAACTATTCAACGGATTTTCCATCAGATTTGCAATGGCAAATTTTTGACGCAGGAATGTAAGAGCTTAAAGATAACCTTGTATATACCAGCCCCATTTTTAACCCAATTGAATTCATTGGATGTTCTATTCGAACGATTCTTTATATGAAAATGTGTTATTAAAATGGTCAACATATTGTACGTTATGTTCAGTGAGTTTCAGTGACTGAAAGGGTTTCAATACCTTCTATTTTCCATCTTTAATACATCTTATAAATTTAATGTGATGTTTCGAATAAATAGATTTTTCTATTATATTTACACGAATTTCCCGAAACTCAAATGGGTTTGGCAAAGGAAGAGATCTAGGGGGAAATAACTCTACAAATGATAAGTCAAATACACTCATATAATGCAATAAAAAGCACATAAAATGAAATGATTGAATAACAACAAATGGAACAAATGCTGCAAATGCACGCAAATGCACGCAAATGCACGCAAATGCACGCAAATGCTTATTTTATTAAACAGGTGCATTTGCATATACGTCAAATGCTGAAACACTGCATTACCGATATCTTGATATCTGTCATCTTTTATGTTCGAAAAATTTATATAATGTTGAAGTGTCAAAATAATAATTAAAAAATAAAGCAAATAAAATGAGTGATTTTTGGAATAATTTTAAAATATTCCTTGTGGAATAGCTAGTGGATACGGAACGTAATTTGAAACCATTTGCATTGGTATGTGTCTATTTGCACGCATTTGTTGAAAATGCATTTCTTTTGTTGTATTTGCAATATACGCTAGATGTCGTTGTATAAATCTGTTCATAAAGAATTAAATTGTTTCAAATGATTACAAATGCTCGCATATATTAAATATAGTATTGAATGCATGCGGATTTAACAATATGAAACACTCAATAATCACATAAACGCATATGTCTATAGTTATTTCCTCCTAGGAAGAGATTATGATTTTGGCTTGGAAGGTTAAAACGAGAAGTTGGCTTTAAACTGTGTTCTGAGTTTAAAATCCTGATTATTTTTGTCAAGCCGTAGTCATGATCGATTACGATATATTTTCCGTTAGAAATTGAATTTGCAGTGGCTGGTCCGCCACTCGAAAATGTGTCGATTCCAGATGGCCGCAATACTTTTGCCACCGATGATGGAGGGAAGTGCGAACGTCGACACGAGAGAGTTAGAAAGGAAAAAAAGCGACGAAAATTTGTCACTGAGTGAATCGAGCACATTGTTCCATTTGCTGCGCCAACTGTGCGGGCGTTGGTACGCGCTCTTTGCGTTGCAAAATTCGCGCTACGGGATCTAACCGTGTTTACGCTGGCATACTAAACGAATGGTTGAAATTCACATTTCACGTGCTGTTCATATCCTCAATACTTATATTTCTGCAAACATATTTGACACATGCATCCGTTGTGTATTGCGAATGTTCGACTAACATACATTGGGCGATGAGTTCGTTGTCGGGTTCATTTTTTGCAAGTGCGAGTGCAGTCGCGCTTTCAAGCGCTCACAGCACAAGAAGGTGAAAGCATCAATTTTATTATGTTTTACAATTTGATGTATTTTCTTCGTTCATTCATTTCTGTATTCTACGCTCAAATGCATCCCTCTTAAATACGGTCATTCGTTTCGTGCTTTGTGTATGTCGTAAGTGAGCATTCGTGTTTACTTATTGTTGACATGTTTATTGTTGGCATTGCCAACGTTTTAAGTTATTTTAACCTTCTTCTGCGTTTTCCGTCGGAAAATAAGTATGAAGATGCGCTTGTAATCAACAACTGTGTGTGAATGTTCGGAAGCACAATTGCAGAAATAAAAGAAAAATAAGCAGAAACAAAACAGAAAAAATGGAACAAAAATGCAAAGACAACAGAAGGGTTCAATGTAATTATCTTCTGCAGTATTGCACTCGAGAAACGCATGTTTTTCTAGATATTTTTCATTTTATCGTTCCACCTCGTGTTGTTTATCAACTGTACAGCTCGGACCAGCTTGTTGTTGCGTGTCTTTTTCTTCACTTGACACATTGCAATTTCTTGGCTTGGACACAAGTTTAACCGATTTCCCAGCTAAGAATACCGAAGAAATGCTTAAAACTAATAACGAGTGGCTTCATATGTGTGACATTGCTCAAAACAAAAGGTACAAATTGTTCGATTTTCGATTTGAACAATTTGTTTGTTGTTCCGGTGTGTCGCGCGCAATAGCCCGTCCGCGCATTTCGTGTGCAATTTTATATTTTATTTCGCATGGTAACATCAATTTGTTCAGCAGTGAAAAGAAGAAAAATGAGAACCGGGTACAAATGCACATGCCATTCTGAATGTTTGCTGATATATTATTGACGATGTGCCACATGGTTTTTTCCCTCGTTCCATTCAACCTTTTATAAATGATTATGATATTGCGCTGTTCACGGAATTCATTCTAGTTGCATTACATGATATTGAGCGATTGTAAACAAAACACGAAATAAAATAAGTGGAGCTTCCTTTTTAAGCAGCAGCAGCAACGACTCGGTATGGCAATGGTCAAATACAAGAACACTCGTGTACGATGCACTAACATTCGAGATAACGGAATGGGAAACACACCATTGTCAAAATGATTCGAAATCTCCACAATAACCGAACATTCGTGTTTGTGTGCACTTTTATTGGCAATAATAATAACAAACACCAAATTTATGAATGTATAGAAGAAGAAGAAAAAATTTACTCACTTATTTAATGCTTCAAATTGTTTTTATAATTCCATTTCAGAGTGTATGGCAAACAAGCAGAGGATATCGTGTGCGTGGGAAATTTATATTTGATTACGCTGGATGTTTTATTCGTGCAATGAAAATGGCTTCGCATTCTCTGCGAATTGCGTAAGCGTATGGACAAGTTGAAGCTAGCAATCAAATGAGTTTAATGAGCATTATTTCATCACCATGCAACGAATGAAAATAAATGTCATCCTAACGAGCTCATAGTTCACTTTTAATTGATTTTCATTTTCCGTAGCAACAGCAAAATTTGATATCAACCTAAAGTCCACAATAATTGCTTTTTAATTTTCAACATTTATTTTTGAAATTGACTTTGCGAGTGCATCAAATTTATTCATAATACGATATTTTCAATTGAAAACGGTGCATAAATCAATATGTATACAAAAGTTTTGGCACGTTTTTTCTCGATTCGTATTCATTTTTTCGAGGATTCAGTCACAATCATTCAATAGATTCATATGAAATATAAACTCGTGCAGTGTAAAATGGGCTTAAGTAATAAAATTGTGATATTTACTCGGAAAATGTGCAAGCTCTCTAGATCGAAATAATCCGATACATCATTTATGTATTATATTTAGGCAATGGACTCCGTATTCTCCACTTTGTTTGAATGTAATAAGATTTCATATTTTACATCAAACAATATGCGCAAATCGAATACAAAATAGCATATTTCACGTGCGCAAACTGAAACTGCATTATAACAAAATGAAAATAATTATCAATTTAACATTTTATTCCGTCGTGTTTATTGTGTCGCATACGATTGTTGACAAAAAAAATATATAAAATATTTGCTTTTTTGATAAGAGAAAGGACGTTCAACTGCAGAGTGTCGACTCTATAGGATTCATAGAGAAAAAACGCTGATACCATTTGCTCCCATCTATTAGTGAACACACCATCCGCATCAATAATTCAAATGCGCGTTGCACAAAATGGATTGATGAATTGATCAGGAAATTTCAACCAAATCACGAATAATGTTAAGCAATTGAAATGCTTTATTGATTTTAGTCGAGATGAGTGTAGCAGTGAAGCACTTGAATCCGCAAACCGTCGTCCTTTCATGAAATCTATCACACACGCTCACTACATCTGCCCAAATTAATTTGCTGTAGCTCATGACATTTGCATTGGATACGTGATGACTATTACACATATGCGGCTTACGAGACTCGAAGCCACTGCAATTCAAAATAATCAAGCGTGAGTTTTCGTAGACAAGTCGGAATTAAATAGCGATTGTTTTGAGCAAAGCACTCAAGGAACCGCACATCTTACCTCATTGAATGTTGGACAGTGTCTCGATTCGATTTCTCATTGGAAATGACCAAGATTTTATTATCAATGATTGCTTGAATGACAGCAGTGGCAATGGCAATGCCAACTTCACAATATAACGTATATTCATGCGTTGGTTGATAGATTGAATACACAAACAACACAATTAGATTTCGAATTAGATTAAACGATTTCATTTTCTTTTGCCATCCAACACGAAACGATTGCAATCAGAAAATGAATTTAAACCAAATCACATTCACACACCTTTTTAGAATCGTTCGTCGTACATGTTGTAGGTGTTGTTAAACGAACAACTGAAGACTAAGCTAAATCCCATTTCCGAAGGTTGTACTTAAATCATTTTTTCTCCTCTCTGTTGTGTTGGTGATAGAAAAAAAAAACACGAATGGGATTGATTTCACCGAGCTATTTTCATCGCAATGTAGTTGCTTCATTAGAAAATAAAAACACTGGAGCAGTGTCAAATTGAACTGAATCGGTGTCAAACGTGAGTTCATACCTTTTTGTTGCTCCCACACTACTCAAGCCACATTCAGGTCAATCACAACCAAAATATTTTAAAATGAAAATCTTTTGTTGTTTTATTCAAATATCATATTTATTTATGTATTTACCCATTTTTCCGAGGTTTAAATCTTTGTTTATAGAACAAAATTAAGGTGGTTTTATTATGTGACCTATGGCATGTTGTCTCGTTCACATTGTCTCACTTGGTTCTAAAGTGATCATTCTGAGGGTTTCAGCTAACAATGAACAAATAAAAATGTGATCTGGTCGCTCTGGTTTCCTCGAAACAAAAGTCAGACGAATATCAAAGAGACCGAAACTAAATGGCATATAATTAATTTCACTTTTATTCATTTTTTACCATATTTCTATTTGTATTTTATTTATTTATTGTCTATCGTGTCACAATTATTTGGGTAGATGTTGTTTTCTAATGCAATGGTAAAACCAAATTTGAATTGATTTCGTTTATTGATAGATTCGGGGATTAAATGTGAATTGTTTCGCTTGAAATGGAGTGCAATTGAAATTAATACAAAAAAGACCGAAGTTCCGAATAAGTTTTGAATGAGCCAAAGACCATATGTCACAATGGTGCTCTCACCACTATTCGCTGTGAGATAAATCCGGTCTCTTTTTTCTTTTCTCTCTCTGTTTTAATTTTGTACAACTAACATATAATTTCAATCGATTTGGATCGAGCATTCCCAACGAGATTGGCAGCTCATTTGCATAATTTCCAAATTTCATAAAAGTAAAATTACAATTGATATTTTGTGCACGCGTTGCCCCTTAAAACACAAGCACAAACACATAAACACACAGCTACTGCTTGGCATAGGTAAAAGAGCTATTCGAAACTTGTGCTGATGCGTATTGGTTTGACATTCGTTTGCTTTTTCGTTGGTCTCAGAGTCGGTTTATGCGAATTCAACCATGCATCATCAACATATTCGCCATAATCTTTGCATTGGCTGTTTTTCGTCCGTCGATATTCTAAAGATAAGCGCACGCCACGGAAATAGAAAAAGAAAATAGAAGGACATCTCAATATGCGCAACGCCAAATGTACAAGATTTCAAGATGCGAATGTGAAATTTGTTGAAATCCTGAAAAATCGTAACACTCACTTTTTTTCACGTCACAATTCCATGCGTGCATCTCGCACAGATTCACAAACATTCGATTTTCGGTAACGTTGCCATTTGCTGCACAAATCGGAAAATAATAGTATGGACATTGACGTTCGCAGTCGACGTGCCTCAGCTCACTAATTGCCTGATCGGATTTTGCTGCTGTCAACGTTCCAACACTCCAAACTACTGCAATCAGTTGAGAGAGCAAAAAACAAAACGCAAAAAAAAAACAATTCCACGAAGAAAAGAAAAACCAAGAGAAACGAAAGAAAATGAAATAAACGAAAGTTGTAACAAGTGACACATTGACAATTTCATATTACAAATGCATAAAACCTACAAATCATCACAAAAACAAAGCGTCCAAATACAAGCGCCATGGTGCACGAAAACGGTGTATAACTCGCTTTGAATTTCTAACTTGGCCTGACAACTGATTCAGCAATAATGTTGGACACAATCAAAATGCCATGCCAATTCGCCACATATTTATACACACGAATCACAGAGCATCGGCACACGAGGCTTAAAACAAGAAGCCCCTTGCAATTCATCATTTTAATGTCATCCATACACACATATGCATTACTTAAAACAAATAAGATAAAAACGACAATAATATGCAATTTATTCATGGGTTTCAGCACACGGTTCTGAGCAAGTGGCGGCTGTGCTGTGCCGTTGCGAGCATTTTTCGCAAACACGAGCAAAAAAGGTGCCGAAGCGAAAATTCAAACAAAACACAAAACTCTGCCCTCAATCGATTTATTTGAATGGTGTTCATTCGGGGAATTTCACATAGAAATTTGCCCGAGAGAAAATAATAGAGTGGTTCGAATAGCATTAGTAGTCGATTGCTTTGTATTTTTCCTTTGCGTTTTCGTGTTTCTTTCTCTTGATTTCTAGACGAAATTTATCGTTTTTTTTCGAACTCGGGCATCATAAATTACAAGGCCTCTCAGTAAAAGCCAATTTCTCATTGTATATCGATCGTCCCATTTCACCATTGGTCATATCCAAGTGCATCATTCTCATTAAACACTTGATCTATCCTTAACTGGATACGAAATATCAGACATGTTTTTCCTTTTGTGCATTCTCGGTCGTCCTACCCTAATCCGAAATTATACTTTTCACACTCGAATATCGGTGCTGGATAAAAATATTCGAGTGTGTTCCACATAAGATGAGAACCAAGGGCATAGAAGATAAGAGTTGCATGTTGAAATGCACGCGCCCGTCTTTCGATAGACATCAATACACACCGAAAATTCTATAATCGTCGTCGCCGTTACCGTCACCGTTACCGTCGACGAGCGATTTGCAATTCCTCAGGGTCGTTCGAACTTCGAACATTGCAGTTCATGATGAACGTTGTCAACGATCTACACTTCAAACTTTTGTCGGTGTTGATTTATCATTATTTATTTTTATATTACGGATTATTGTTCATTTCTCTACTCTGCTCTGCTGATCTATTTTGTGTGAGCTAATATGTTTTGAGATCATCGCCTTGAATCGATTGCTTGGAATTGCATGCAGTGTATGTGCGATTGCAAATGAATTGACGCTGTCAACAGCTTGCGCTCCATCTCATACATTGAAAATATCGATAGTATTTTACTCGCACTTGTTTTTACTCATTAATTCAAGCACGTGTTTAAAATATCTAGTTTGTGTTAGAAACTAAAACTGGGCCATTGAATAGGAAAAAGCTAAACGACATATTAATTTTTATGGATGATGAAAAATATTCTCAAGCATATACAGACGCTGTTGTTTGTCCGGCTGTATTGCTGCTATTTTGCTGGTTCATTTAATAAGTTGTGCCTTTTTGTTGTTTGAAAATGACTTTTTGTGTGTGTGTCAAGTTCAGAATGGAACGCTCCCAGACGGTTACATCGAAACGGCAGTTGTCCCGAACTCTTTACAACGACAAAAAATTCCAACATCCAGATTATTCAGTTCAAAGCAAAAAGGCAACTCTCTGTTCATTTGTCAAAGATTTTGACTTTTAATGATGTTTTCAATTGAAATATTGTTATTTTTACTTTTGAATTGATTTTTAAACCAAAAATTTGTTCGGATGAGCAGTGCAAATGCAAATTTGTACCGCAAAACTGGGTGATAACAGTTAATTGAAAATCAACAAAAACTGTTTATTTACGCAGCTTTATGTCCATTCGTCGTTTGACTTGATAAACGCCTCGGGCTAATTTTTCTTTTCTTTTCCATTTCATTTGACAAAAACTTGACCGTGGATCGCAATGTGTACTCACAAATTCAGTGTGCAACGGTGGGAATATGAGTTAACGTAAAAGTTGCTAGAAACAACATAGCAAGCCATATAAATTCGTAGCACAATCACGAAAAAAAGATATTTGTGGCATCTTTATTGTTTTTTTTTTATTATAAATGAAATTCAGTAATAGGACAAGTCAACATGTCGTTTGGGCGGCAACGAATTTGTGACAAAGTGACAAACGGAAGATCTCCCGAGAACTCACAGGAAATCCGCGCCATTTGTCGCATATTTCTGCGTTAGACATCATACTTGTCACTCAAACGCAAATTTTGAGCAACAGATCAATAGGAGCCTAACACTGAATGTTCCCATCATGTCTCATCCTTGTGAATATGATGTTGAATATCACACAGATTATGGAATGTATTTTCGAATTATTTTGATATTAATTTCAATTCATGAGGCTACGAAATACAGATGTTCATTCGGTCTATGAGAAAAGAGTTCGTAGTACTTGTAATTGCGAGAGTGTAAGGGGAATACAAATTCGGCGACAATGTTGATGGAATGAATTGAATTAAATCCGATACATAAAACAGTCTGTTGAAAAGATATAGTCTGTTGAATAGGTACTTAACAATTTAATGGGAAAAATGTGTATCATTGCCGATCTTTGCGATGAATCTACATTTCAAAATTGGGATTTGAATTATAACGACTTCACAAAAGTTGGCCACTTTTCGAAGACAGTCTTTGATAAGATGTGTGTGCTTGTGTGCTTGTGTACGTGTTTGTAAATAGATCAACATTAATATCGTCTGAAGACGAATAATTATTTCCATATAATTTGTATTTTCGACATTTCTCCAGTGTTTTGAACGTGTGTCATTAGAATTTCTAAACATTTTCCGTCCAATTTATGCCATTTATTCCTGATTGTATGTATTGCTGTTTTCAATGAATAAATCTCTATATTTTAACTTTTGAAGACATCCGCGTGTGTAGCATTGTACTGTGCTTAATTTCAATCTGAATCTCCTATGAATTTGGTTTTTTGTTTAATATCCGGTTGGATCAAATAATACATGCCATTTGAAGAGCACACAATTGTCGGCATCCTCGTTGTCAATTGTAAATGACAATAAAAAAATTCTCTCCTAAATAAAAAGAGATCATTCAATCGGATTGGCATGACGAGTTGCAGCTCATGGTAGAACACATATTAACGATATATCTATTAATGTTGAAGTACTGCTATCAATATTGCACGAAAATTGCGTAGGTTTTCTCTCAGTGAGCAATTTTTATTAAACAATTCCTATCTAATGAATGAATTTATCCTCGACTGCACATTTGTCTGTTGTTCAGCGACAATAAATACTTTTATGATTTCCCTTCTCTACCATTTTGGTTGTTCTGTTTAAACACTTGTGCATTTGATTCAAACGAATTCACAATACCTTGGATGTTAAATGAAAATAATATAGAAATAATGAAATCTACTTCAAACGGAATTTGTGAAGTCTCTTAAAAGAGTGAGAACATTTTGAATTGATTTCACATTACCGCATTCTTATATATTCGTATAATATTCATCATATTTTTTCTATTGATCAAAATAATTGTGGCATTGATAAAGCGTCAAATTTGCTCTAAATCAGATTCGAATATCATATTTTCAACTTTCTTTTATGTTTACGCATATTTGCAGCTTTTACTTTTCCGCACACATGTGTTCGAATTTTCCATACGTTTTTTACCTGAAAGAAATGATTATGATCGTTTATGGATAATTGTATTAACAATACACCGCCAAGGACTGGCTGTTTTTATTCATTGTTAAGTAATTACATAACTGACAGGGAAAAGGTAAGGGTCATTAATCGATTATATCGGATCTCACCACCATTAAAACCTGTATCTTTTCTTTTAGAAAAATCTATTCAAACATTGCAAGGTTGAATGATTAAAAATACAATTTGTATAAATATTACATTTGATAACTATGCTAAAAATATCACATAATCACAATATCACAATATTAACAATGATGATAAAATTCAAAAAGAAATGGTTTAATTACAATCATTGGATTTGTTGTTGTTTAAACCTAAGATTCAATTTATCACAGGCAACTAATTGAGATTTAAAAATTGGACGGGAAGCAGATTCTTTAAACAGTTCATCAATGAAGTTTGCAAGTTTACACATCTGATTTATTGGTGCCGTATGTTCCTTAATAAGTGATAGATTTTTTATTCTAAAAGACTCTACCGACGATTCACGAAGATTGAATGGGTTTGAATGAAGCGCAATATCGTTTTTTATCTGTGAACATGGGAAAATGTCATTCAATACGTCGTAGAAAAACAGCAAAACTGCATTGATACGCCTCCTTTCAATTTTAATCATTTGCAAATTTTTCAGTCTACATTCATATGAAGAAATACGATAATTGTTTTCGGCAGATGGATATTCCCTCAATGCAAATATTAATAATATCTCTTATCTAAATTTGGTACGTTGTACGTTTATTTGAAGCTCAAAAAATTCTCTGGAATTATAGCCTACGATTTTAACGTGGATAATTATAAACCCAATGCCTTATTTATATGCGCAATAAGAGTCGTTTTTGTAGTTGGGACCTAATAAGACGGTAGATCATAAAATACGCCCGCATATGCCTTCATTGAGAGGATTTTGAAGGTTTCTCACGAGCC
This sequence comes from Obolodiplosis robiniae, assembly GCA_028476595.1. Lineage (NCBI taxonomy): Eukaryota > Metazoa > Arthropoda > Insecta > Diptera > Cecidomyiidae > Obolodiplosis > Obolodiplosis robiniae. The sequence goes on from CM052017.1 coordinate 23,702,170, forward strand.
AATTTAATGGTATACTCAACAAATGTATGCATGACGTATTACATTGTTCTTTTAATGCAAATTAATTCAAATACAAATTTCATACACAATTTACAGATAAAATATAGGAGATAATGAAAAATACCGCATATACTAACAATTATTCAATCGGTGGAAAGAACATTTACCTGCAGATCAAATGGGAATAATATTGAAACTGGAACAATTTGAGAGGAATAATGCATCAAGGTAATATTGGAAATAATCGTAAAACAATCATTTCTTCGGAATGAATGTGAAGCATGATTTATATTGTATTTACATATAGTTCATGTTTCACAATCATTCCGAATAAATTCTTGTTTCACAATTATTTCCACCTTTTTTTGGGTGCATTATTTTGCCGAATTTGTCCCGATCTTCAGTATTTTTCTTATAAGAAAGTAAGTTTTCTCCCCACCGATTCAATTAATCAATTTGTCCAAGAAATTGATAAAAAAAACTCGATCTCGCTGCTGCCCTCTCACTGTATTCTATCGAATCAGAACGTTTATTTACCTGTCGAATGATTGAAGAGGTGCAATTGGTTAATTCTGCATAGAAGAGATTTTCTTATATTCTTTGGCTAAGACACTAGTTTAAAACTACGCACAGAATCTAACATTTGTCCATTTTTTGTCTGATTGCTTGACAATATGGAACGAGCTTTAAAGTTTTTGTCCATACACTTTTGAACGCAACTAAATGTCTCTTCGTAAATCAGCTATGCGATGCAAGATTCAAGTTATTTTAGGTTGATTAAACGGAAATATGGGGGACATAATCTTTTGAAAAATGGCATATCCCTTAAATTGTAAAGGATTCTTAGAGGTGGATGAGGCAAATTGCTACGTAAAATAGACCAAACGCTGAAGGACAATAATGGTCTGCAATCCTTTTTTTGTAAGTTTATATATAGCTAACGTATACGTTATTTCTCACTTATTTGTGTTCATCAAAGGTTGATTATGCAACATAACGCAGATAAGCGAGCGATTTATAATGAATACAAAATTTCAGATGGTGCTTGAATGGTTGAAAATAATGATATCTTTTCAAGATTCAAAGAACTTCTTAAAACCAATAGACGCTGTGTATTTTTCATTCAATTTCGAAGAGTGCTTTTTCATTAAATTTGGTCTGACAGAGATATTAATTGGATTCGGTGGTAATGTACTTCAATAGAACTATTATCGTGGCATTTACCTCAAGAGCACTTGCTTACGTTTTTTCAGTGGACAGAATCATCAGTTCTCTTATTTTATTTGATTTGAATAAAAATGCTCATTTTGAAATTCATTAAATCGAATAGTGTTTTTGAATTAAATAACTTTGAATCGTCATATAGTTTGAGCCAGTATTTCAAGTTTTCATAATGTGCTGCTCAAATGTTTGGCTATTAATCATGGTATTTATAGTTCCACCTTGCTTTCAGAATATATATTCTACATCAATTCATTTCATTTTGTAATGTTAGTAGTCTATAGTTTGGAGCAATTATATGTATCCATCCAATGCTTTTCAGTTCTCATCGACCACACTCGGAGGACACTAATTGATTGAACATTCAATTTGGGAACGTGTGAGATAGGGAGTTAGAAACTTTATCACACGGGATAAACACTCAATTAATAATAGTATTGTTGGAATAATTCACAATGATAGGTTGATGGCTCTTCTAATTTGATATGTTTGAACAGATAAGAGTGGATAATGCTTCTAGCGAAAAATATTTCTCATGCAGCTATTTTTATCAACTAAGCTCAAAATATCATGATTATGGTGCACTTATTAAGTTTATAAGAAACGAGAGCAGAATGAGCTTTCGTACGTGTGTTTAAGCTGTTTCGGGATGTTTCTCTGATAAAAACCTCCAACATGTATGTATGTATAATAAAATAATGAAAGAATTGCATGAAATCTGTGCATATTAAAATCCGTATATCGTCACGTCTAGCAAATAGACAATTTTATTTAATATACAAACACACAACTGTACCAGCTAGCAAATTTCATATTATTAAATCATGATAGTCACATGCTGAGAATGAAGTATTATGATATGATGAAATGAACGTTTCACAGAATCAACGAGCGCGTGTGTGTGTGTGTGGTAAAATCATGTTCGCACATTCTCGAAATTTAATTGAACACTTTAAATCCCATCACTCATAACACATGATTATTTGTACCGAAGTTTTGACCATTTAAAATTTAATTGATCGTTTAGAATTGAGCAAATTTGTTTGCTGCCATTGCAACTAATTTTAAAGTGAATTTAATTCGCACTTATTATGTTTGAATTGAATAAATGCAATGATTTATTGAGATAATTGGCCCAAGTTCGTGATACATTTTTCGCATTCAAACAAACAGATTTAAAATACACAGAAACAGTGACACCCAACTAGCATGCCTCATGAAATGTCTTGTTAAAAGACGTGTGTTCAAATTGACTTTTATTCTACAAAAATCACTTGCATACATCAATTATAATTGACAATTTATTCGATTCGAGTGAATGTTGAAATATAGACCAAAATACATAGTTGAGTGTGAACATGCATGACTCTTCAACATTCTCGAAATTGTTTTAAATTTAAGCACACTTATAATGGTGCGAAATTGGCATTTTTAGACATTAAAAAGACATCGAAAATTCTTACAGAGATTTAATTTATATCTTACCAAAAATAATATAATCTAATGAATGACTTATTTTGTGACAGTTGAACTTCAACAAAAAAGGTTAGATTTATGTTTTACCGAAGCTACGGATAGATATCTGATTCTGGGTTCCCTGTTGAAAAAACCACAGATGGACGAAATAATATAAATGTCAGCTCTGAGCAAAAATTGACTGTATTATTTCAACTTATCGTAAGATTTTGACTAGGATTTTGATGATCGAGTAACATTTGGAAGTATACTTGAATGTCTGAGAAAAATAACGACTCAAATCTTTTCGAAGTGGAAGTCTGAAGCGTAGAAAAGATACACGCATTACTGAAACTGAGAATAAAACTTATCAATATTACAACTGAAAAAAAATAAATTCACAAGAATGAAACATCCCAGAAGACCTCATGAATATCTTTCAAGATTCAGTTTTTTGTATTCTGTATTTGAGTTCCGTTTCAATGTGAATTGATTCCAAGGAACATAAAGCGATATCGATAAAAAGCGTGAAAGAAAGATCCATGTTCTGTGTTAACTCAAGAAAATACCAAAAAATCAAAAAGAAAGAAAAAAAAATGCTGAAGATTTTGTTCCATATGTATTTTGTCATTTCGAGTAAGAAAGTACGTCTCTCATTTATTTATTTATTTATTTATTTATTTGATACGAAGCCTACATTTATGCCAATATATGAACACAGCAAGCTGTGCTCATGCTGGTCTGAGACTCAATGCGGCATAAATTCCGCCCATGGTGCGACTTTTGCAAACAGACAGTTACAATTTTCTTCATCCATGAAGAGACTTTGAATATCAGAATTGGATCCGGAAAACCATGGCAAAACCGGCCTGATTCAGGAAAATCAGGGGAAAATTAGATCTGGCTCTGGAGAGTCAAGGAAAACTTATATTTAGAGTGTTGAAACTTAAAGCTATTTGGCAAGAGTGCGACATAATCAATCCGAATCATAGTAAACCGCGGAAAAATTACCGATGTAATTAGTGACGGAAATTTTATTGATTAAAGCGGAGAAATTGTTTTAATTTGGATTTGAATGAATTTAAAGATTCTGTATTACGAATTTCAACCGGTATGCTATTCCAAAATTTAATTGCCGAGTAACTGAATACTCTATCATCAAAAGAAGTACGCGGGTGGTATTGAATACGAAGATTGTCCGGATAACGTGAAGATTCACCGTTACGCACAAACATGTGATTCAAGTATGCAGGAGAATTTTGTGGCAATTGGTTATGGTTCAATAGAGCTGAGTGAAGACGTAAAACCATTTAGCCGCTCTCGATATTCGGTGATGTGATCGTTACGTTTGAGATCGTGAATGTATCTTATCTTGTCGTTATCAGCAACAAGAGTTCGACCATTCTGATTGGCAGCGCTTCGTGCACCCCAGCCATACGTTACCACATTACCATAATCGATGATTGGATCAATAAGAGCTGTAGCAATGTCACGCTTAATGTAGTTAGGAATGAAGTTCTTAGTGTGATGGATACGATTCAACACACCGTACACCTTCAGTAGCTTCATCCTATCGTGTTCTGGGAAGTCAAGGTTTTCGTAAAAAATGACGCCAACAGAATTCAAGTTTTCCACCCCCAATTGATACATCATTAATATTTTCCAAATTTAGACGACTAGTGTGGTGCTTAGAACCGAGGATCATGACTTTTGATTTCGACCCATTTATTTTCGACCCCAACGTCAAGTGTTGCCTGACAATCGTCAGCGAAGAGATGAGCAGTCATATGTTCAAAAATATCAATAGTCTGATTAAAATAGAGCGAAAAGAAGGTTTGACCGAAATTGCTTCCTTGTAAAACTCCATTTAGAATTGATAAGAAGTCAGACTCTTGATTACCTACTTTAACTTTCTGATTGATATTACTGAAAATTGCTTTGATTAACGAGACTGCTTCATTGGAAAAACCGTAAGACTGACAGATTTTGAATAGTGCGTCATGAGGCACTGAGGGGAAAGCACTCTTGATATCCAGAGATACAAAAATAACTATTTTCTTTCTATTTATCGACGATCTGATACTTTCTGATATATTCAAAAGAGAGTTGGTACAACTATGATTCTTACGAAAACCTGATTGCCGATCGTGATCCAGTAATCTGGCCATTTAGAAGAATTGCAAAAATTTTTGGAATGACTGAAATAATGCTGATCGGTCGATATTCAGCAATAGTTTGAGGATTCGCTACTTTATTGAGAGGCTTTATAATGATTTTATTCCAATCAACTGGGTATACACAATTCGAAATGCAATAGTTGAATATATCAACAATGTATTGAGCAATGAAAGGAACAATTAATCTGAGAAATTTGAGTGGCATGCCATCATCACCGATTGCGTTGCTTTTTATCATTTGAAATGCGACCAAGAAGTCGTCAACAGTGATTTCATCAAAGGAGAACATTGATTGAATATTATTGGGAAGTGACAGATCATCTAAATCTGCACCTTCAGATGAGTGAATAGGGGCGAAGAAACTGTTGATGTAATTTAAATTGAAATTATCTATAATTTCGGAATCGTCGTTCGAAGATTTACCGTCTTCGCAACAACCAAGAGAATTAATAATATTCCATTTGAAACGAATAGATGTAGCATTATTGAAGTCCTCAACTGTCAATTTCTTTTTACTTTTATTAATCATAATAATTTTTTTTTTTTTTTAGATTTTCGTTTGTTCACTAATTGCATTGCTGCGTCCATGTACATATTCCGCGGCACAAAATTTGATATCAATAATTTTGTGTTTTTTATTTGCTTGCTTTTTTTGTGTTTTTACTTTTTGAGAAATGTGCTAGTCGACTGATATGTTTCACTTTTGGTAAATTGTGCACCATTAATGAAGTCAAAATTGTTGTTCTCGAAATAAAGCTTAGTTTATTGAGTAAGGTAGCAGCTGATAAGAATTCAAAGTATTCCCTGGAGTACCAGTACCACCATATTCAATCATTATTATTGTCATGTCATTTTCGAATGCCTGTCATAAGACAACAAAATGCACTTTTATGGAATACGAGGGTAGTCCCAGAAGTATCCGACCTTTACAATAAAACACACAATTTGTAAACAATTTTTGTTTCTTTTTCGACATTCATTGAGTTCTACACATTTTCCCAGCGGTGCTTAATAGCTTCTATGCCTTTCTTATATTGTTTTTTAGAACAAAAAATTCCAAATAAAAAAACATATTTTTTTTGATCAGACCATCGGAAATGCCCGGAAAATCTTTGCGAAGTTTGTCTATGTTATTCCCCATTATGTGCACATTCGTTGAAGTGTATTGGCACCAACCACAGTACTCATGCTGATATCTAACAGCGGTTTCAATATCATTGCTCATCTTAATACTCGTATCAACTACGTATTGATTATATTTGATATTCATCCTAATGCTCGGTATTCCTCCTCCTAATACTCAACTTGTTACGAATATTAAGATTGAACTTAATACTTGATGAATCCCCTTGTATCATCCAAATCCTAAAATTATGAATTCTCTTTCTTACACAAAACGATACTAGTAAATAAATATAATATAATAGCATTAAACAAATGAATAATAACGCTTTGACAGCACCATGTGCGAATACGAAGTGACGATCCGTCCATCTTTTTTACCGGACGGATCCACGAATTTGCTGTCCATGTCATGTTGAGTGTTTGTCGGTCAAATAAACTCTTTGTTGGAAAAAAAAACGCGAACGGCCAATATTGAACATTTGTTTTGATATTTGCGAGATTCATTTTGTAGCGGGAATCAACTTAAATAATGAAAAATTCAAAAATATCTGTTGAGTCATGAATTACATCGATAAATCGAATTTTTGAGGACATATATTTGAACCTGCATGCGGAAAGCAGAAATTTTCGGGTCACAAACGACATTTGATTGCTTTTGGTCATACTATTCTAGTATATTGATTTTTTTTTCGGAACTATCAATTTATTGCACAAGTAGAAATGCTGGCAAATCATCCATCATATCCTAACAAAACTTATACATTAGGCGACAACCAAGCGGACCATGCTTGTATGGGATTGGAGAGCTATTCGATTGTATGCCAATTGACCGCGCCATCTTATTTTACAAAGGTGAACTCAATTTAGATCCATTGCAATACGAACAAAATTTTTATTGACACAAATACTAAAAACAAATGAGTCATTGAAACGATTGAAATATCACATCAATACTACTGCCCAATAGATGGCGCTGAAGAATAGATATGATTAAAATGTCTCAAATAGCACGGTCCCCTTGGCGACAACAAGCAGAAATATAATCATCGCTGGAATAAAAGTGCTTTCTTCTATATATGAAATTGCATTCGCATAAATGAACATTCGTCTTCAGTATAAAAATGGAAAATATCGACGGAGTGAAACGCCCATGAATTGCATAATCCTTGTGTTATGTCCCATTTGTCATATCATAAAACAAACCCATTCATATAAACTGCACGAATTCATTTTATGATCGCACAATGAGGTAGAGATAAAATTGATATAATCAGCGATGACCCATTCAACGCCTTAGCGTGACATTTATTCGTCAATCAACTAAATGTTGTCTTCAGTGCGGAACTCGAATCGGAACATCTATGCACATTGCACAAATCAAGCGCCACGAATTTATTCAATTAAATAGTCAAAATAAATGTTCAAGCTGAAAATCGCATTTTCCAAAGGACATCGAAAGAATGCATGAATGAATGTGAATAAGAAAAGAATACCTGCCGATTTGATTGAGTGCAATCAAGATGCTTGATTCAAGCATATAAAAACTCTGATATCAAAGATTTGATTTTTGATGAACATTTCCTGTATGAACGCTCATAAAAAACAAAGGAACCTTTGACACGTAAAAACGTTTTTGTCAATGCTTTCAAATTGTTTTCCTCCGTTGGATGTTTCACTTGCGAAAATCAACGAGAAAGGAGAAGATTCTTTTTCTCGAGAGAATTCGTGACGCTTCAGAAATTTTCTTCTAGGATCATTCCATCTATATGACATTTTTCTATAGTAATATAGCATCCAAATATAAGCATTTCTATCCAATAGGAAAATCGTCTTGAATAACAGCAATTTCAATTTCTTTCGCTCTCTTTCCCTCAGCCAAACAGGGCTTTTCGGTGTCAAATTCAAACAATTTAATTCGAGAAAAACAAGCGTTCATTCGTATCCGAACGTGAAGATGCCTTTCAAAATGTCGAGCATTCAGTTTTTATTCACACAAACGTTGCGTTTCGATCAATGTGGCTTTGTTTCGACAAAATCAAACACGTTTCGTCAGTTATGTACAGTGGCATTTTTTATAGTCACAGAGTGTTCTCTATATTTATATCATAATTTCATCGTAAATGAATGACCAAAACGAGTTTGTAATCAATTGTTCATCCCTTTGGGACGGAGGTGTGTTGTTCCCAAGCTTCAAAAATAAAGTAAATTAGCAACATTGCAAATATCCATCGTTATACGTATTATGCTGTAACATAATAAAAATTGTATTATATTCAAGAGAACGGAATCACAGCTGTAAGTAATTTGCTTGGATCATTAATATTTTTTCTTCGGATTTGAACGAGAGAGAAAAAATAAATGACCTATAAACCCAAACATGTGAATAATCTACAAAAGATAGAAAAACCGTCTAATTTTGTTTAGAAATGAATTAAAGTTTATATAAATTTAGTGTGCACGGCTTTAGATCTGATTTGTATGAACTTCTTCGAAATTGATTAAATTTTGTTTGCACTTGATCGATTCCAAGAAAATCTTTAAATGATTCAGCTGATCAAAAGGAATTTGCAAAACTAAGTCACAAATGAAATCATAACCTCTTGGTTTTTTTCAGGAGATTGTCAATGTCAAGTGCTGAAAAATGTATTTATTTATTCTGCAATTTCCGCTTTGAAAGCAAAGCATTGACACGGTTGATTCCGAGAATTCGCTCATGACATATTTTTCTGCTCTTTCGTCGAAGTTCAATTCAAACTTTTGCTAGCACATTAATATACAAATACAGATTGCATAATTCTTTTAAAACTGGTTTTTCGTGATGTTTCACATTCCCCGCTTCATTCTTGATTCGAAGCATTTCGCGGGAATGGTTGCTTGAGAAAAAAACCAGAAACCTTGAAAAAAAACATCAGTGAAATGGATTATGTGATCATAATCAAAAACGATTCAATCGATGATTCGGCTTTCTTAATCATTATACATTTCACGCATGTGTGAAATTGATTTGTATGGGATCAATAAAAAAATTGTGTTTATAATGCAATAAATCTACATGAAACAAAGAAGTTATCCATCGTCATTATATGTGAATGACGCACACATTTTGTGCTGATCAATTTCCTTGAATTGAAATGATGCTAATTTTCATGTCAATGGGATTTTAATTACAAATTTATGCAAGTGCGTAATTTTTTCTGATGACTATCGACACCCGTATTTCATTAGGTAATTTTCATCTGCGTGCAGTGCTTTTCGTTCCATATAACGTAATGATTGAACAGATATACATATCTGCTTACATTCATTCACGCCGTGAGTTTATTTATTCTGTCGCAAGTCAGCTCTTTAACATTTGACCTCTGGCATTTCTACGAAAATGTTGCTGGTGTGAGTCAGTGGGAGAGAGAGAGAGAGAGAGAAAGAGAGAAAGAGTGAGAAAAACAATGAATGTAAACGTAAACATCTCGAGGTTTTTTCTCGTGTCCGCTACACATTGATGTTCCCTTGCTTGAGGTGTGTGCTGAGCGGCAGAAACGGCATTTTCTGTGTATATCATTGTCATTATCAATGCGGAGCTGTTGGTGACATTTCTTTTTTGTTGTTGTTGTTCCATGATTGAAGATCACGTTTTAATATACTGACCATTTTGTGTGCCAATGTGAAACGGATATTTATAGCTGGATGTGTATATTGTGTTGTACTCATAAGCTATGAATATATTTGTGCAATTGAGAGCTGAGTTTCGATGTCGCACGCGTTGTATAAAATCATTGAATGCAAACGATACTGCATCAGTTCGACGTGTTGAAGACCAACGAAATTGTTGCCTAACCTCATTCTCTCTATTCCTCACTATTTCTCACTTCATTCGTTTGTTCGGCTCAAAGAAAGTGCAAACATGAAAGTGGTGCTCGTTGCTATTGTAATCGGTAATATAGAGTGCAAACCATATAACGTATATTATGTAGTCGATAGATAGATGTGTGTGTGTGATTCTTATCCTTTTTGCTTGTGGCATACAGGTGCAGTTTTAGCCGTAGACTGTGTATCTCTAGAGAAATCTCGACAGCGACATGCATCGGATTATGATGAAAATTCATGTCCACGGAGATGCTCGGAACAGTATTATCCTTTGTGTGGAATTAATCAAGCCGGTGATTCAAAAGTATTCGTCAACGATTGCTATATGTCGATGGAAAATTGCAATAAATTGGCACATCAAGGTTACATTAGAATGCATTTCAACCACTTGAACTGTCATTCATATTATTTTATTTTGCAGTCTTCCATGCAACAGACGAATCCGATTGTCCCGATTTTGATGAGTGGATCACCGATGATACTATTCGAAAAAAATTCAATGTTTGAATCAACGAAATACAGTAGAAATGGTTAAATAAATTCATTATACTCATTTGATGTGGTTTGTTTTTCCCTCCTCTATATTGAATATAGATAGATGCATTCTAGACAAACGATGGAGCCAAACAACGCCCTTCTTTCGAGTAACAAATGAATCGATCAGTAAAATTGAAATACATCAATTGAACCAAGCTTTTCTTCGAATGGTCTTTTTTTCGAAGAATAAATTGCTTTTCCGTTCAAACGTACTTGATAAGGAAAATTTTGATCGAATAATTTCGTATTGCACGAATCGCGAAATAATGAACAACTAACCAGCAACAGCAAATTCATTGCTACATCTGGACCCAGAGAGTTGTAGACATATGTCTCTGCACGAACATTCTATTTGTATGAGCTCTTCTGTATGTCATTACTCTCTCTTTCTCTGTCGCAACTTGTTCAAATGATGTGTGCAAAGTGCATCCGGTATCACAATTACCATTTGGCTTTACGTTTGCGTGCGTCATTATTTTCTCATTTTATTTACGGTCATGCGAGTCAAACAACATACTCAATATTGTTGTTTTCTGTTTTTGTTGAAAATTTCTGTTGAAAAAGCGGCCAATTGGCACTTAATAGAACCTTACGCACCATGTCATCATTTTTGCATGCATTAATTTGTTGTTCGCATTGAATGTTTGTTTGATCGATGATTTCCTTATCACAACAAATAGGTAAGCAAATTAATTAACTATGTCTTTTTCCACTCATATTATCGTGGATTCTGTAGACGACTCTTTGCTAATGGATAGCTTGCATGCCAAGAGTTTAGCTTTTATTTCATCTAATGGTTGTTTTAGATTGGTTCAAATATTTCATCATTAACATAATCGTGAAAGGCTTGTCATAATTTAATTGAATGTGAAAGCATTACAATATGATGGAAAACATTCAATTGAGATATGATTTGCTTTGTAAGATGAGCGTAAAGCTCGTTCTTAATATGCTCAGAGAAAATGGTGCATCATTTCTAAATGACAAAAGTTTTGGTAAAATAATTTTCTTTTTGTGGTGTATAATTAAAACCGTCAAACTGAATCCGTGATATATGAAATTTGATAGCAAAAGCGTGTCATAATGTTCATAAAACTTTAACGGTAAAGTGTGACAAAATGTATTCGTAGCCAAGTGTGATACATACAAAATGTATGATACACTATTCGAAGAAACAACTTGATCTTGTTTTACTAAAACTAAAAATAAGACAACATTCTATCTCGTTTTCACTCACATGAAGAATTTTAACGTTCGACACTTTCAAAAAAATGTTAACTGATTCACATACGGAAAAAAATCAGACTTTCGCGCGGAGAAAATTTAAATTTTCGATTTAGAATCACGTTTTATTTTGACGTTTTCATTTGAATAGTGTTTTGTTTATTTGTATCGTCAGTTGCAAGAGGATTGGAATTGAAATTGTTGTGGTAAAGTTTTCATCCCATTACATCACGGAAAAAATATTTCAATCATCATCGCAAACAACAAAAACCTCATTATCAATTTTCCGAGGGTGATCCGGTTTTGATACGCAATTTCGTCACTACGATAGGATCTAACAAGAGGTTTGTATAAATATCGCGGTACGAATGATCAATATGTGGTCAGGGATATTGAGGAGAGGAGTGATACTTCCGGTGAAACATTATGAAATGTGTGCTATACCTTTCAGATTGCGAGATATTCTGTTTAATTATTATGTTTAATTTGGTTTGGATTAAAAACTATTCTAATTGTTTCTTTAAATTTCGTTAATTGTGATCTCAAAGTGGTCTGCATTAACAGCAGTTTCGTTGACCATAAACAGCATTTTGAATTCAGTAGATTGAGATAGTCATTCGATTGTAAGCATTCAATGAGTGAGCATCGCATAAGCCGATTTATATGAAATTGCAATCAAAGAACATAGTAGAGAAACGAGCCAAAAATGGAGATAATACACAGAATTTTAGAACGATTTACATCGTACATTATATTTTTGATCAACTATTGCAGCATGTTGCTGCAACTTTAACACTGGTTTCGACGTTCAGGCCATTTCATATTTAATTCACAGACATAATTTATCGTTTTTTATATTGCTGTTTCGAAAAACCTACGGATTAACCGGAGTAAAAGCTGATTTTTTCCACATGGAATGTTTAGCCTGAGCTGGTGCCGTTTTGATTTTTTTCCGACATAACTGCGATATTATAATTGAATATCCGCTGGCTGACTATATTCATTGTGAACAAAAAAGAAACTAAAATCAACCATTTATATAGTCAATGCTGTCCCAAATCAATCAACTGGCGGAGAAAGTGGCTGAAATTGATAAATTTCCATGGAAAATAAAATGTTGGTCCAAAACATGCAAAACGCTCGGAATGAGTTTTATATGCGTTTTGAACCTAAATAAATCGATTGCATCCATTCCCGGAGAAATTTTTTATCCGTGTGTCCGTTGTACGCAAAAAAAGAATTGTCACGATAACTCAAAAAATTGAGATTGGAATTGATCAAAAATTAACGCAAAAATTGGTCTTCATTAGAATAGCCATCAATTTTCAGGTCAATCGGATCATGTCTTTATGTCTGGCTGTTTTCAATATAATTAAGAAACATTTGCATGGGGACTATGTCTAGTCACACAAAATTTCAGGTCATTCCGATGAGATTTGGAAAATATTTATATGGCAGCTATGTTCTTCGAACGAAACAGTGTAAAGTTCAAGGTTCAAGGTAAACGTCAATTGATTTGAATCTTATTGCTCCATATAATAATGTTCATTTTTGAAACAAATGACACCGTTCTCAAATTATCTCTCCCGATGCTCTGAGAACACATTTGTAGGGATTTGAGAAAAAAAAAGTTGCTGTCTTTTATTTCACAACAAGAATCTATATTTTCACAATGTTTTGTAATGTTTTTTCAATAGTAAATTAATTAATAATTCAAAGTTAACATCCACAATGGCTTGTTTTCGTCTCGCTATTGGTGAGTTTGAACCAAACACCAATACATTCGTAAATATGGCACGGCTGAATCGTAGTATAAATCAATCCTAAATCTCATCGCAATGACTTAAAATTTGGTGTGACTATTGTGTGACTATAAATAACTATAACCTGTGAACCCGTAGACTGCCGGGAAATGTGCGGAAAAGTTAGTTTTAAGTAAATTACGAATGTAAGATAATTTATTTATTTTTGATAATATTTAACTGATCGCCCGACACTGTTTTTTCCTCAAGTGTGATAGTTGTTCAATTTTTATCAGTGACGATGCAATAGCCCATCCACTTAGGTCTCTGGTTTTTATAATTATCTAATAAGATGTCAACAATTCTACCAAAGAAATGCTGATTGTGTTTTAATTTGGTTTTAATTACGCATTCAATCTGAAAAAAACGAGCATGAATTATTAATACAATTTTATTTAACACAAATGAAATTATAGATCTGAAGCCATGCATATCCGCGGCCAGTATTTAATATAAATTTGATCTCTGATCAAACCATTTGTTTTATGTATTTATATTTAAATGAATGTCAAATTAGTTATGTTTTTAAGCGAATTGTACCTCTGTTGCTGGGCTTCTGGCAATTGTCCATTAAAAAAGCCTGGGCTGGTGAAAGTATTCAAATCGCCATCGCTGTCCCAACCACAAAATCCGATGCATCGGCATGGGCACGTTAATTCATCATACTGGTCTGATGATATTTCGTTTATGTTGTGAAAATAAATATGAAATACATGAAACAGCATGCACAAAACACCCCATTGTGTATGCTTACTAAACCCATTCATCATAAAAATACACATAAATTACGATCTGCCATTTTATGTTGTAAAACTTTACCAACCGGAAATCACAAAAATAAGTCCTCGTACTCTCAATATTTTGAAGATGTAATTTCTCTGAAAATGGAATAATTTGATTGAACGATAGCAAATATGAGGATAAATGTAAAAGTGAAAGGGCTGTCTGGCTGGCTGGTCGGCTGTGTTCTGCTTTTTCTGCTATTTCTGTTGCATCTCACTGAGCGTTCTACCATCCTCATCAATTCCACCTGGTTTTATAATCGAAAAAGAAGGCGACCAAAACACAATGCCAAAATCCAATAAAAATATTGCATGTATAAATAATTTGGGTTTTATCATAAAAAAAAAATGTTAACGAAAAGCAGACACTGAAACGAAGTTTTATTGCCACAACTCATAATTAGATTGTTCGGTGCCATATTGTCTGTATGTGAAACTGCTGTGTATGCGCAACATTCGCCTCGCTAATCAGTTTCAGAATTTTATTCGAAGGGCATTTTGAAAATATTATGTCTGTTTGCTATCACAAATCGCTTCATTCATTTATGGCTCATGTTCATCGTTTTAGCATTTTTTTTCATACTATTTAGACAAATGTATTTTGATATAACTTTAATTGAGGAGAGAAAACACGTTGTCTGCAAATATTCGTTGAGCCAAGTGTCTACCTTAAATTTTATTGCCCCAACTCGGTTGCCATTCGTTGCATTTTTATTGGACTTTCATTTTCATTTCGAAAAGACATAAAGCATTGACTTGTGTCTTTAAACGTCAGTGAATATAAGCCAAGTTCGAATGAGTTTTATATTTTGTCAAATGCAAGTTTCGAGCAATGGCCAAAGTTCTGCAAAAGTATCTTAAAATAGCCAATTAGTGGTGTTGCATTGGCGATGGTTTGTCAAGCAAAAAACAGAACAAGCTCAAACCGTTTGGGCAGAGAGAAATTCCAGCCAAGCTTAAGGCAGGATTATGGATTACCTTAGAACTATTAAACTGTTGAACAAAGCCGATTCTAAACTGAACTTCATTATTGAGGTCAACCGTACCACATAATCTTTGGTGCAGCGGGTCATTTACATCCGACACATCATCGCTAGTAAAAATGCTTTTTATAGTGTTGCATTACTAACACACGATTGCACACATAAAATTTTTTGACAAATGACATACAAACACAATGCAATTTTTACGGACCGTTGGCTCCCGTACAATATTTATGCACTGTCAGCACGATCCGCACCAAAGCACACATACGCATGCCAACTCAGTGGGCACGCCAATGTATTTGCATATAAATCGTATTGACACTGTAAAAATATTCTACGGAAACCAACCGTTCTCAATTTGTATATCAATTTTCAATCTTTTCTATGTGTGTGTGTGTACCACAACTGGTGGCCATTGTATGAACTAAAATCGACAGTCACAACACCACAGATGCCTGCGTACTGCAATGCGGACTCATACACTCGTCCCTAAGCAAAGCTTCCGAGTGTTTTCTTATTCTTCCTTTTCCTTTGCATTTTATGATAATGAACCCAACATATTTCAGATGGCAACGGATGCATACGGTCTCCAATTTGAAAGATGGCGCGCACAATCAAACTCAAACGGAAAGATCATATATGAAGGGTTGTAAAAGTGTCCAAAGTAATCTCACCTCCTTTTCTCGCTGATGGAAATGTTTATGAACAAGAGCAGGAGGTGAGATCACTTTGTCCACTTTCACTCTCAACCCTTCATATATATCTATATGGAGCGTCTTGTATGGTTGATTGCAATGGAATTCCTCCGTAGCATAAGATATAGACGGTTGGGAGTTTCACAATGAGTTAACTAAAAAAAAAACTTTCTTTCGTCAATTTATATAAATTCATTGACAATATAATAAAAACTCGTGGATAAATGGGGACTTAATTAAATTTGAACGCTTCAATGACATTCTATTAATGCGTAAGAAATAGAAAAAAGGGAGAGCGCAAGTACACAATTTTTCACTAATGTGAGGTACACAGCAATTTTACTAAATAACTTTAAAAAGTTACCACAAAATAGTTATTATACAGATGAAATTTTTTCATTGTTGTAAATCTTCAATTGTATGTGGTAAAATAACTGTTCACCCAACATATGATACATTTGTCGACATTTCACCACATTTATTTCATGTGTGCAATGTATTTCGGTGAATTTCATATGAACAGCGAACATACCCGAAAAAAGTCGCTGAACTTTAAGACTTTATGCAATCTTTGGAAAAGCACAATGGGGATGGCATGGCGAAAAAAAGAATCTGCCAGACTTATCTTCGTTCATTTTCTTGATGGGAATTCAATTCTTAAACTTGACAATAACATCAAGGGATATATACTTGTATATTATTATACAATTTCGATGCTATACGTTGAACTAGAAAAAGTAACGACACATCCAATTCTCGAATGATAAAAAGGAGGTTCCCTCTCACTCACTCACTTTGTCGCTCACTTACACCTTCACAGGGGTGCAGACGCGCGCGTTCACTAAAAACGGTAAAAGGTACATGAAAATAAAGTGTTGGAAAATTGAGACGATATCAAATGTGTGTGAACCGTGAAATCGCTTCTTTTCGGCTGCTGCATGCCATGCTGCCGCGTGTTAATTTCCAACGGTTGCCGTCCAGATTGTCAGCATTCGTCAATAAATGGTGTATTGTGCAGCAATGATTTTTAAAATATTGGAAGTGTATTCAATTTCGATGTGGTTGCCTTTTGGGTGGCGTGCACATTTTCTTCGTTCGGCAATGTGTTCTCAAGTACCGGAGAAAAAAGAGATACAACTCGATTATTTATTGTTTTGGTAGACATTTTGAAATGGTTGGAACCGAATTCAGCTGCAACAAGAATGCATGACAAACACATTTTTTCGACATCAATAATGGCGAGACATTGACAATGCCTTTGTGATTTCTGCTTTTTGGATCACTTTTGACATTTTTCATATATTAGGCATACAATTATATCTCATTCATA
Source organism: Obolodiplosis robiniae (assembly GCA_028476595.1). Lineage (NCBI taxonomy): Eukaryota > Metazoa > Arthropoda > Insecta > Diptera > Cecidomyiidae > Obolodiplosis > Obolodiplosis robiniae. Next base: position 23,719,365 of record CM052017.1, read on the forward strand.
TATTGTGTAATATTGAGCACATCCGAACGAATAAATCAATATTTTATTCGAGTTTTCTTAAGATTCGCATTTCTTTTTCATTCAACACGCTTTGCTCTGAAACTCGCGATTCGTCCATGTTTCTGTTTGGAAGAGTTTGATGGCAAATCATATATGTGTATGTAACCAATGCAGCCATCGCTCATGTGACCTGCATTTTTATTAACATCAAAAGTGAACTCTATCTCTCGTTCGCTGCAACTGATGCGCAAGTAATTCGCCGACTAATATTAAAATTCATAAATTTCATAAAATTAAAAAACTTTTGCTGCTTCAAAGCGAGAGAGCTGCTTCAAGTTACGACCAACCTTTACAATGCAGATATTGCTTTTTCTTGAATTAATATCAAAGCAACCAAAATATGTATTTATTGGGGTTAATAGGCTCATTTCAGGAGGATTTTTTATCATCGATTGTAAAATTAACGATGAAACGATGAAAAAAAAAAAACGATATACCGTCTGTTAAAAGAGAACATCTGTGTATTTTGTTCGCGACAATGCATTCGATTCATAAGATTGGAAGGCACACAAAAGATTAGAAAGAAAAGCTCAAACGCAATTTGATTCATCAACGCCGAAGACCGTCTCTTTCGAGGAGCAGCCGCAGAATTCGTAGTCCAATGAATAGTGGAACAAAATAGTATGGTAAATTTAAAGGATCACCCTATGAAACACCTATGTCTTAATGGTTTCTCTTTTTTGTTTGTCTCGAAAGTTTATTTGGCCGTAGCATTCTTACTCAAGCCAACGTCGAGGAGGTTAAAATACAACCAATGAGATGCTCCTTGCGCAACAATATGGCAGCAGAAGGAACATTTCAGAGGAATTTAGAAAAAACTTTCCCACACAGAAACAATAAATCCAAAAAACGAATTTTTTTTTTTCGCTCAACAGATATTGAATAGACAGATTTTTACAGTTGATTCTTTCATTCGTATTTGTCGATTTTTTATTCGAAATGAATCCTTAAATATCCGAAGTTCATTTATTATCACTCTAAGCATTGCCAAAGTTTGTTGTTGAGAAGAGAAAAAAAACCGACGAAAAAATAAACGGAATCTTTTGAAATGTCCCAAATTTAACTTTTCCCTCGAGCAATTCATGTTCTTGCGTTCAAATGAGCAACGCCCGAAATTGATGGGCACAGTGAGAAGCGATTTATTGCTCTGCATTCCATTTTTAGTAATGGACAAAGTAGTTTCATAACGGCGAAAAAACAAACGAAACTTATCTGTCTAGCAAGTAACTATTTTTTTAAAAGAACAAACTTTAGATCACCTGTTTGCGAAAACTATTACCCACTGAGTCTACTATAAATCACATTTATGCGATGGGGGTCAAAATGGCTAGCTATCTGCGAAAAATGGAGTGTTTTGACCTTTTTTTCAACGATAAATCAGTTCAAGGAAATTCATTTTTCTCCATAACATTGCAATTGGATGTGCCGTAGAGACCATGATCATGCTATGATACCATTGAGAAAATATAGAGGCAATGGATTTTTTGCACTAATTTCATCTACATTTGTTTTGAAAAACAAAATAAAATCATTAATTTTCATTGAATATTTGAATATATCGCGCTCACTAAAAAATAATTTTGCTTGTGGATTTGTGTACGTGGTTCTTTATAATTCAAATAATAATGTGTATTAATCAATTCGAAATACTTGTCAGATAATAATACTATGAACAGGAATTTAACCAAAACATCCATGCATCGCTAAATAGAAACTAATGAGATTTATTCATGACCAACATAGGATTTCCTATGGACTTTATTGAGGCAATTGAACGACGTGACTCAATTGATGGAATTCATGAAAAAAAGTGACCAGAATTAGCTGGTAAATTAGAAGGAGTTCATGTTTTTATTGCATGGCGCTGCATTCCCATTGTGATCTTAAAATTTGCATACTTTGTCACTTGGAAATAATTTGAAATCGTTCCCATTTGAAAGAAAATGTTGAAAAGTCTTTCTTTTACATTTTATTCATGGATTTACAAACAGAATTTCCTCGAGAAACAACTTTATATGCAAATCAATAAAAAAGTAGATAGCAAAATTGCACCCAAACAAGTTTTATATTAAAAGCATTTAAAAGAATACGAGGTAAACAGTAGGTTGATGCGAATGCGTTTGGATGTGTTGTAATTTAAATGAATGGTTGTTGCAAGAAAAACATGTATTACAAACATCTTGAACGCAACTTTTGTCTCTTTTGGTGGAAAATTCATTTCAAATGTATTTATTTATATCAATAAATGATTTTGTTCAAAAAATGTCTTGAGTTACAAAATTCATCGACAATTTTCAATGTTCCATTCAATTTTCAGGTTGGAAAATTCATTTAACCGAATTTCCTAGCTTCATTGAGCTTTAATTTTTTTTTTTGATAGAAGACTAAAAACGACATAAGCTTAAAGCTAAATCTGAAGTTCAAAGTAGAATTGCTGAGTTTAAAGATAGCTTGACACAATTACTCGAGCATTCAATGAAAATAAATCTGAATAAATGGTCTTACATACGTACAAAAAACTTTTCCGCCCATTTCCTGACAGTCTACGGGTGCACAGACTATGGTTATTTCTTATCGTATCATCATGTAACTTTAAGAATAAGTCACATAAAATTTCAAGTCACCAAGATGAGATTTAGGATTGATTTATACTACGATTCAGCCGTGCGAGCCATGCTCGCGAATGTACTGGGATTTGCACGCAAAGAAAACTCATTCCGGGCGTTTCGCATTTTTTGGACCGATCGCAATACATTTGATACACACAGTGGTGTGTGCGGAAAAGCAAAAAACTGTACGTTCGAAATTCGTTCTTGAAAATTAATAATTCGTTGAGAAACCAGAGGTCAGAAGTAGGCGTACAGAGAAAAGCTCCCAAATAAAGAACTTTGTATTTGTAATTTTCCACTAGCTTTCAAGTGAAATAGCTTAGAAAGCATTATTATCGATGGCTGTGGGGTGAACCTACGTGTGGGTTTGCTTCAGTGCTTTGATGAAGGTTCTGCGCATCGTTCGAAGGATGAAAACGAAGGAGAAACAAATGTAATCGCACTCGTCTATCCTCGCACTCATATCACACTGTGATCAATGAGCATTGGTGAAAAATGATACGAACACTTTCTGAGCTCTTTCCGACCGAAAAACCGAAAGAGACAAAAAAATACATTATCGATCTGTATGAAATGCAGCTCGCCATGTGTCATAGAGACTACGGGGAGCGGGAACATCCGAAAAACGTGGCGATACATTGGTAATGACGTCATAAAACTTTGTCAAACCAAAGAACAGCGTGTAAGCCCAAATGGGGAAATTAAACTACTCGCTCCAAGTTCTTTTCATCGAATAAACAGATTCAATATGATTATTTTCCCTTTCTGTGCGGTTTTCATTCTCGCCTTCTTTCGATTTTCGTTGAAGTTGAATATATATTTGATTGACATTATTTTCGTTGGTGTTGGTTTTATCGAGTACACTTTTCTCGTTGGCCGCGTTCGAATGCTCGTTTAATTTCTTCAATTTGAATGCTCGTTTGGAACATGACACAAGAAGAACGGGGAGTTTCCATGCAAGCATCGCATGTTTCTATCATATCGAAGCGATTTGAGTTCGAATCACTATAATCTATCATTTGCATCATTCATACTAATTTAAAAGTCACCAAGTAATTAGAATTCGGGTGTGAAGTTTGGAAAAATTTTGGACGAGGTTCCATGTGTTTGAGACAACATCGAAAAAGAGGAGGATTAAAACACACACACACACCTTTCAATTCTTTATACGAAATTATGAATTTTTAAATAGAATTCATTTTGTTTGCATCGAATTGCATCCGTCTCGAATTGACTACATTTCTGTATGCAGTATAAAGCATAAACGGAAATGGATTCTACATTCGAGAATTAAGATTGATTCCATAACAATACAATTTTCAGCAAGTATGTGTTGTCGTTAGCATTGAATATTCAAAATTCGAATCGGAATTCAAAATCAAACTGAAGTCATTTTTGTTTTTATGGCTAAAAAACGAAAGAAAAAAGAAGCTGGGTAATCACCTCGCGAATCTGAACATTCCCCCGAATTCAAATGATGTCGCTCCCTCTCTTTCTCTCACCTTCTCTGAATAATCATGTGACCTTGTGAGAATATGAGCATGTGAATATGTTGGATGGTTGGACAGGGAGAGTGAATTGCAAAAGTTGAGAAAAATCATTATGTCATTCCATTTAAAACGTTTTCGATATATTCAAACACCGGTTTGAAAATCAATACACTCACATCCCATTTTAGCCTGTATGGCATTGGATTGAATCGAATGAATGCTCATTCAATATGAGTGCCAATGATTGTATTGTCAGATGAAAAACGATCTAACAAAATACCAAAAAATTTCATTCGATGAGTTCAAGAAGACGAGTTCAGTTAAAATTGGATACGATTTGTTCGAATTATCACACACATCGTACATCGAGATGATGGACGTTGGATAGCGTGAGCCAGCTGTCCCGTATAACAAACCGGAAACTTGGGGATTCACTCTCTCTCGCACACTCCATTTACCCGAAAGCTAAAACCCAACAAATCACAGTTGATGACTTTTCCACTGCTTCTCTCCCTTTGTTTGCAATGAAAAATTTTCACAATTTCTCAATAAATATACAAACAACGATAATATCGGCTATTGTTCAATTGCAATGATTCATCTCACTTTTTTCACTATTTTTTCGTCTCGCTTTTCATCTTGCTCTTTTCACACTTTCACAATTGCTCAGCTCACGGAAAGCACACACACAGACGCAAATTGGTGAAAATTCGCATCATTCTCTTGCAACATGCAATTCGAAACCTACACACACACTCAATTACATACCTCATCTTCTGTGCGCTATCAATTGCTTTATTATGTACTTATTTTCTTATAAAAAGTTTTTTATTTATTTTGATGGCTTTTTTTTCTTTAACCAACGAATTGGAATCAAAAATGCAAGGCTTTCCTCATTTTCGCGTTTCTTTGATTAGTTCTTACGTTGGGAAAGTTGCAATGATATGAAAGCAAGAAGATATTTAAGTGCTATTTGTGAGATTGCATACGCATGAACACCTCGCGTCTTTAGTTTCTCTGGTTCGCTTCCGAATATGTTTATATGATGTGATTGTTTATGGTCGTGATAAACCTCAAGAGTATTGTAGCGACTGAACGCTTAGGTAATGTATTAGCCCAGTTCAAAAATACACTATTGGCATCTGAAGCACGTACTTGTTCAACGTAATAAAGTAATATGTCAAATATTCTGTAATATTCATTCATTTTGTCTTACTTGCTGAGACCTACCTCTGTTGCTGCTGCTGCTGATGGTGTGTTTTTTCTCTGCTATTTTTCAGGCGTTCTTTCTTCATTTGGATCTTTTTTTAACAATCTCTTGAAAATAAGTAGATTGCATGTTACAAAGCATTGTCCACAAGTCATTTTCTACTCGACGAACGAGAGGAAACGGTATTAGTAACCAAAACCAAATCAACATTACCATCAAAATGAATTTGAACGAGTTGCAAAGCTTGCAAGTGACATTATATTACATTCGTGGACAAACTTTTTCATCTAGCCAATATTGCTCTGCTATACCGAATGCCTAATCCGAAAGGGTAATCCATGATGTTGGATCAATTGTGTCCACCTTTGCATAATATGAGTATTTTGAGCAGAAGGTCTTTATTTTTATTCTCTCTCTCTCTCTCTCTCTCTCTCTCTCTCTCTCTCTTTTACTCTCGTTTCCATGTGGTCCTTAGTAAATCTTCACTGAAGTGATTCTGCTGCTACCTGACAACGATTGCCGTGTTTGTCTTTACTGTCGCAATGATTCCGTTTAATAAAGTGCCACTCAACTTAAAAACAAAAGGAGAATATGACGTAAAACTAGGGCTTGCATGATTTCTAAGATTGGTAGCAATTAATTCTCTGTCACACTGATTCCGTCCGAATTGATAAATTCGAGACAAATTGTAACAATGACAATAAAGACAAACAGCAGAGAGAGCCATCGTGCGACTTAAAATCAAAAAAAAAATTAATAGCACACGAGAAGAAAAACACAAGAACATAGAATACGCACAAGTAATAAATAAGTATAAATATGATTGCGCTTGCTTGTCTGCCCGCCGGCCCAAAAGCCCCCTTGCATGTACATTGTACATACACACAATCGACGCACTCGCACTTACTTTGGTCATGTACATAAGAAGAAACGTTATGCAACACGTATTTTGCATACAAATGAGATGTATGGTAGCTGAACACAAAAGAGTCCGAAACAAAAATATGTGGCGAAATAAAAGGGGGAGATAAAAAAATGAAAATCTCATCCAAAGGCATGAAAATCACACGCAACCGCCTCAAAGCTCGAGCCATAGTATATAAGAAATGATGACTGTTACGATAAAATAAAAGTCAAATATCTTTAATGAAAGAAAATTATTTATGTTCCATGTTGAAAATGGATTGAATGATTGCTAGTACGAAGCAACTGAATACGCGAAATGTGTTTATCTCTAATGACGATCATTGTGTAGGTTTTTTGGAATTCGGCGTGCTCTTTGTGGGTATAAGTTCGATTGCGTTTTAGTCGAATTATTCCCGAGGCAATTTCAACACAAGTGAAAGGGTCACAGTGAAATCTCAAATACAAACAAACATGGACGCATATTCGATTGGTATTCTATTATCTTATTTATATGCTGCCGTTAAGCGGTCACTGTTGTTGTTCCACATCGACCAAATGTTTTCTGGTAATTTGGGCTCATAAAAATACTTGCAGCGTATTCTGGGGAAAGAAAATCCAAACACTCAACTGACAGTCTTCTTTCGAGATTACTTGAGCTTTTTGATTTTCGTTTTCAATCATAGTATTTAATAGAGACGGAATCTTGACCTTTGTCATCGAAAGTGTATTAGGTATTCTATGTATTTTTCAAAATCCCGTCAAACACAATTCGGTTGAATCACACGGGTGCACATGCACTCAGAAAACTGCCATTTAATTTGATTTCACTCAATTCTATTTCGCCATTCGTTAATGAATGCAACAAATTTCACTTGCCTTCTCTCTCTCTCTCTCTCTCTCTCTCTCTCTCTCTTACATTGTATTTCTAACGTATCATTTTACAGCTTCAATTTTGTTTCACTATTTTACATCCTATAATTTCACCCCAAGAAATTCATGATGCAATGCATTCAGCAGCCATTTCATTAAGTGCTGAAACGGCAAAAGCGAATGCAAATACAAATGCGAATGTGTGAATGTGAATGTTATTGTTTTAGCATGTTCAATGAGTTCATTGTTTGGCTTTTTTGTGCCCCTATTTTCGGACTTTATTTCAATTTCGCATAATTTTCAGATGCTATGTTGCTACAAGCTCTGCTGCTGCTGCTGCCCCGATTTCATAAAATTTCTGCTTTGTTTTTGTTTCAATGTTCACATTCATAAGCGTTTAATTATAGTTTCACTCTTTATATGCCCTTTTATCATAGATATTTCTAGCATTTTCCCCATTTTGAGATGTATTTTATTATACGCGCTATTTCGCGAACGCGCAAAGTGTTGAAGAGCAAAGGAGCAATCCCATTGAATACTTTATTTGGTTTGTGAATAATAATAAAAACAGAACGAAAGCAAACAACGTAGCTGTCAAATTAAAAAAAGCAATGGCAACAACAACAGCAATTCTGTTTATTTCCATTATTTTTTTCGCAGCTCAACGAGTGCATTCATCTATTTCCAATTTGGTTTCCTAGATTAAGTCTTCGTTTTTATTTTGTAAATATATACAGTTGTTTGTTATTTTATAGCTTTTTTTGGTGTCAACTGTCGACGCCAACGCGTTTCGTTGGCTGGCCCTGCGTTTGTTTCGAATGATGAGTCGGCATCGCGATTGCATGAAAGAAAGTGCAATGCTTTCAATTTTAGTGTTTGAAATTGGAAACTATTTCATAATAAAACGGGGAAAATCAACATCACTTGATGCAACTTATTTGTATTGAGCGAATCAAAGCGAGAGTAATTAAATTACAAAACAAAGCCGACATAAAGTGGGACAAAAAATTATGTGAATGGAGCAATTTATTGATTTGTCAAGAATACCATCGAATTCGTAAACAAAATCAAGGATGTGGAAATTGCAGACAGTAATATTCAGGTTTCATTTTACGTGAAATTGATTTTACAATTGAAATATTTCGGAAATGGCTGATGAGTAACCAGATTGATTCAAAACAGGTAACTGAGCTCGTTGATTTGACCAGAGTTTGCATGCAATAGAATTGATTCCAGTGGTTGAAGCATGGGTTCACCGCTAATCAATTTATATAACCAACTCGTGTATGTCATTCTTCGAAACCGCACTGAAAAGAAGTGGATATTTACCTCGCATTTGGAACAGAAATGTTGACGATGTGCGGGCCATCATGAAGAAGCAAGGATTGAGACAATATCTAAACCGTTTAAATAACACCGAACTTCCAACCATTAAGTTTACCTACGAAGATGAGTAAAATGGAAAACTGCATTCCCTTGATTTTACTGTATTCAAAATGATGAAAAATTTCAATTTGATATTTTCTGTAAGCCAACTAATATCGACCGATATAACTTCAGATTCTTACCAACCTTTCAAGGACATATTGGTAGTTCAAAAAAGTTTCCGGCCTTTTCTCTTGAAAATGTGCCTAATAGACAAATTCAAAAAACAAATCTTTCAAATACTATCCATCGCTAGCTACAACTTTTCTCCATTTTCTGCCAATTCATGGATTCCGTCTCAAGACCATCGCTTGTCTTTTGATTCTATATACACGAATCGACTCATTTTTCGATTTTTTCAAAAGAATGGAACCGTTTTCCAACCAGATGATTTTGCATCGACCGGAACAAGTAGCAATCTGGAGGAGCAATGTCTGGTGAATACGGCGGAAGGGCTAAGAATTCCCATTTAATCGTCTGGAGGTATGTTTAAACGAGCTATGCAACATGTGGCCGAGCATTGTCATGTTGTAAAGTTACACAATTGCGTCTGGTCTCATTTTCTGGCCGTTTTTCTTGCAATGCTCGGTTCAAACACTTCAATTGTAATCAGTAGCGATCCCCTGTGATTGTTTCATTCATCACACCCTTCTTGTCCCACAAAATACAGAGCATCACCTTCGAACAATGAATATCCTGCTGGAGTTGTTTTTGAAGTTGTTGGAACATTTTCACCTCCCCTGGCACGGTATTTTTGGGGCTTAGGGTGATGGTAGTGTATCCACTTTTCATCGCCAGTCACGATTCGATACAAAAATTTCTTTCTATTGTGTCGTTCCAGCAGCAATTGACAGGTGAAAAATCATCTTTCAATTTCTGTTGGTCTCAGTTCGTGTGGCAACCAATTTACTTGCTTTTGAATCATTCGCATAGCTTTTTAACAAATTCTAACAGCAGCTTGAGTAACATTCAATGAATTGACTGATTTCTCAAGCGTTTGATGTGGATTTTCATCGAGTAACGCCTCCAATTCGTCATCTTCAAATTTGTTTGGCCTTCCTGAGCGTTCTTTGTCCTCCACGTCAAAATCACCACTCTTTAAAAGTTGTAGTCGATGGAGTACGTATATGATTTCCATAACTTCCACAATTCTACTGAAAACAGAAGAGTAAATCTTCCCGCAAATGTAGTTTTTCCAGTACAAAATTGGACATGTTGACAGCTCAAAAAATTATGATTCTTACATTCAATTGAAATGTGTTGAATGTCAATGAATAATGTCAGTACTTTTACATGAAATTTCTTGTAGTACATAGTTAAAATGAATAATAATAACTACACCATCTGTTTTAAAAGGACGGAAACTTCTTAAAACTCCCAATAACTAATTGCTTGATTCCATTCCATGATACACAGAGCTTTAAACATCCCGGTAACTGATAGCAGACTTGGGAACGAATTGTGACGAACAAAGGAAATAGCAAATATTAATGGTTTTCAAGATCAACTTATCAATGACTTGATCCTCATACATCAACGTAAGAAATATTTGAGATAACATTCCACCTGGTGACAATTCAGAGCCTGCACATTGGACCAAGTTAAATTTTCACTCGGAATTAATGCATATAATCAGGCCGGCACATTATTTAAAAGTTAGCAGAGAGTGAATTTTTGCTTCAAGGGGAAAGTATAGTTTTTGCTTGGCGTATTTCAATTGATATCAATTAATTAAATTATCGTTATTCAATATTTCATGTTTGTTCCCGAAAGTTTGATATTTTGTACTGCCTGAACAACGGATATGAAGAATAATGATCATTAGTTTGGCTGGCCGGATAGTCAGTCTCATGTGTGACGCAAGCATCAACATTTTTTCTAATCAAGGTCAACTAAGAGAAGTTTGAAGTCACTTTTATGAAACTAGCCAAGCCCCTATCCTAATTACTAGATGGATCATGTAATGATGATACTAATGAAAACCAATCATTGGATGATTCGATAATGGAGCGAATTTAATGTAACCTCTTGCCATGATAATAAATCTAAAGTGTTTCGTCTTTACAGAAATACGGCCACCGAACATATTGATTGAATATTTGTGATTTTATCAGGTTTTGAGATGATAAATTGGTGTGTTGTTTAGTTCATGCTTTCGCGGTCCTCAGATAGAACAAATATCCATATAAATTGAATGTGTGTGAATGAGATCGACATATAAATATAATTTATATTCTGCTCAACGTTGATTGCACATTTTTTGATGAATATGTATGTTATTTTGTCATACAAACACACAACGTGTTGTATGTGCATATGAGTGTATACATTAACCAGTCGATTGGGAAAACGGACAGACATATATAAATGATCGAACGCGAAAAAAGGCAGTGTTCGCACGCCAGTGTCCAGTAAAATGAATGTAAATGTAGTCAAACGAAAAAAACATGAGCGCAGTTCATCTATTTATGAAATTGGACAATAATGTTTTGCATTAATCAAACTTTATTTTGCGAAATGCGAGCAGCAGCAAAAAATGTGGCAGTTCGAATGTATTTGTAGAAATGAATGGTCGATGCTGTGTAGTGTTTGTGCAGTAAGTGCATTTGACTTGGTCCACTTTGCAATTGTAAGATTAATTGAATTTCGGCCGAACGTTTCTGATCATTTGTAACTTTGGTTTCGAGAGGAAAAACTAAACATATATCCGACACTCTTTGGACATTATTAAATACACGGGGCTTTTTGAGCCTGGAAAATGCATAATCATGTTCAACGCCGAATATAGGATACATTTTCAGTGATTTTGGGTCTAAAAATATAATTGCAAAATTCGATTCGAGGAATATATGATGAACGGATTTTATTTACTTGCACCCATACTCGCAACTATATACCATTAAATTCATCATGTATATTCGCAACTGTATTCTTGCGAGAGAACAAGTTTCAATTTGAAGTTCCAACGAATAGACACTCTAATGTGCAGGGTGTTCGGTTTCAATTAATGACAATCCTCAGATTTCCTCTCTGCCAAGCTCACTTTCAGACTGATCTTCTCCTTAAATGGATTTTTTTGTAGCGTATCAAATATTTCGTATAGATTTCATCGCATTCACTTGCGAAAGATTTGACGTTAGATCTGAGCTATAAATCTCTACAAATGCTATCACATGTTGTGTTTATCAATCAATTGAGCAGTTCAAGTGTGTAAACCTTTTAGTTGAAGTGAAACTCGACAGCGTTGAGATTGTTTTTATTGTCATGTGTTCTCAAAGGCAATGCCAAACACTTACAGGCGTACGTTTTATTCGAGCTCCACTGAAAATTGAATGTTGCGTGCGACTTTCGGGTGCCATTTGCGCTCCCAAAGGAACGGCACAAATTATTATGATCTCGAAATTTTGTGAAGAACTTCAAATTTTCCATTCAGTTGGAGTGTGAAAATGTCTTAATTGATGGAAGTCACCATTCTCAGCGTTGATTGATATTATACACGCAAAACAACAACAGCAATAACAACAATAACTACGACCGCCACTACAAAGCATAATGAAAAAATGGATTGAGTCACTCAGAAGCAACCCTTTTTCATTCATCGCCTTGTAATTTCTCATTGATGCTGATTTGATTACGGTACAAATCAAGCCAATACTTTCAATTGCACCCACCTTCCCACCTCTGATCGAATAAATTAATACTCGATTTTATTTGGTTGGTTTTGTGAACGAATATGGGAGACAAACAACGTCTAAAATTGTAAACAACTCGTCGAAACAACAGAGGAAAAAGCGGGCGGACACTGGACAGTGAAACATTTCGTGAGAATTTTTGGATGGGTTCATATTTTGACCTTTTTTTATGTTGTGTTGCGTTGAATCCGTGCCCAAAAGCAAACGCATGCCATCGTATTCTATTATATGAAAATACCGAAACATAAGTTAAAGCACTTACGCCAGTATGTTGCTGTCAGCGCTAATATAAATCGAATGTAAACAACTAAAAGCGGCTGGTAAATATTACGTTTTTGGGGTATTTGCTGTCATGCATTCGATGTTCTTGGTACGTAGGCAATTGTTACTGTCCCACACACATATAATATATATAAATACTCTGCTGTTTTTATGCGTGATTTTTGCTCCAATGAATTGGTTTAGACGATGCGCGCATTGAATACATGTTCTGCGAGCTAAAATTATTTTCGACCGTCATTCGATGCACGATAAAATATTGCATGTCAGCTATAAAAAGTAATATTTGTAGAAGACAAATTCGCATATGTATATATCCGCACCATCGATCAAGTATCTAATTTTTGGCTGCCATAATGATCACAAACCGATTTAGGTAAAGCGTCGAAATTCATCCAAATTCTTCGATTCAATTCCAATATTCAACCTCATATAACACGTACGGAAAATAAAACGTAAAAGTGTCGAGACAAAAGCATAAAAACCAACGGTTCTTAAGCGGAAAGCGAGATATTGAGAGAGTGAAAGCGAAACAGGGCAATTGCAAATACTCGCGAGAACGTGGTGGCCATAAAAAGCATACGTGCCTTTGATAAGACATATCGAGCGGCGAAACAAAGTGTGAAGAGTGTCATTGAAAACTAAAAAAATATCCGTATACTTTCATTTCATCCCATATACACCAACTCGCTCACTCTCTATCTTTTCTAGGCTACACGCTGAAATAAGCTTTAATTACATAATTCAAACTCAGCTTGAGAATGTGATGGAATATATATAAGCATCAAATCTCTCTTTCTTTCTATCTCTGTATATCATCAAAAAATTCAGCAGCTAACTTCATCCTTGTCGGACGGAAAAGATAAAGCAAGACTTATTTAGTCGACCGATATTAAAATAGTGCTCCTACTTTACTGTGTCGTTGCAGCTAGTTCAGATTTCATGCTTCAGAAACCAAGCGGGAATTGAAAATAAAAGTATAGCTGGTGGGTGTGTGTCATTGCAATAAATATATATTTACAGATGTATTTGGTCTTAATAAATACTCAAATTTAGATCGGATCTTTATACGAGAACTTTTGCTACTGAAGTTCGAAAATTCATTATTTTTTCTCAAATAAATAAGAAATTTCCAGCAAAAAATCTGATATTACGATCTGATCCTTATAAATATTAACATTGTGTATTCGCTTCGAAAACTGCATAAATTATTCAAATTGTACAAAGCACAAAATTTGATTCAGTATTTTTTTTTTGCTCAGTCCGCCCCTCTCTCTCTATCTCTCACACATTTTGTTCATATTGTATCATTTTTTCTTATTCGATAAATCTCCGCACTCCAATTCATCTTGCATGCCACACCGACACACTTTGCATTGCGTTAATATTCAGCTATCTCTCAGTGTATCCAAAGCACCATTAGGAGTAATATACATTCAGATCACTTCATTATATGTAGCAAAATGAATTAAAAGTACATAAATGAAGTTTATTAATATATAGATGAAGTTGGGTCTGGTCCCATTAGTGATTGCGCCCAAGTGAAAGATGTGAATTAGATGAATCACCCAGTGTAGAGATTGCAGTCCAGACAAGCGACATACATTGAATACACTTTGTAAGTTTATAATTGAGAATTTACATGGAAAATCACTGTCATCTCATTTTGAACCGCACAATACCACGGAAGCCAATACGTACTTCTTCATGAGAACAACGATGACGACAAAACGACGACAGCAATCATGTTGTGTCTCAAATGTTGCAAAAAATTAGTTCTTTCGGCACAGTGTTCAGCAATTAATTTATTCAATCAATCGATTCAGTTAGCATGAATTGGTCCAAAGCATCGAATATTCGATAATTTGGTTAAAATGTTGAATCGCAATACTTTCACAAAATGCGTTATACACCCGCCAACACATAACAATAACTTTTGCTGCTTTGAGTTAGGCTTCGATGCTGTTTATTAACATATGTTTATCACATATTGTTAAAGTCATTCCTTATTATTAGATGGTTTCGCGTGTGTGATTGGTGGCTTTACATAAACATTCGTTTTTGTGTGTCTGGTGAAACGGCTGTCACATTCATTTGCAATGTATTCATAATTTTCCGAAATATGCATAGCATGCGATCCTGTCAGCATTTGCTGAGTGCGCTGCAGCGGCTCGGCTCGCCTTTCCAACAACTTTTTGATTTTATTCTGTATTCAATGTTGATGTTTGTGTATTCTTGTTTTCACATTCTGTTTCATTTTACACTGTCGAAAACATGTATTGTCATACGGGTTTTGTATATATGCATATAATGTTGTTGTGAAAATAAAACAGGGTGCTAAGCTGTTAAATGGCTTAATCTCGGTTAAATTTGTCAGTGCATGTAGACAAACACGAAATGAGACTTACATTTTCATTTTAATTTCGTTATTTTTACAAACACAATTAACACCGCGCATATTTACCTTACACTTCCTCTCTCTCTCACTCTCACTCTTCCTTCTCATTCACACACACACACACACACACACACACACACACACACACACACACACACACACACACACACACATTTTCATGTGGATTCTCACACCTGGAATAGAATTAATCAGTGTAATTATAGGAATAAACACCAAGAGTAGAACATAGAGCACGTCATGTACTTGGCTCGTGCCTCTCGAGATACACTCATTTTTCAATTTATTATCATGAATTGACATTCCGTGTGCTTTTTCAATTAACATTTTAAGTGATAAATTAAAATTGACAAGACATTTAATGCCACAAAATGGGATTTTGAATAATGACTCACGTTTACGATTCGATAATGTTTCGACCATTGTGCCTCGTGTCATGTATAGGTACATTTAACGACAGATACTTCATGTAGCTGACAATCCATTAGATTAGATTTTAGTTTGCTATTGTTCGAATCTAGCTTAATGCTAGCTCTTATAGCTCATTTCTATGTACTTCACTGTGCAATCGATTTCCAACGATTCGTTCAAGTGAATAAGCGAAGTTTGAGCCACGCATTGTTTGCTGTTCACGCTATCATCGATGAAATATGGCTACTTAAGTAAACGGCATGAATTTCAATAAAACATTGCTCGTCACATTCATTTTACCAAACCGATATATACACACACATCAAAATATATTCAGATTTTCCATGTAAAACCGCACCAAAATTGGTTTTGCATGTATTCAAAATTGGGTGCGTTCTTTGGAACTCTTCATATACATTGGCAAAAAAAGGTTAGGACCACTCACATTTTTCAAAAAAATCATTGAAATTCCTCATGATTTTATGTTTATTTCTTAATGAATTTTATTAAAAATTATTTAATTTTACATCACAAAAAGTTTTTCTCCAAATTAATTTCCCAGCATATGGCTATGCGCTGGTTTAGACTGGCAATTTCAACAAGACAATGCCCCAATTCACGTGGCCAGGTCAACTTTGGCTGATTTTGAAGAACGTGGAATAAATCTTTTGACAATTGGCCGGCCAAATCACCAGATATGAATATCATTGAAAACGTGTCGATTTAAGCAAGAGAAGTCTACAAAGAAGGCCGAAAATTCAACACAAAACAAGAATTGACGGAGGCCATTGGGCGGCTTGGCAAAACATCCCACAGGAAAAAATCCAATCACTGTATTACAGTTTACCGCATCGAATCATCGCTTTACATGATTCCGAAGACAAATGGACCAAATACTAAACAAGTTTTTGCAAAGAAAAATATAGTTTTTAAGCAGAATAGTTAAATGGTCCTAACCTTACTTCTCACTTTTAAAGTGCAAAAATTCAAAAAAAAAAAAGTGATAAATTCCAAATTTCGTAATAATTTGGTAAAAATCTTTTTGTGATGTAAAATTAAATAATTTTTAATAAAATTCATTAAGAAATAAACATAAAATCATGAGGGATTTCAATGATTTTTTTGAAAAATGTGAGTGGTCCTAACCTTTTTTTTGGCAGTGTACAAACATTCAGATTTGACAATTCCCAACATTTTTCTATGAAGTATTTGGAGAAACAACCAATTTTCACCGAACTTCGGTTCAGTTTTGACAAAAAATCCAATTACTGTTTTGTGTGTGCATAAATTGAAACTTTGTTTTTTAAGCGAAACATATAATAGATAAACTTTCTGAGATAGATAGATCCCAATCTCAACAATTACCATAGATGAAAAGCAAAACCGATTTGAATTATCGATATTGAAAAACAATCCATTTGGATTCTGGTTCATCATGGGAATACAATCAAAGGTTAAGGGTGAATATACATTTTTGAATTCAATGGATTCAACAGCAAAATTTTATAGATTTATATTACAAAGTAGTATTGGGTGTGTTCCTAGAAAGACGCGCTTTTTTTTGTTCAAAATATTGTCCATCGGAAGCTACGACTTTTTCCCATCTTTCAGGCAATTTATGGATTCCATCCCAAAAGGATTGCTCATTTTTCAGAGCGAAGAACGAATCGAGCCATTTTTTGATACCTTCAACTGAAGTGAACCGTATTCCGGAGAGGTGATTCTGCATCGACCGAAACAAGTGGTAATCGGAAGGGGCCAAGTCTGGGCTATAAGGCGGGTGAGGCAGAATTTCCCATCCGACGTTTTCCAAATAATTTTTAACAGGCACCGCAACATGTGGCCGAGCATTGTCATGATGGAAAATTATTGACTCATGTCTAGTCGCATATTCCGGCCGTTTTTGCTTAATTGCTGCATTCAATTTGATCAATTGTTGTCGGTAGCGGTCCCCATTAATGGTTTCACCTGGTTTTAGCAGCTCATAATATAGCACACCCTTCTGATCCCACCAAATACAGAGCATTACCTTAGCACCATGAATATTCGGCTTTGGTGTCGATTTTGCAGGCTTGCCGCGCTTCGTATATGATTTCTTTCGCTTTGGATTGTCGTAATGAATCCACTTTTCATCACCAGTCACAATACGATGCAAAAAACCCTTCCGTTTTTGCCTTTGAAGCAGCTGTTCACAAGTGAAAAATCGCCTTTCAACGTCTCTCGGCTTCAATTCATATGGCACCCAATTTCCTTGCTTTTGAATGTATCCAGCTGCTTTCAAGCGTTTGGAAATGGCTGAGTGAGTGACTCCCAATGATTTTGCAAGTTCTTCTTGAGTTTGACACGGATCGTCATCAAGTAGTGCCTCCAATTCGTCGTCTTCAAACTTTTTTGATGGACCTGGTCGCTCTTTGTCTTCTGTATCGAAATCACCACTTCTAAACCGTACAAACCACTCCTGACACATTCTAATGCTTACAGAATATTCAGGGTAAGCTTCAATGAGTAAACGTTGCGCTTCTGTTGCACTTTTCTTCAAATGAAAGTAGTGTATCAAAACTTCCCGCAAATGTTGTTTTGAAGGCACGAAATTAGACATTTTCGATTATCATAAAAACTTCTGCAAAAATACGACTGTTCACTTTGACACTTGTAATTCAATAGATTTTTTGATGCTCTTTAAGATAGAATAGCTGTCACTGTCAAAAAAATGGCGCGAGTGAATCGAAACGAAGTAAGTAACGATGCGCGTCTTTCTAGGAACACACCCAATAGTTTTTTTTGTATTGATGCTAATTATCATCGTATTATTATCAGAATTGACAGACAGAATAAAACAATTCAAAAGAAAAATTCAATTGGATTCATGTGGAACTTATGCGGTGGGAATTCAATTTTTTTTGATGTTTTTTTTTTCAAAATTACGAGTCAAAACGCTTCAAAATTATCGCATTTTATATCGAATACATTACAATTTTTTTTATACCCAATATATTTAATGGAGGCATAAAATAATACCGTGTGCTCTAATATTGATTTTTTTATATTGAACCGATACTCTCTAATTGCCGTGATATTGTCATGAATTCAGCATAGCAAGCAGTTCGTGCTTTGATATTGCACATAAAGTCTTCCTATGGCGGTTTCGTTTCGCTCATTTAATTTTAAGTGCTATAATGCGGATTCGATGTAGTGCCAGCAAAGGTTTGCCCCAAGCCATCCTCGTTTTGCAATCGAAAATATTTCAAGCCAACATCCGAAATGTATATTGTAAATCACGTGCATCAAAATCTCTGTTTCAATCACCCTCTCTATTTCCATTTCTATTTCCATTTCATCTTTTTCGCACTCTGCGATTCACCGATGAAGATTTACACGTGATGATAATCGTTAGAAAAAACTGGATGTCCTGTTTACACGCGTATCCTTCGTATTCTACATAGTGATGAATTGATATTGAAAAAGTGTTCACTTTCGTCTCGGTGTATACCACACCTACTTTATATGACTAGTTTGTAAAATGCGATAAGAGAGAAATATACACAGTACCATGCACAATAAATAACGTAAAATGAGATATGCATCAAACACAAGAATAATCAGGGACGATCACAAAAAGAGACTAAAGTAAAAGGGATAGCGAAAGAGAAATGAACAAATTAGAGAGAGAGAGAGAGAGAGAGAGAGAGATTTTCATGTCATATTGCATTGAAGCATGGAAAATAGTTGCATGTTTTTGATTAGAGACGACATAATGAAATAGAGCTTGAACAGCATACACCCAGACACACGACGAAGTAAGCAAAAGCGTGTACACCAGTAACTCAGAATAATAGAATTGACTACGCGAATGAAAATATCTACGATTCTTCCACTTGCAACCACAAAGAAAATGAGAAGATGAACCCATACACACAAAGTGTGAGTGCCTTTCTTCTTCAATTTCCGAACAGATGCACACATATCTTTCTCTCCCTCTCTCTCTCTCTCTTTGTAGGTCTCCTAGACGAGATTCGTAATGTGATGTGATGTGATGTGATGGTATGCATGCTGACAACTATTAGTTATATAATAACATTTCTAATTTATATTCATTACATTATTACATCGTTTTTTTCGTTAATTCAATACATTTTTTGTGTGTTTGTGCCAATATGTATGCGGTATGTGTGCCGAGGCCTCTTTTCACATCGTCAATTACCTATGAATTTTCAATAAAAAATTGCTAGCATTGCAACATTCTTTTGGTCTTTGCCAAGATGTTGATTTTCAAGCTCATTGGCTGGAATGCTTTCTCTGTCTTTATGACAATTCCCATCGACGGAATGACAATAAAATTTGATCAAATTTGAGCGGAAAGAAAGAAAGAAAACAACTTTAGTGTGCAAGTGCTACGATAACGCCATATTATATCCAATAACGATAACGCCATAATATAATATATTCACATTGCTGGATTATTATAAGGGCTTCTGATTTTCAAAACTTCAAATAGTCAACGCCTCTGCCGCTCTCTACGGATGTCATTTCATTTTTCGGACATTTACATCATATTGTCTTCGATTGGAATGAATTTCTGTCATTATTCTCAATAGTTTGTCCAGTATGGCGATTTCAATATATGTTAAAATTGCTTTATGCAATGACAGCTCAAACTATTGCAATTTTTTTGCTGCACAGAGACGAGTAGCTAAATTGAATTGCATACACCTCGACAGACTCTTCGAAATAGGTATTTATTAATATAAAGAGAAATAAAACTTGACCATTGTGGAAGGGTCTTGCAGAAGAGTATCATTTCAGTTACAATGCGAATGCTCTCTATCGAGCAATTTTCGGCGGAAATTTATTTTCAATTTGCAATTGAACATTTTAAATTATTTTTTTCATTGTGTTGAATACTCGATAAAACCAAAACACATTTCGTACGAATTCCTTCTCAAATTTTACAATCAACATCATTTTAATATTCGAACGAGCAAGCCAACCAAAAAATGTAATTCATATATGTTAATCGTGTTTTCGCCCGAATTATAGAATTGTTGACTCTTTCGGTCTCAACAATTGTGAGCACAGAATGTATTTATATATAGCAATGGTATAAGACATCTCTGTGCATTACCCTTGTAATGTGCGAAAATGGTATGACATCAATGCGAAACAGCATGGAAAAATTGTTTGAGATAGTTGACATTTTTGCTTCATCTAAAAATGAAGTGCTTGCATTTCAATTGCAATGTGGGTTTTTCCTTTGTTCTTGCAATCTTTTTCTCGTTCTTGTATGTGATTCGCTCAATTTCACTGACAGAAGTCGGTAGAGAGTGAGCATTCATTGACTCAAATATGGTAGGTATTAAATTTCAAAAGAATGACAGAAACTACTGATTCATCGATTTCCAGCTAGATTTTGGCCGATTCATACAGGCTAACAACAAAGCCATAATTGTTGCAAGTATGACTCTTCTATTTTAAAGCCCAACAACAATGGAATACATCACATTTTGTGTGTGTATGCGTGTTTTTGAGTAAGGCAAGTGAATTTATGGCCGAACATATTTTGTTGTGCGTGTCCAACAATTCGAAGAATTATTACAGTAGATATAACTGAAGTCATCTGAAAAATGCTCAACAAATTCCCTTTTCACGGTTCGTTAGTAGGTCTCATGGGAACTAACATTAATGCTTGAAAGAATCTTGATGGCTGGCTGGCTCTTGTGTTAATTCTCACAACATTATCATCCTTTCACTCATATTTTGGTAGGTTTTATCCAAATTACAAAACTATGGCTGTGCAAACATTTGTGGTTGCCGGTCGAGAAAAATGTGGAAGAAACCAATTTGTTTTTTATTCCATAATATCCCCTTTGATGCCTGGTGTAATCTTAATTTTCTAGCAGACAAACTAAATTACGTCTGTGCTGCTTTGGGGGAGTTGGGTGGTTTGGTTTGAGGTCAAACTAAGATGTAATCGACATTAGATAATAGACATTTCATGCAGTAATGATTAAAATTCGGTCCAACGAAATCATCGGTTACATTTTAATCTAAACAAACTCCTTTTTGTCAAGCAACATTCAGCCGGAAATCAAGAAATTATGTCCAAATTTTCAAGCCCCATAGATAGGTCGATTTCCAAACTATTAGGGTTTAAAAATAGAAGATTGAATTAAAGAGGATATCGTTTGCACAATCTAATTCAAACAATGAATTGAGATTTCCAAATTACTTTCCAGTTAATCTGCCAATCCTCATTCTTAAATTCAGAAACATATGCTCAAAGCAACAATACAATTTGTCCAAATGGCATGGATCTGTGTGAGCATCAACTACCATTGGGAACGTGCTGTGTATGAGAGGCTGAAAACTAAAACAGTATTACAGTTACAGTTTCATAGCGCCAAAACACGAGAACGCCATTTTCAGTTGAATGGCACTATCGTATGTTTGCGCTCAGAAATATTTATTCGTTTTCTAGGTTTCAGCCTATGACATCAGCCGATAAGAAACGTTGTGAGCATATTAATGATGATATAAATGAAAAGCGTTTTAAATTATTTGTTCGATTTGATTTGTAGGAGGTCATGGCTCCTGGCTCCACCGGCTTCCAGGTGGTTGAATGACATATGATTTGGATTAGGCTATGTATTTTTCAAACTGACTGAGCCAGCTCAATAGCTGCTGAGCTCTCAGCTTATGAGGAGCCCGCTCCCAGGCGGAGCCAATACTCATGACTTATATGCAGTTTTCACAATATTTGAGAGAGAGAGAAAGAGAGAGATAGAGAGAGAAGACTGGCTCCAAATCAATGAGAGCACTTGAGCATGAAAATCCTCTTTTATCCAGCTTACTTACGACCATGAACACACTTGAAAAGCAAACAAAAACTTGAATCCAAATAATAAAAAAACGGAGATCAAGTACAGATGACCGAATCGGACGGAATGTGCCCATGTACAACGTACATTTCACATGCTCGTTCTGATTTTGACGTGAAACGAATTTTTATTTGTTTTATTTGTTCGGTTGTTGGCGATTCTGTCGTGCATTCCTGTTGTCAAGTTCTCCCATCGAAAAAATGCTATGTTTATTTTTGCGGTAGCATTTTCATTCTAATCGATTGTTTTAGAATATTACGGTCAAAGTATTTTCAATCGAAACCTGTTTCATTTGTGACTCATCCTCAATCACCAATGGGCTGTCGTTTGAATTTTTTCTATTTGATTTTACTATTGCTGGAGCTATCGAGTATGATTGTATTACGATGAAACAAACATATACCTCTCGCTTATGTGTATGAATGCGTAATGTTTATCCGAGTTAATTTCGATAAGGATCAGTGTTTCCGATATTAAACCGTAGAAAAAGCTCCAAAGCCCAAAAAAAGTTAAACAACACCATTATTGAGAGTTTTGAGTTGAAAATCAATATGACTTAAAAGACTTAAAAAATTCGATACATCGAATGCAAAATTGCAACCAGAGCCATTTAGAGAACGCAAACGAATAAAATATTTCTAAATTTGAGCAGATGTAGTACGCTGCTGTCACATATAACTCATTGTTATTTCCTTTATTGAATATAAACCCAACCGAGATAGAGAAATAATTTTCTAATTTAATCAATTCGCAGCGCGTTGATAACAAAGACGAAACAACAATATCGTGTACACAGTGCGTTATTCATGATGCAATCGACCAACCAACCTCAAGTCTGTGACTCATTAGCGCATTCAATAACCCAATGAATCTATCGATACACATACACAATCATCAGATCCACAAAAAAAAAGACATATAATGTTGCCATCGACACACATCTTGCCATTTCATACTCGCTTGCAATCGACGCACACATACTCACACACATTCGCGCACGTTCACGCGCATTATTGGCTTTTGTATAAATGTTTAATGGCATATTATATTGCATTATCGCCGGATGTTCGCAAACAATATGTTGTTTTTTCTATGCATGTGTAGAGCGAAACGGTCCACAAGATTAAATTAGACAGGAACAATTTAAACAAAAGTCTACAAATGACAGAGAAGGCGCAAATAGTCATAAATTGAACAAAGGCAAAAAAAGCATATGGATGATAAAAACTGAGGCGAGCCAAACTCTGAGCAAGAGTGACAGTGTGGTGAATGCCTTTGGAGGATAAGGCATCAACAGGCAGCGTATCCATTGAATATACATGACTGATATCCATTATATAGTATGCTGATGCATCTACAAGTGTATTCAGGCATAACAATCTTAATTCTTTGTGTCCTCCGCTTGATTTTATCCCATTTTATTATTTGTGTGGCTTTTGAAGCTCATTGAATACCTCCTTTGTCGTTGGAATGATACAATGAAATATTTATCGGAAAAATCCATATTGTAACATATCACAACTGAATTTTCGGCACTCTCATTTTCCTCGTCCATTTATTCATTCATCATTCGTTTCAAAGATCGATTTACAAGCCTCATGTTGATTTTCTTTTATGTCAGCCTTATATTGATTTTCTTCAGTGCCATGCTTTTTTCGGTTCCATAATACTGTAGTCTTGAATCTTCTACACGCTTTCCCAAGCAGCCAATTCAAATTTGTCCACTAAAAAATCAATCTCAGCCATGTAATTCAATTCCTTTTGGGATGGGTTTCTTTTCTGGGTGTGAGCTGTTCGGTTAAGAACGCGCTAAACTAAGGCACTAAATCATTTGTTTTTATCGAGCGCGTTGAAAACATTTATCCTATGCTCAAATGTAATTCCTAATGGAAATAATGCCAAGAGAAACACTCAGACTCATTTTTCCGAAATGTTTTTCATTGCGAACGATGGAACGATGAAGACACACTCACATACACATACCGTGAGGATTGGTAGCATTCAAGCGAAACCAAAGAGATCTATTCAAAAATTCCAAAGAACTTAAGCGATACGTGTTTATTTCCAGAGCTAAATACGTCAAAATAAATTCATGTGAAATTGTATATATTTAAAAAGGAATAAATACAAGAAGAAGAATAATAATAAAATTTAATAGAAACAAAGAAACGGCAGCAGAGCAGGAAGAAGAGGATTGTGTTTATTCCTTCTAAGTCCGACTGGCTGCAAATATTATATTTATCATATACCTTCATTTATTTCCGTCATTTTAACCGCTTTGCTTTATTGGTTTTTGTAATAAAGCCACTCTTCATATGGTTTGATGCTGTTTCTCTCCTGCTGACATGACTGACATTATTCAATAGTCGCAAAGTGGGGGTACCGAATTCAAATTATTCGAGATGATACTGCGTCGTATTTATAAATTGTTCTAGCCGAGTTGGGTAGCGGCAAAGTAACAAATGCAAAGGTTGAAGACGAAGCGCAGAGAAAAGAAACACACTCAAACGAGGAGCCAGTGAGGAAAAAAATGGCCATAACGATACGGAAAGTCAAACAAACGCAATAATCTTATTGACGGGTAAACATTTGACTATGATAATGATAGCTATGGCGTTACAAATTAACATAAACCATAAACGTGTATTCATTCGTAACCAGCCGCATGCATGATTATATAGTTTTCTTCATATTCTCTAAATTAAAAATGCTGTTTTGCAATGAATATTACCCAGATAATGTGTTCATGTCTCTTTCATTTTCGTTTAAACTGCTGTATCTCATTGCCACCCCATTTTCTTTTTGGTGCAAATTCCTTTTCTATATATTTTCTGTTCATACGACGAATATTGTCTAATGAAAATAGCATGTTTCGAATAACGCATAAAAATGAACGTCAAGGAAATTCAAGATAATCAGAAATTCATGGAAAAAAACACACTGCTCTCCAACACATTTACAGAAGTAAAAAAATATCTTCTTTTGATTGCTGCATAAAAATTAATAATGTCATCGTAAAACGGCGAATTCTTGCTGCCATTCATTTCCCTATGATTTCAGAGTCCAACGATCCGACAACAAATCACACACACATACAAGTACTACTGATGTATTCTGCTTTCAATGAATACTGTTTTCCACCTTGATTATTTGTAATCAGCTTCATCGGGTGAAAAAACTGACATGATTACTGATTTTGTAGCTTTTGGATCATCATTCAGGCAAATGGCAAATGAACGAGGCAGAAAAAAAAACCAAAAGAGTCATTCGCTTCGCGCAGAAACCTTTATGATAGTGCTTGTGATATTTTGTATTGATTTAATAAGACATGTGACATACTACATGATTTATCTACTCATTTTGTTTGAACTAGACCTATGCCTATTTATGTACTAATGAAAATCTGACTAATACAACTATTTCGAACTGTTCGTCTGCTCGTTCGAGAAAAATAATAATACGTGACCGACCGTTCGTGCGAAAAAAAAATTTAAAATTTCAAAAAAAAAAAAAAAAGAATGTGCGAAGTGTGCGTCCGAAATGACCAACAATGTTAGAATGACCGAGAAAGTTCGAATGTCCGAAATTAAAAATTACAATATATACAAAACGTTGAGAATTTATATGTGATAAAAATATCCAATATAATGCTGAAGACCAAATATACTGAGCTCATGAACTGACCTACATCACACAATGCTAAACCATTAAGTTAGTCACTTGCATTGTAATTTTTAATTTCGGACATTCGAACATTTTTGGTCATTTCGGATGCACCTTCGCACATTCATTATTTTTCGGACGAACAGTCGGACAAAAAAAAAAATTAAAATTCATTTTCGCACGAATTGAATTATTTTTTGGACCTCCGTTGACAGCTCTGATTAGATGTCATCTACTACTTGTAATTAGTAGTAATTGGTAATTATTCGTAACTAACTATATTACTATTTCCTATTTGTTAGTCCCATGAGAACTGTACACACAATGTCATCCACAAGAAATACATACCATCTGACTGTTCTCAGGAGTTCCTGAAATCAATTGCATGGAATGTTGTATATTCAACTGAATACAATAAAAATAATTAATTAAATGCTAATTAGTAGTTTTTCGGAACCAACCGTATCAGTTCAATAACTAATTGAATCGTTAAGAATGAAAAAGATCTCCAATATTTTGGTTTTAATAAAGCAACATGAATTTATGTGAAAATAATAGTGCAACATAAATATTTTCGAATTTTCCGGGAAAACTATAAGAGATACGAAACTACAATTTTCTATGAACTTTGTGGATTATTATGTTTTCGTATCTTTTATAGTTTGGGTAAATTCAAAAGTATTTATATTGCACTTTTTTTTCACATAGATTCATGTTGCTTTACTTAAATCAAAATATTCGAGGTATTTTTAATTCCTACCGTTTCAATTCTTACCGAAAGTCAAAAAACTTCTTGTTAATCTTGTATCAGATTAAGAAGTTTTTCAATTAATTGAATGCTGACAAAATTGAATTCGTTTTGACTGTCGCAACAACCCTACTATTATGGATAAATCATGTAGAGATAAATAGCACACGAACCATCGTGCCTAACGAATAAATTAAATCGAATACACAGTATTTTCCTCAATAAATGCTATCTCAACAAAGATTCAATCAGCCAAATACCCGTCAATATGTGTACGAAAACATTGATAAGTATTGTATAAATATTTGTGGGAAATGTAAATGCACTGCCGAAAAGACGACACCAACGCAAATTCTTGTTCAAATCTCAAGACGCTAAATAGCAATTGAGGTGATATTTCTCGCTATTAATTCTGTATGAAAACAGATTAAATATGCCTAATATATTTACTTCAGATATTTTGAGTCAGCCTATTTGCCTTGCTGTCGTGTTGCCTTGTTGCCTTGATCTTCACTCCGACTACAAAAGACGAATGTTTCTCTGATATTCATTTCGACAAGTGACGTGTATTAAACCGCGTTATATGAAAATTATACTTTTCCCTTCCCCAGGCTATCCCCTTCTTTATCTCTCTGGCAAATAGAATTGTTTTCAAAAACAATAACAAGTTCGGCACGAACGAGGTTCAGCCTGTGTTCATTGAGCTAATAACTCCAAAAGTACAGTCAGTACTTTGGGGTGACAATGCAGCTGTCCGCAACAACACAACTCATTGCACTGGAACAGAAGCCTTCAATTACCTCTAATTAACTGAATATTTTCACATCATCGAATTCATATTGGAGATGGATTAATTTCAATGCCAAGGTAATAGTAAAGGGTGATTTTTTAGCTGGTTTCTTTTTGACGTTTAATTTTTTGACAGATGTCAAATTCCAACTGACGTCTGTCACAGTCAAAAATGCTCAGTATGCTTTGCAATTTCAAGATGGAAAGACTTACAAACGAGCAACGCTTGCGCCTCCAGCCACACAGCGGGTCCATCCATGGACGAACTGCGCCGTAAGTTCGGCGAACAGTTCATCTCTCGTTTCGGCCCCGTTCATTGGCCGGCCAGATCGTGCGATTTAACGCCCCTGGATTATTTTTTGTGGGGCATGAAATTATTTTCAAAAAGTAAATGGCAAGAACCAATTTATCGATTTCAATAAAGATTTGATTCACTTTTCGAAATTTTTTGCGTTTTTTTCGATTTTCAAAAAGAAACCACTTAAAAAATCACCCTTTACAAATATTTAGCACAATTCGAAAAATCAGATGCATTTTTTTTTTCATGCGACCAGGATTAGAAACGAAATGAATGATACAGTAACCATTTCAAACTACGCGATACTGAAGGATGCTCTCGAAAGGTAGAAACATAAATACAGACGAATGAACAACAAGAATATAACAAGAATATAAGACATTTAAATGCCAATGGATTGATATCATATCAGCGACAAAACTATGCAATTCCTTCACGAGGATGACAACAGATGGCAATATGAAGAACTATCACTGCTGGTGAAGTAAATATTGGACGGTTTTCATCAGGGTGGAAAATAACCAATTATTTATAATAGACGTAATAACCCACATGCGATTACATATTTTCATTTATAATATTTCTATGGTTCGTTCCCAATGATAATCGTTGAAATTGAACGTACTAAGCGAGCGCGATATGAGCGTGCTCACGAAAGAGGTTCATGAATACATACATCAAATGATTAAAACGTTTCCCACGTATGTTTCCGAAAGAAAAAAAAATGCGTTGTTGTTGTGAAAATATTTTGCTGTACGTTCAAAAACCAATCGATTCCTACTTCTTTTGTTTCGGCGAGTTTTTTGTATGCAATAGAGAGAGTAGCCGCCTGATGAAAAGGCGAGAAGACGTGAGAAAGACAGAGATCGGCATATGGCTTCTATTTATCGCTAGTTTACAATTTTTATTTAAAATATGACAAAATTCCATCGTGATTTGGTTAAATTAAATGATTCGCATGAAACCAAATGACAACTTTGAATTGAAAATTCATAGAAATTCGTAAATGTAGCACGAGTCATCGAGCGAACGGTGAGCTCAGTCGTGAATTCCAAGCTACGTACCCATGTGCATGTGCGGTGCAAAGCATATGTCGATTGAGTGCTCTATAGTGGGTATGTTCTTATTGTCCATAACTGTTGACTCCTCATTATGTTGACAAACAAAAATTGCATATTGAAGTGAAGAGCACATGCAGTCATTTGCAATTCCATCCAAAGCTAGAAGCGTTCCAAAGATATTCATCTCTACATTATATGTGTAAGCATAGTAAGTTGGACGATATTAAAAAAGAAATCTTCTCATATGGTTTACAGCATAAATTAAACAAACAAAGAATGGGCAAAGCATGCAATCAACTAGTACAAGTAATTTCAATTTAACTTTTGCGCGCCAAAGTAATACCAACGGACGCATTCAATGTGCGAATGGGTGTGTATGGGTATATGTGTGTGTACGGTGCGTGCTCTCTCTCTCTCTTTCTCTCTCTCTCTCTTTCTCCCTGTATTCTCCAAAAGTCAAAAATAGCGTGTGATTCTCAACAGCATACACATAATAAAGAGCCAATCTAAAATATTTGCTGGTGTGCTATTATTTTGGTTCTATATGATGAATATGACAGACTGGCGAACTTTCGATTTCAATGCATTGCTATTGATTTGGATGAAAATGTGTTAGCAGTTCGAACTTATCTTTCGAAAGTGCTTGGAGCATTTTTCGGCCATACAAATTGACGAAGACCGATACATCGGTGACGAAAAAGCGATAATAGAATATAGCGAGCGTGTGAAAGAGAGAATGGAAGACCAGCAAAGCACAAAATATATTCTCGCTCTTTCGAACGAAATACGGGCGACAGAGAGCTGTACACAATATACGAAATCCATGAACGAGCGAACAGCTGCGGTTAGAAAAGCGCACGCATGCGCTTTTACATAAAGCTGTCTGTAAATACTTTACATTATCAAATACACGGGAGGGAAAGTGATAGCAATGCTAATGCCTGTTACTCATATCAATGTATTCTGGTCGTCGTCGTTGTCGTTGTCGTCGTCATACATGTGTCCATAGTCTCTTATGAGGCAGTATTGAGCTTACATTCTACCATTGTAGACAAGCGCTGGTGGAAATAGAACAACAAAACAAGTGGAAAACACAAGAAAAATCCTGCCGAGAGGGAAAAAAGTCCATACACACCATTTCAGTGTACATATAACATTCAATACTCTCGCTCTGCTGACGGTCTCTGTGAGCCATAGCGAAGCGAATGAAAAATAATCAAAAGTGAAACTTCGGTGGTGAAAAGCGAACTCGCTCTCAGTCAAAACACACACAAAGAGAAAGAAAA
The DNA here is from genome assembly GCA_028476595.1 of Obolodiplosis robiniae. NCBI lineage: Eukaryota > Metazoa > Arthropoda > Insecta > Diptera > Cecidomyiidae > Obolodiplosis > Obolodiplosis robiniae. Next base: position 23,749,453 of record CM052017.1, read on the forward strand.
GAACGGAAATCAACTGTGTGAAAATGATAGAAAACATCAAATAAAATGAGATGTGTAGTCGACGGAGAGCAGCACCAGCACGCAGCAAAATTTTGTAGACGCGACACTCAAAGTTAAACGCATTGTTGAAAAAAATATCCCAAAACAAATAGACGCATAAGTGACACTGAAATTCGAAAGCCAAATAAATGTAAATAAATCTTCTTATCGTGCAAATATACCGAACAAAAAAAGAGAGAGAGAGAGCGGGATAGAGAGAGAAAGAGAAGAAAAAGAAAAGAGAAAAAATCACATAATAAATACAATTAAAGATATTCGAATTTTAGTTCATAGAAAAGCAATAATTAACGTTCGAACAAACGACCATAAAAATTTCTAAAAAAAAGAATACGACGAAATTATCGTTGATTTAAATGGAAACAGAAACAAAACGGAAGACAATGAAGCAGTTGAATGACGCTCAATGATCGTTTACCTTAGCCTTCGGTGTGCGTGTGTGTTTCTGTTCTATGTGTTAAAAAAGAATTAAATTTAAACAACTACTTGATGTTTCATTTTCATTTGTAATTTTTTTTTTGGCGTCTCTATCTCTCTCTTCCCCTTTCCATTTCCTTTTCTCCATATTTGTGTCATCTACATTAGTATATAATTATTAAGCTCTCTTTGTCTAACATGTGTGTGTGTTGTGCTAAATGTTAAAATTTCTTATTGTGCATATTTTCGTATCTGCTTCGCCTTTAACGTGTTTTACAAGAATATACGCAGAAGAAGGCAAAATGTGTTTGTTGCACATCCAATTTGATATGCATAATACGATTTTGATGTAACACAATTGACATAAAAATATCGTTTCCGAGAATAAGTTAAATTTATTCCCGAAACATCATAAATCGTAGCGAACGAAAGTGGCGGAAAAACAAAGCAAAGAGGAAAAATAGCTGGAACAGAATACACTGACAAGGGCAGCCGAAAAAAGAGAGAAAGTACACGCAAGGAAAAGCCCCACGAACCAAATCGACTTTAACAAAAGTAATCTCATTTATATTTTTATTCGTTCATAAAAGAAAAGCCAGAATGTCGTCAAGTAAATCAGTTGCGGACGCGATTGTCAATATTGAATTGATTCACTTTCGACATCGATGCACAAAACGAACAGAGTCGAATGCCAGCTTAAGACGGCCATGAAACCTTCAGTTGACGATGAAAAGGTTTACTTCTACATGATCTGTTCACCATAAACGGATATGAATAGATTCGGCTGTTCTTGGATGCGTCTGTGTGTCAATTTGATAATGTCAACCATGCCCGTCATACAATCTCTAGATGATTAGTCGGAACTCAATATACCAAACCCAAACTAATTGCCTTAAAGCTATTTCCAACCGATTTTCTGTGTCCAATTTTCGAATGTCGCCAATCTAACGTTCGAAGATATTCGTGACTATGGGTGGATTTGTCTGTCGAAAGAGGCAATTGTCATATGTGTCGTAGTATTACGCGACGCGCGCTGTTTACCACAATTGTAGAGTGTGTTTTTTTTTGTGTTGGTTGAATATTCCATTTATTTATTTCACTTTGCTGGTCTTTTAAACTTGATTGCTTGTTCATTGTTAACCGATAGAGAGAACGCATTAAATACGCAACAGTGGACGCGATCACACGACGAAATGCTAATTTCCAACACCAATTGACTAGATAGCTGATTAGAAATGGGACAAAAGAGTATATTCCGATGCAATGCAGCAATTGGAAAAAAATACACAAAAAGAAACACTGTAATAAATATTGACTTTTACTTGTACATTATGTACAATATATCATGTTAATCACGATGATGATGGTTGATGGACGGCAGCGCGCGACACTGAAGCGCACGACAATAATAACAGCAGCGCCAACGACATCAACCCCGAAAAAGCACCAGCGATGTGCATGAAAACCAACTCTATTCAACGTTCAAGAACGGAATAAACGCTGAATATAATAATAGTACAGCAAGAACAAGTGACGATACCATTAACTAAACATAGCTACTTTATTGATTGCTAATAAATGGTCTTACATAAGTAAAACTAACTTTTCCGCATATTTTCCGAGAGTCTATGAGATTTGGAGTTACTACAAATTTGTATTGGAGTTGTGTATATTTCTTATCGAATGCTATCGTCATGTAACTTTGAGATTCTTATTTGTTCATAAAAAAATGAGTAGCTCGAAATTGCAAATCACTCCGATGAGATTCAGTAATGTTACGATTGCGAATGATTGGAATTTGGTTTTCATCGACCAACAGCAGCAACGAGAACTATTAGTAATTGTTGATGTTAACTTTGACAGCTTACGCTGATATTTGAAAAGAATGCTCGTGAAAAATATATATTATTCTAGAGAAACAAAGAACAGCACAACATTTTTTGCATGAAAATTAAAGTATGTATGAAAATGAACCTTAATAGATGATTTGAAATAAAAATTAACTTGACATTTATGTTTATGTTTCGTTCTAAAACTTAACGTAGCTCCCATACAAATATTTCTTTTTGACCACGAGAAACAGAAAATTTGTATGAAGACTATATCAATTTCATATCATATCATTATGAAACTTCCTTCTATATTTTTATGATAAAAATTAGATCGAATAACAAGTTCAAGTCATTCGGAAAAGAATTAGGACTTCCTTCGGTACAAATGATTCATTTTGAATTCGATAATCGAAAAATGTGTATGGGAGTTAGTCGTAAATCTTATCAGAATGACTTTAAATTGTGTATGACTTTTATTCGAGAGGAAATAAGTACCGAAAAATCAAACAAAACACCAAAATGACCGAGAGATACCGCATAGAATAGAAATATTATGATTTATCGCCTATGATATCTCCTTTTCTCACACTCGCTCACTCACTCACTTGTAAGCATAGGGTGCAAACATCAGACCTATACCAACGCGAGCGCTCTCAATTCAATGGACAAATCAGTGCAATTTAACTATTCATTTCTGAACTAACGTGTGATATTTTGATGGCATTGTCATCCCCTGTTTGTAAGTCCCTATGTACACTTATTTAGTTGTGATGTAAACTGAGTGCGGCGGGCACAATATTTGAGACAGAGAGTTATACACTATTAAAGATCTTTTTTGGTACAATTTATATTCAAATATTTTTTGATTTTTTGCTGGTTTTCGCTCAGTCATTTTGACGTTTCGTTTGATTTTTCGTTACTTATTTACTTTCGCCTTTTTTCTTAAAAAAAGTAATTCTGAAAGTTTCATTATGATAAGATGTGAATAAAACATAGTCCTCATACTAGGGTCTGAATTATCCGAGAGCATTATCTGAATGAGCTGAAAATTAAGAGATTCCTATTCTCAATGAAGACCTATTTGTGCGTTCATGTACGATTACTTTTATTTCTAAATTTCTTTAGTTATCGTGTTTACAAATTTTTGAGTACAACGCACATGGACAACAAATTGCTGCGGGAATAGTTGCAATCGTTTATTTTTTCAGGAACAAAACCCATAAAACACTCAATTCGAGGATATTAAATTTTTTGAACCGATCGCAATACTTTCACTTACACAGTGCTGTGTGGAAGAGGAAAAAGATAAGAATATGCATATAAAGCAAATTCACATTTACACACCGAACTGAAAACAGAAAAGGATCGAAAAGAAGCGAATAAAATGCATAGCATATTGCATTCATTCGTGTAACTTTTCTGTTATTTTTGCATTGATGCGCTTGCCAATCGAAACGGTTCACGTTGAAATCATCAGCTCGGAATATGTGCAATTAATAATTCGATAATTTTGGAGCAGTTTTCCAAATTCATCTTATTAAAAAGGGCGAACAAGCGACAGAGAAACATGAAACCGTTTGGCAAAACCGAAAACCGATATCCTACGCTCAAGATGGGGGGGGGGGGGAGGTGTACTGAACACAAAGACTGATAAAAAAAGACACACTCAGAAAAACCACTTGATGGAAAATAGAGAATAATAGCATGTGATACGAAAGTGATGTGTAGCTTAAGTGCACAATCGAAAAGATATATTACATACTCATTGCCTAATATGATATTTTGGCCCCTTCTTCAAAGCATTGTCCAAGTCTCCATCGTGTTTTTTTTATTATCAATTCCAATGCATTGCAAGTGGTTTTTGGGCGGTATGGAGCCGTTACACTCACACATAAAAATAATATACCAAATAGATGGATATCTATAAACTGAACGAAAAAAGGGCTCCTTATTCCATGAACGCATTCAGTCATGGACGTCGTTAAAGACAATATTCGTGCCGACAAATTAAACAACAACTTCAATGGCATAACGTGTCAGTAGTCACGAAAGAAACAGAAACTCCAAAATAGAATGAAATTGAAGGAAGACAATCAAAAGCTCCTATAAAAACTAGCATGAGCTAACATGCAGCGGGCATAGAGCTCAGCCTAGCTGAGCTCAGCACAGAAGGATGATACGTAACGAATGGAATAAATGAAGAAAGAAACAAAATATTAAATATCACGTCATATATTGCAATCAGCGGAACGGAACATAAAAACGTTTACCAAAACAACATAGAATATGTGGCTTTGTGTTGAGTGTCGCCCGTAAACGGTTACATCTTTTTTACTTTATATCCCTTTCACTCTCACTTTCAATCTTACTCTATCTTATTTTGTATTGTTTTTCAAAAAAAAAAAGATAAAAAAACCAACCTCTAAACATATATTGAGAGCAGGATGAAAAATGCATAGAGAAAACATAATCAAAGAGGAAAAAGTACGTTACAATGTTTTCATCGGAAGAGCCATCTTCGCCTGGAGCAGGATAGTTCACAAATATGAATGTGTATGTAATGTAACGCTAATGTAAGCCTCATACAAAGCTTCGTTTTGCTTTCTCTGTCTCACACTCTATCTCATGGTCTATCCTTTTTTACTGACCCTGCCATTCTCAAGTTCGTAACAACTCTGAATCGATGGCTTTGCTTCAAAGTAAAATACGGTGAGCTTGATTTAAATTTGTCATTGCAATCAACGGAATTGTCTATATTGAAATAAACATTCTTTATTGTTAACATGATAACTACTGAATGCAACCGGGTTATGGAATTTGCAATGGAGATTGAAACGTGTTTTTGGACTTGCAAACACTTAATAACCAGGTCAAAACAACTGGGGAACACGAAGCAAAAGAGAGAGAGAGAGAGAGAGAGAGAGAGAGAGAGAGAGAGAGAGAGAGAGAGAGAGAGAAAGCGAGTGCAAAATTATGTGTGGTTGATTTGGAACTGGGCGTAATTGTGTGTGAGACAATCGCAATTTACAACTGCATAAGATTTAGTGTGAGCACATGTGACTAGTTGCCCTGAAATATTGGTCCCTTTTGTTTATCGTTTTGTTATGGTGCTTTCACCATTCCAGGTAAACCACACACGCAACAGCTCGCGAGAAAGTGTAAAGGCAAAAGCAATAAATTAAAAGTGCCGACAACCAAAAGAATGTGTTTCTTCTTGTCGCGCGCACTGTTCATATTCATTCTATGAATGTTGTATGCAATAAACATTTCTGCTTGTTCTGTTGTCATTTTGTCTCCTCTTAACCGAAGTCAAAGTCAACTCAAGTCGAAATGAAAATGCAAGAAAATATATTTGGTTAATATAACTAGACTATATATTGCGATATATGTAGAAAATTCAGCTTCGCGCAAAAGTGTCTGATTAGATTTTTTATGTTGAAAATCGAGAGTTGAATATGGAATAGGAAAAGTTACCTTTTGCCCCATGTGATCGCATAGCAAACACTTCATGCCAAAAATTCCTTGCCTCAGCACACAAAATGTTTAAGCAATTTTTTATTATATTGGTAATATTGTCAGTGAGAGGGAAAAAGAGAATACAAAGAGAAAGAGAGAGAGAGAGAGAGAGAGAGAGAGAGAGAGATGTGAATATGTTTACAAAGGACTAAGGCATCCAACGATTTGAAATCGATTGAAGTTGACAGAAGTCGAGAAGTTCAAGCGTCGCATATCATCTGGAATGCTTGAGTGTGCGTGCTAAGGGGTTGACACGACTTTTAAATTTCAAATCATTTCAACTCGAATCTTTGTAAATTTATGTGAATCTGAACTTGGCTATTAAAAATGAATCATTCGTATTTTCGAGACCCCAGCGAGTCTTGAGTCTCTTGTCTACCCCCTAGGGTGCGTATGTACGATATACACCCTTCGAGGGGCACGTTCTCAGCACATTGATAAGACAATCGGAATCTATTTTGTGAGCGAAAAGAAATGTACATAAAAGAAACAAAGTTAAAATAATAGACGAATAGATGGATTGAATATAACACTTTGCCCTCATTCGTGTTCAAACCTATATGTATAATTCTATACGGTTCTGGCTTTATGCATATATGGCATGGGTATTTTCGAACTCGTTTGTAATATGAAGAAGAAGAAAATGAATTTGTTCGCCAAGTTTTGGTATTTTTGGTTCGCGATATCATTGTGGCGTAATGCGAACACACCTGGATGTTTTGAATTTCATTGAAAGCTTTTGGTTCGGTTGGTACTGAATATCTAGCGAGCGTTCAAAAGTGAAAAAAAGATCAGAGTTGAATAAGATTGGTGGTTTTTTAGCGATATAAATAGATTGAAAAGTTGGTTTGGGCATCCATTATGCAGCATATATCTCACCATGACCACTTATTTGAATCCAATCAAAAGCAACAACACGATATATACACCCATTATGCTTCGTACAAGCTACATTTTGAATGGAAAAAAGATTCGAATTAAGCACATTGGTTACTTAGATCAGGATATGACAAAGAATCGTGCTGATAAAAATGAGAAATGAAAATTTTCTATTGAAACAGAATGGAACACATCAACTTAGAATTATCACTTATCAGCAAATCATTGACATTACCGGCAACATCGTTTATAGCGCTGCCGTTTTACCTGCAGCGATTTCCAGTGAAACTATTACGGTTGGCTCTGTTGCCGGAATGTCATTACTTCCATGCACTAAATTAGAGTTACGCGACCCCATCCAATGGATAAAAGATGAGATGAGCGTCTCGTTCTCAACAACATTCTAGCAAAATATGAAAGATCATGAAGAATTCCAAGGACTGCATTACACTATATACAGTAAAGCTGATCTTTTCTCGAGGATTTTCGTATCCTGATCAACTATTTAAAACATCTTTCGTGGAACATGTATTTATATCGTGTTTCTTGTGTCTAACATTCATAAATTTTGATTTCAATGACGTACACGTCAAGATGAAATGTTGAAAATTATTGCTCATAAATCATTTATTTGCCAAAACATTGGATTTCCGCATTAATCCATGTCACAATAAAATTTCAGTTAGCATTCTGACTAATTTCTTATGAATAAAAAAAAAATAATTCCCCAGAAAATCTGAAACACTTGCGAAAAATTGATGTGAAGCTAGAAAATAGCGTACGTATTGCGATTCGATTAGCAGTGTGCAATTCATCAGATCAGAATTGATGAACGATTTTCGATGATTTAGATTATTTGTCAATGTCAATAAAGCGAAACAAGGCATTTGAGAATCGCACTCAATATATATTTTGGAGACGTTAAAAAAGCTCGTGAAACGGTGATGACTTTGCGGATTTAGTCGTTAAAGCGTACGTGTTCTTTTACATTTTATTCCTTACTGTTTTCTATCATTTATTTTCTCTCTCTCTCTCTCTCTTACTCTGTTTTGGATGTTTTCGTGTGTATATGATTCCAAAATTCGCCATTTTATGATAGCGAAGAGAGTTGAACGGAGGCAACTTCAACTAGAGAATTTATTTCTTCATTTGAAATTTGTATGCATTCTCTTTTGTGTAATTCGTTAAATTGCTTTTGTTACAGTAATTTACCGCAATCAAATCGTGCAACACTTTTTATTCTCTCCATTTTCATCTGCACGCAAAACCGAACAGAACAAAAACCCATTCCAATGGAAGAACAATTCTCAATCGTCCATCTTGAAAGTCAAACCGTGCGGCCAATATAGCATCACAGAACATTAAGGGTGTTGTCGGCGAGACTCTTTGCATAGTATCTACAGTCATAGTAAAAATAATGTTGGCCACAGCAAAAAAATGGAGAAGAGGAAGTAGTGAGAAAAAGCGATCATCCAGAAAACTTCGAAACCAAGCATGGCGTTGGTCACTTGGGACCATGTTTTCAATATTAAGCTACGAATTTCAAAACTTAATCGAAACACATTTTTATTTCTTTTCACAACTTTTTTTCTATTGGGTAAACGATTCTTTTTATGTAACAGTATGGAAGAATCCTTCGAACGATCCCCCAAATGTAGGCACTAGACAAAATCAATTTTGGAATAACTATGTGAAATGCGTATAATTATGTTAAGTAAGTTGAAAATGCTTAAGCAGATGATGACAACTCGGACACTCATTCACGCATACACACAGCATAATGACGAAAAAGCAAAACTTTCAACCTAAGCAGATAAAGGGTGATTTTTTAGCTGGTTTCTTTTTGACGTTTAATTTTTTGACAGATGTCAAATTCCAACTGACGTCTGTCACAGTCAAAAATGCTCAGTATGCTTTGCAATTTCATCATGCAAATTATTTACGCTTGATGACCATCCAAGAGGCGTGCGTTCGCAAATTGGGTTCTAGAGCAGCTCAAAAATGATCCTGATTTTCATCGAAAAATCATCTTTTTGGACGGGGCATGTAAACAAACAAAACTGTCGGATTTGGTGTGATGAGCAGCCGGGAGGGCTACGTTAAGTCTCCCGTCTATGCGGACAAGCCAGCAACGATTGCCGACTTGGAGGACAACATCGAACGCGTTATTGGCGAGATTCCGGCCGATATGTTGGAGAGAGTGTGCCAAAATTGGACTTCCCGTATGGACCATTTGCGCCGTAGCCGCGGCCAACATTTGCATGAAATTATTTTCAAAAAGTAAATGGCAAGAACCAATTTATCGATTTCAATAAAGATTTGATTCACTTTTCGAAATTTTTTGCGTTTTTTTCGATTTTCAAAAAGAAACCACTTAAAAAATCACCCTTTATATGATTTTCTCAAACTCGTAGAAAATGAATGATTTTTCAGATCGTTTTGAGTAAAGTCCGAGGATGATTGGGTGATTTTTTCACATAGAAATTTGAGAATGCTTCTTCACCGAAATGCCAGAATACGTTACGGGGTGGGTTGGTGATGTTGGTTGAAATTGCTCAAGTCCACTACCGCACTAAGAGCTATTCCGACAATTTATCTTCCGCAATGGCGTATCAATTAAATGAATGCATATTTTTGCAGCTCGAAAGAGAGAAAAAGAAAGATTAATAGATTACGGCAGTGAGAATTAGCGGAGAATAGACGGAAAGATATTAAGATTGGAATAGAGAAAAAAATCAAATTCAACCATTAAAACAAATGACAATGACTACAAAGCACACAATTGCCATCAAAAAAAGAAGAAATGATCTCGATACGTCATCGGAATCCATGGTTGCACTCGAAAATATATATATTGATAGGGCGCTACCGATTACTTCCTGGGGAATTTATTCCCGCCAACTCTGAAATAATTCCTGGCAATATTTACTGGAAATAATATCTGTAGGGATAATACCTCGGAATAATTTCCGAAAATATTGCCAGGAACTATTTTCAATAATTTTGTCTTACCATGTATATCATATATGAAATAATCGGGAAATATTTAGGGTGTTAGAGGATTGATAGGATTCATAGGCAAAGCATTCAATGAAAGATAGAGAGAGAGAGAGAGAGAGAGAGAGAGAGATCCTTCGTCAAAGTACATTGACTTCAATCGAGTAATAAATATTAAATATATGTTGTATGTCTATCGATGAGAATGAAAATAGCCTTTGTCGACATTTAATTTTTTATTTGAGGAAAGAAGCTTGAGTTTTTCGACCATATGATTCAGGATAGAAAAGCGCATTTTCTATCACTATTAAAAATAATAATAGAAGTGCATGTTCTTCAATTTGGTTCGATGAAAAGGTGCAAATGTTTCATCTATTTCAATTATTAACGAAGAAGCACATTCATTTTGTGTTAAAGTGTTTCATGTTTCCATATTTGTAATTTTGAACGAGTTCAATGTTAATTGCCAGGAGTACATAGAAAATGTGCAAAATGTGGCATTGACATTTCGATTGAATCTAATAAACGGTGATATAGGCTTTTTTGAGAGCCACAAAATATAAAAACATGGTCGCGTTTGTTTATCTATTAACATCCCTAAAAGAAAATTGATTCTCAATAGATGGAATTAACCGAAATACATGCACTTCTTTTAACATTTTCATCATCAAAGAAACATGCGCTGTTTTTTTTTTAATGAAATTGTCCCAAAAACATGCGCTAATATATTAATTTTCAAATGCTTTTACAACATGCGCTTATTTATTTCAAAGTCAGATTAAGAAAAACTGATAATACTTCGATTCTCATTGATAGATTTAGCATGCAGACGGTCGGCAATTTTGAGTGGTACGCAAACATTCAACACGAAGTGAAATTGCAATACTTCATTCTCACTCTCTCATTCTCACACTCTCTCTTGTTCGATACAAAAAATTCCTTGTAGATAAAACGTACCTATGCGTTTATATATATATATTCATATTTTATTCATGCCAAGATAGCGATAAGAGCACCATCATTGCTTCCAAATTTATACAATAATTGGTGAGTTGCGCATGATACTCCATCCTTTTGTGTGTGAAAGAGAAAGAGAGAAATGAATCGCAAATTCGGAGGCATGCAAAATAATTTTGTTTATCACTTATCACATAAAAGCATGGAACGATGATAATGAAACCGATTCGATTATTTAAGAGGAAGAGAGAAAGAAACAAAGTAAAAACATGAAGTGAAGATAATAATTTATTCAAACGATAATTTGAATTGAAAGTGAGGAATTATCGAATTAAAGCTCATATATATCTTTGGAAATATTTGGAATATGCAAGCAATATTGGATATTTATTGTGTGTGTGAGATGATGCTTCGCCCGTTGCTGAATATGGTTATGTCATAAATGCTGCTGTCGTCATCAAACACAAACAGATATACATGGTGGTGTTGTTGTTTGTGCTCGGCCCATGCTAGCTCATGGAGTAGCTACAACTACTGCTCTACACGTTCACTTTTTATCTGAATCGATGCCACCATGTATCAATTTTTCATTTCATTTCAAATTGAAAATGGCAAAAGCAGCACGAATAAAGGAATACAAGAGAAACCCCAACCAAAAATACATTTCAAACGAGTTCATGCACATTGCAAAGTTTTGGTTGGTTGGTTGGTCGGTCTACAACTCTCGCACTAAATCGGAATCGAAGCCATGAGTTGTGAACATCCGATAGTAGATTGATGGGGAGAGAGAGTGAATAAAACCACTCATAAACTGTTCCTAGCGATTGCTCGATTCCAATTCGAATCATAAACACCGTTGTACAATGCATATCGTGTTCCACACACATGAACCCGAACCGAATTTTTAAAGGATCAATAAATGGGAACAGAACGCAAAAGCATAAGATATTCATAACAGATTGAGAGAGAGAGAGTTGTGAGGGCTTGTGCTCACCTATTTTCCAGATCGTGGGAATTCGAGGCATATAGTGGAATGTTTTAATTGCATATCCTTTCATTGTTTAAACAACGGATTAAATTATCTTATTGAAAATGCTTCACATACTTTTAAACTTCAAACTCTCACTTATTTATTTATTTATTTGTTTGTTACGAAGCCTTCATTTATGCCAATATGTGTTCACAGCAAGCTGAGAACATGCTATACAAAGTGCCAATACGGCATAAATTCCGCCCATGGTGCGGCGTTTGCAAAGTACCCCCTTTCAGGGGAGGGATAATATAAAAGTGAAGCTTGCGTATTAGAATTGGGTCCGGTAAAAACCGGTCTGATTCAGGAGAATCAAGGTAAATAAAATGATATGATTTTTTCAGTTAATTTACGTTCAACGATCGATGTATAAGTTCCGCAAAAGGCTCTATGAATTACCAATGTTCAGAATCGTTGATCGATCGTCAAATAAAAGAATAAAACAAACTAAAACTACGTTGAATCTGCGAATAAGACTTGTAGAATAATTTTTTGTTTCGAAAGTAACAGATGCTCTAGGTTATTTTTGAACGCAATTGAAGATTTAGAATTTCTAAATTCAACTGGTATAATATTCCAACAGTGAATTGCTGAGAATTTAAATGCGCGAGTGTCAAATTCAGTACGCGGAATGACGTTCATGCGAAGATTATCAGGATAACGGGATGTTTCACCATTACGAGCAAAAATGTGATTCAGATATTCGGGCGAACAATTCGACAGCTGCTCGAATGACTGCTGATTGCAATTTTGCTCTGCTTTCAGGGGTCAATCCATTCAAACGCTCACGATAATCTGTAACATGATCATTACGTTGCAGTCCGGAAATGAATCGAATCTTGTCGTTATCAGCGAATAGTTCACGGTGCACTTGATTCTGAGTGCAATGGGCTCCCCAACCGAACGTTACAACGTTTCCATAATCCATTATGGGGTCAATCAGAGCTACAGTCATGTCACTTCGCAATCTTCGGATACTTATTCACTTTTTCACACAGTGCAACGGAACCGGTGCTGATTGCGTGCAATTATTTATCATTTTATGCTAAGGCGAAATGAACATGTAATAGAACTCTTTGATTATCCGTAGGATGATAATATTTCGTGGGAAACAGTTAGTTTTAGTGTGAATATCACCTCAAATTATATTCATTTGGGCTTAAATTGAAATAAATTGAATGGAACGAACCAAAGGGAAACCCATAATCCGAAATAAACTTTTACCCAACAATCTGGATAAATTTTCAATTGCTTTATTTGCTTAAAAATTCCCGAGAGGATTTGGTACGGGCGGCAATTGATTATTTCCATAACGATTATTGTAAATTGAAAAGCATTTCAACATAAAAAGCAAAAATGTAGACTAAACTTCTCTCCCATATATATATACCAATGGCACACTGAATTGATGTTGCATTACAAATGTTAAACAGCAATACGCTTTAAGTTTCATCCCATTTTACTTAAAATCCATCGATGAAAGAAGATATAGGTGAAAGAATGATATCCTTCAACCTGTTCTAATGTTTAAATGAGATTATTGTCATTCAAAAAGTGCCTCAATACTGACAACAAAACGGAAAAATAATATTTAAAGAGTATGCATATTTTCTTTATCCCACGATAATTTCAATTGAAAATCAATGTCCTTCAAAAAGAAAAAAAACATCAAAGAGAAAATCCTGCACGTGCACCAATCCATTTGAAGTTTGATGTTCAATGATCCTTTCTGTGTTCGATTCCCCGTGATTGATTCCAGAGCAAATGGCTAAGTGAGCAAGGGAATACATTTCAAAATAAAGGGGAGAATTTTATACAAATTTCGGAGAACAACCTAATGCATGGATTTAAAATTAAATGTAAATATTTTGATGTTGTTTTCTTTTTGAACGTATTTATCAAGAATTCAGTATAATTTTTCGTTAGTAAACGACACAATGAATGAGGCAACCATTGGAAGACTAATCACATTATTTGTTTGCACATCAAAACTGGCATTAAAACGAGAGAATATTTTTGAATGTTGCTTGAGGTCATCAAATTCATGCACTTTGAGCCGACGTAAAACTACTAATTCCAGATCTAAATTAAAGTAACTAATGGAACAAGTAGCGACTGGAATTTTCCATCGAACATATCGAATATGAGAATTAATATGCGGACTGACCGCGGTCACGCTCACCTCCAATTTCCAATAGCAGCTTCAAAGGCCAACAGCGAAATTATGCCAAAAAAATACAGCATTTGGCGCTTGAAACATGGTTGACACATAGATAAATCAACATCGCGCAACTCCCCAATAGAAAGATGGTAGTGAAAATGAGTGTTGTTGCTGAAAAATTATTTGGTGAAAAAATTATGTGCGCGTGAATGCACACATTTCAATTCAGTGAATAATAAACCCCTGAAGTAATTTGTCAATAAACAGCATTAGGTGAACACCAGTATACCATTCAATTCCATCAGCGCAGTATTTGTGACTACTTAACCCATCATCAAATTGATTAATACGGTTTTTTGAGTTTTTGCTCATCAGTTTTCTATTTATCTGGCCAGTTCTTAAAATTGTTTGCACACAGATTGATCATCAACTATTTGCTTCAATTTATTTCCTCAATTTTTCTTTAGCAACGATGATTGTGCTTTTCGTTCAGTTAATCGCATTGGAAGAGCGAACGCTCTCACTCGCTGGTCTTGCTCATCGGCCATACGCAATTCGGTTCACATAATATAAGCTGCACGCTGACTCACGGTCACAGCTCAATGACAACGGGCCCACACCGAGATAAAAAGCAGAAGAGACAAGTGCGCTACACAAAACTGTTGTGAAATCAATGGAAAAGCATACATACACGCATATACGGTTTGACACTGCTGATTGGTAGATGGCAGATTGAATGATGTCTTTGGGTAATTTGGCCCCAGCGAAAATTTAATTGAATTTTCCAGCTGGAGCTCCGTTACTACATGCATAGAGTAGCTTATTACTAAATAAATGAATGCTGAAAATGTCGATGCAGGAACTAGCACAGACCCAGAGATCTTGATTACATAATGATATAAGAGAGAGAGAGAGAGAGAGAGAGAGAGAGTATGGAAAAAACAATTATTTTTTCCGTGAGAAATAGTGCGAAAGCTAATGATGTAGAGTGAATTCAGCTTCCTCATTCATCCTTTGTTTCACTTTTTCGTTCTGTATGTGAGTGTATTTTCGGAGATAAAATCGGCTTAGTGTGCTTACGTTCGGTGCTATACCATTCGCATGTCATTTTGTCATTTTCTTCACTGGTGGACAGTGAAATGAATTTGTGCTGGGATTTGATTATGGAATTCATGAAAAATAATAACATTAGGTGCCCTAATTTGGTTCATTTAAGTATAATCCACTTGAATGTTGTCCCCAATAACTGATTAAATAAATTTCCATAAAAAAAGCGGTCCAAATACACACCGTATTCTAAACGAATGATTGCAAATTGCATATCTCCCGCCCAAAATGATATCGAAACGGAGAATCAAACAAATACACATCTCATTCAAATCATTTTCTTACGCATTTTTACGGAAATTCATGCATTGCTCAATCAATCGGTCCATCTCTCGTTTTTACATTAACCATTTTTAGCATCGGTGCCACTTGAAATTTAACAGAGCGGAAGAGGCAAACAAAAGGCGAGCAAAGGGATTTTAAGAGGAAAAATGGTTGAAAAGAAAATAAATAACCGGGAAATGCCGTAGGGATCCGACCAAACTCGTGGGTTGTGTTAGGATATTAAATGCGGTGGAAAGATTCTTTTCTTTTGTTGGTAAAAAAGAAGTGAATAGATGCCGTCAAACAGGATGATGAAGTGAAGAGAACAAATGTTCTCATTGCCATGAAATCTACTGAATCATTTGGTCGAGATATCACTCATCCTCTTTTGTTCACTTTCATTCAATTTTTCACCGTTTTCTTCTTTCGCGTCTGCATTATATTTTCGGTGATGATGCTTAATTTCCTGTTTTCTGCTAAGCCAACTTTTGTTTCAAATCACATAAGAGCATCCATAAGATCTCGCTTCATCACATTTTCGCTCTCGCTCTCTCTCTCTCTCTCTCTCTCTCTCTGTGCGATCTGTTTTGAATTTACTCTTTTTTCTTCTTTTGCTCTTCTTCTTCTTCCTCATTTTTCAGTCTCATATAATCAAATTCATAAATTATTTGTTATACGATCGGTATATTCGGTATTTATCCGGTTTCGTTGGCATCGCATTTCTCTTTTTGTTATTTACCATGCAAATATAAAATCATGAACGAAAGTTGGATGAAAGAGAATGAAATATATGTCGGATTCGAATAAGTTGTTTCGAAATAAAAGTATGGTGTGGAGTGGAAAGTATAATTAAACATCTTATAAAAATAAATAAACAGAATTTGGAAGGAATTCAAGAAAGTTATGCGTCATATCTTGCAAAGAGCATATTCATTTTGTTAATTCCAGGCAGTTAATGCATAGAAGGCTTCATACCCGAGTAGAAAATATTTCGACTGAGTTTCCAGTCGGATAATTTGGGACATTTTGGCTGATTCTGATTGAGATTGACCAAATTTGACAATTACAATAATGAAGCGGATAATAATGTGTCAGGTTCTTCTTCTTCATTTTCTATTCATTTTTAAAATAATAAAATGAGCGCATTCAATGTAAATCAGACAGTGTCACCAAAATTGAAAACATTTATTTGCCACATACAATCCATATCATCATTAAGCACATCAAATTATCACATTAATTGGCATATATTCCGTGTGGTGGCTCTCCCAACTATCACTCTTAAATGGATATATGGAACTCTATACTAAAAACCTCCCGAGGACTAACAACGGTCAATGTTCAGTCAAAATCTTGCTATGTATGTTACATCAGGGGAAGATCTGATTCGCGAGATATTGCGATTGGAATGGAAAAGTCAGGCAAAATCAGGCAAAATTATTTTTTTTTTTAATTTAGCAACCTTAATAAAAGCAACAATCTAAAATGCAAATAAAACTTCAATAAAAAAATCTCTTCTCGAGGTAAATGCTCGTGTCTTAAGAGAATACAAAACATACATCATTTGCTAATGTAGATTATATTTTGTTTGTTTACAAAATATCAATGAGTTCTATCGATATATTTTTGGCCCAAAACTGGAATAAAAAAAATGTTTTTTTTTTGCATTTGCTTGCGGCACGATAATTAACTTCGCAAAGAGGTTTTTCATTTGAACTCGTGTACTTGATTCAACATGCATTCAGAAATTTTCAACCTTAAAAAGCACTTATTTCAAAATGCAAATGTTACGCTTGATGTATGCGATTTCGTTTACTTGCGCAATTATCAATGTAGATTATTATATATCCATCTTGTTCGAAAGCTGGCAACGGCCTGAGAGTGTGCGGCCGAAATATGTAATGCGCAAAATGAGCATTTCATATTGTGTTAAATTTGTTCAAAATATCCGTCTTTTTTTAATTAAGCCACTGAAAGTGTATATGCAGTGAATTTGGGCAATAGCCAAAACAGTGCTACTTTTTTCGCAATTCCAGTTGCTGGAAAGTATTATGGCTGCTATGCACTCTTAGGACAAATCGATCGACTTCCTGCAAATGCACGTCGCATTCATAAAAAATGATTAAATTGTTGCCATGCTATTGCATAAGAAAACTCGATGTTTCCTGCTTTTTTGTCCGTGCGATTTCACATCAAATAGTTTCTAATACATATAAAAGTGAGCGAAATTGAATTCATTGAAATATCTAAAAATGAAATTCTTTCGAATTTCGGTTCAACTAAATCAAATAAAATATGTCGTATCGCAAAGCGAATAAAAAACACAACATTTTTGATATCAATATTATGCTACAAATTATATCGATTTTTTGTGAACAAACGATAAATACACTGTACAATAGCAAGAGTTGACTATCTATTCCATCGATTGGAACTCTGGAACTCAATGTAAAGTATTTGCTGTATATAAATGATTATGATTTTTTCATTAGGGGTGCTTGCGTCACTCGCATGGACTGCCTTTCACTGTAATAGCAAATTGCATTATTAGATGTTGTTCCATTGTTACCGTCTCTTCATTATGCCATCCATTGAATACCGTGAGCACCAGCATGCATAATAAATGAGTTATAATTTGTGACGCGAGCTATCAGTGCATTGTATTCAACATTTTCACGAAGATGTTGCTGCTCTTATGTAAGTCCTCGAATCAAAGTTACCGCTTTGTTAAACTTTATTAACAGCAACAACAACGAAAATAATTGTGCTACTGATAAAAAGAGATTTTAAATGAAATCAGAAAATCAAATGAAATACACTGCTTTAAATTTACGAAACGAGCCAAACGTACCGTGCTATTTGAGACATTTTAATCATATCTTTTCTCCAGCGCCATCTATTGGGCAGTAGTATTGATGTGATATTTCAATCGTTTCAATAGCCTATTTGTTTTTATTATTTGTATCAATAAAAATTTTGTTCGTATTACAATGGATCTAAATTGAGTTCACCTTTGTAAAATAAGATGGCGCGGTCAATTGGCATACTCTCGAATAGCTCTCTTATTCAATACAAGCACGGTCCCCTTGAAACGAGCTAACACTAGTTGAATAGCATTATACAGAGCAAATGAAAATTCAACTTTTCACTCATTTTGATGTCATTTCTGCCTTATCTGATCATGAAATTGTGTTTATTTTGGCGCTGCGAGATACTACCTGGGGAAATAAATCCTGGTCGATTATGTAATAGTTAATGGAATAATATTCTGGAATCCCGGAAATAAATTCAGATCACAATTTCGCGGAATAATTCCAGGAAATAAAAGCCAGAATTTGAAATCAAAATCTTAACGAATATTTGAAATGACACAGAAGCGTTATATATCCAAACAAATATATATGAGGAGAAGACACATAGACACATGTGGCATATACTCAAAAATTTAGTGCCATAGAGAGCGCGAACCTTTACATTTTTTTGGTGCAAATAATCACCAACATGTAATGCTCTTATCTAAATTGTTGTGAAAAATCAGAAAGAAAACAGTTGAACGGAAGGATTTTGCTCGATGAAAGTAAACGCAGACATAAATTTACGAATTTATGAACGAATATTCTCCAAAAATGGAATTTTAATGCAAAATAAATGAGAAAATCAAATAAAAAAACATTTTGGAGAAGAAAAAAAAGTTTGCTCAAACCACTTGGACTCGAACCTGCAACACTCTGCATATGGGATAGATGTGATAACCAACACAACCACCACACCACTCGAGGTGGTGATGAAAGGATGCGTGAATGAGATGAAAATATATGCTCTATAAGTTCAATGATTCTATTGAAGCTGTTTCTTTTCAAATGGCATGCGCAAATCAAGCGCTTTTCAATTGTACTTTTATTCGTTCGTTCATTCATTCATTCAAATAATTTATGTTCCTTGCACAATTAAATTGAAGTATTCGCAAAAATTTTTAACAAAACCAAACAATCAGTCATTGGGGTAACTAATAAATAATAAATAATAAAATATTTTATTAGTTAGTAGGTTTTTTCCATTAGTATTTTATTAGTTAGTAGGTCTTAGTAGCCACTAAGAAGTAATAATTATTATTTTATTAGCGACTAACATCTAACTAATTAGTAGGTCTTAGTAGATTTTTATTAGAATGTTAGTAAAATTAGTAAAATGTTAGTAGATTTATTAGTAGAATGTTAGTAGATTCTTCATTATTAGTGGCTGTTAGTAGAGTTTTCATTAGAATTTTCCTGGTTTCACGCGTCATAAATGTTGGGTTTTTTTAATTTTTGCTATAGCGAGAGCACTCGGCATGAACATTGAGCATCATTAATTACAATTGAAATAAATATCGCCATATATATAATATATAAATAATATATATATATGAATATCGAATGAATATCGCCAATAATATATATATATTATTTATATATTATATATATGGCGATATTTATTCCAATTGTAATTAATGATGCTCAATGCTCATGCCCAGTGCTCTTGCAAAAATTAAAAAAAAACGCAATTTTTAGGACGCGCGAAAAAAAGAAAATTCTAATAAAAACTCTACTATAATTCTAATGAAAACGCTACTAACAGCCACTAATAATGAAGAATCTACTAACATTCTACTAACATTCTACTAATAAATCCACTAACATTCTACTAATAAATCTACTGGCATTCTACTTATAAATCTACTAACATTCTAATAAAAATCTACTAAGACCTACTAATTAGTTAGATGTTAGTCGCTAATAAAATAATAATTATTACTTCTTAGTGGCTACTAAGACCTAATAACTAATAAAATAATAAAACTGGTGAAACTACTAAAATAATAAAAAATCTACTAATTAGTGGAAAAACTAACATCTATGCAATCATTTAAAATAGATATTATTATAATAACTATCAAGAGGCCTTTTTTTAAAGCCGCAATATGCTTTCTTTTTGACAGCTGCGAGCTTGAGGACTTATTCAGCGCATGAAATGTTAACATAAAACATAAAAGTTGTAATATAAGACGCTTAGTTGAACGTATTATTTGTGCCGTTTTATCGACAATCGAATTAAAATATATTGTAAATTTGTAAGTGATAACATTCATTTGGTAATTATTACATTTGAATCGGCTTTATGTTAAATTTGTCAGAGATTTGTGTGAAATCTATTATCCAAATCAACTCAAATTTGCACTGGCATTGGCTTTTAAAATGTAAAACATGCTCCAATTCGCCTGATTTTCTGCAATTACGAGATCAACATCAATATCCAATAAACAAACACCAAAAAATAATCAAATGTGATTCATTCATTCTCGCATTTCTTTGTTCAAACTTCAAGCTTCTACTCTCCCGTATCTCTCTCTCTCTCTCTCTCTCTCTCACACACTTTCTCGACATCTCTTGTCTCAGTCCCATGTCATATGGTAACATTCCATGAGCCACTCGCATTGCAGAAAACATGTCGATACTGTATAACAAAGACTTAAGCATATTTTGGTAGAGAAGGAAGCAAAAACTGGATTTCAAATGTTTATTTTTTTCCTTGCTCCGAATTCAAACTGTGCGCGGGTAGAGCGAATGGAGTAAAGCATCCAGATGAACATTGTAGCTTAGAGTTTTGCGGTTTTTCGAACCGACTTTGTGTCAAAGTTGCTCTAAGTCACCGATATAAATCGTTGGAATGAGTTTGATTGGGTTCTATTTCAAATACCGATCAATAGCATGCGGTAAATTTAGCAAAACGTATAAAGCCAGAAATAAATAAATATCCTTCGCAGTTGGTGCTGGTACTGTCGAGTTGCATTCATGCTCGCACACAAAAGTTCCATCTGCTCTGTTTTTTGGCTAACACACACAAACATTGTGCACACTGGATTTGTTTGTGTCCAAAACGTTCACCTGGAAACCGGTTGAGCTTTATTTAAAACGTATTTATTTTCAATTTCCGTTATTTAACCAGACGAATAATTGATCTTCGGAGTGATAATTAGATTGCTGTGAACATCAACCCTTCTTTTTTTGGCTTCGCCGGCAAGCTTTTTTGTGATTCGAATCGTATTTCATGAAAACTGCATATTTCCGCCTACTTTGGTATGACTGTCTGAGAATAAAAGTGAGATCTGAACTCACAACCAGGGACCGAAATCGGTTTGACTTTTTTCATACAAACCAATTTTGAAACGGTTTCACTGCATTTCTCAGTGTTCATCGGACCGTATCAAGCGGATCGTTCCGAGAATGGTTTGTATAAGAAGTTGTGCGAAATGGCGAGACTGTGTAGTTCATTTCCGAATGATGTATATTACTAATACACGTAAGAATAAATGTTTCTGTATTCCATACAAACCATTTCTCGAAACGTTCTAAACGGTTCGGTTTGTTCACACAATCAAACCAAATATTCGATTCGGTTTGGTTTGGCTCCCTGCTCACAACATATAAAAATGAAACAAAAAATAAAAAACATTTCATTGTGTAACACCGAAATGGAGACATTCAAAAGTGCAACACCGAAATCGAAACATTTTGAAATGCCACTTGGAGATCGACATAGTTTGAATAACAGATCAGTAGATAAGTCTCTGTCCTGACATATAGATGGCGTTAGTAGTATTAAATCCATATGGTTTTCAGTTAGTACCAACCTTCAAACGATTCGTGTCAAAATTTGACAGCAATCTGACGATTAGTTCGTGAGTTATTGCGTTTTGAGTGAAGCCACTTTTGTTATTGAAAAAAACATAGATAAAAACGGATTTCGTGTGTTGATTCATCACTGCTTTTTGATGGGAAAAAATACTGCGCAAACCAAACAATGGCTTGATAAATGTTACCCGCACTCTGCACCAGCAGAATCAACTATAAAATATTGGTTTCGTGAATTTAAACGTGGTCGTGCAGACACAAACGATGCACAACGCAGTGGACGACCAAAAGAGGTGGTTACACCAGAAAACGTCAAAAAAATCCACAAAATAATTTTGAATGGCCGTAAAGTGAAGTAGCTGACATTCTGAAGATATCAAAGGAACGTGTACATCATATTATTCACGAATATTCGGACATGCGGAAGCTCTGTGCAAAGTGGGTGCCGCGTGAGCTCACAATCGTGTTGATCACTGAAAACGATGGCAAAAATACATGAATTGGGGTTCGAATTGCTTCCCCACCCACCGTATTCTCCAGGTCTGGCCCCCAACGACTATTTTCTGTTCGCAGACCTCAAGAGAATGCTCTCCGAAAAGAAATTCAGCACTAATCGCCGAAACTGAAGCCAATTTTGAGGCAAAACCGAAGGAGTACAACAAAAATGGTATCGAAAAGTTGGAAGATCGCTATAATCGCTATATCGCCCTCGAAGGCAACTATGTTGAATAATAAAAATGAATTTTGCCAAAAACATGTTTTTTTCTAAGTTACGACAAAAACTTATCTACCAAACTGTTAGATGTCTCATTCGTTGTTACACTTTGAAATATTATTTATTTTATGTTGCATTTCTATATGTTGCAAATTGAGGTCTTACTTTCATTTTCAGACATTCATATTTGTCTTGATTGATTGTCATGAAAATATCAACCAAAAAATCAATTCTCTAACAATGCCGAAAAACAAACCAAATTATTCGATTAAATCGATTTCAAGTTTTATACAATAAAAGTGTGTGTAATGAATAATAATTCATGCGGCACATTGGCATATCCAGTGTTAATTTCGGTAGTTTGGTTTGATATGTGGCCGTCCAAAAGAACAACAAATAACCGAAAAAATATTAAACCGGCACCCCCTAAAATGAATGAAACATCATTTCACGATTTGAATATTCAATGCAGACTTTGAGCTATTCGTGGTATTTACAAAATTAAAATGCGTTCAATAGACGATAAGAATAAATAATGATTGCCATCGTAAGACTAATCGGCCCCCCCAAATTGGGCCAGTTTTTGACTCAATTCAAATGTTCCTCGATAACACTTACACACTCACACACACACACACATGTCCACACGAAGAAATACACAATCGAATGGTTTGAATGAAGTGAATGCATGAGAACTGAACGCGATTATCTGAATTTTGTAGCAATTACCGATTAGATTAGCTGGAATATCATTATACATCCACAAGCACAACCACCATCGGCAACGTAACAAGTATTTATGATTGCACCCATTAATGTGGACGCTTGAAACGAGTCGATAAACATAATTTGGAAATTGTACGTGAATGAATATGGCAACTGAATTGTCGCATTTAAATAAAACACGCAAAACGAAGAGCTCGCTCGGTCACTCGTTCGCGCTCACACACACACACACACACACACACATACCCGAAACGTGAACTTGTATACGCGATGCGCACCATCAAAATGGAAATTCCATTAAATGTTTGTTGATGACTCTATATCGGCATCAACATGCTGTTACATAAAAAATGAAATAGTTGGGAATGTCGAAGAACTGAGGTAGATGAGCGGATGTACTCCATTCGATAGGCAATTATCGGTTGGTGGCAATGCTGGTGTGTATTTGTAAGCATTAGCGTGCGCGCCAGATGCGCGCGATGCCATGCTAATCACGAAAATCAGCCAATCCAATGAAAACAGCTAATCGAGATCGTAAATGACACGAACAGACAATTTACGGTCATTTACTCGTTTACTAGCTGCTCCGTTCATTCGTCTGTGTATCTTTGCGGCTGCCAAAGCCAAATAATGCTTTTGGGTGGTTTTGTATTCCGCTTCGGTCTGCCCAATCGGTTCGAGTAATAAAAACCATGCCCCACGGAATTTCTGACGATTCTAATCGCCTAAATATCGACAGAAATATGGAGAACGTGAAATGAAGTGAAAAGTGGGGGAAAAAAAAATTTGCAAACATATCTCAAAATATTTCCGAATAAATCTGTGATTGGAATGGAATGAGATTTATCGCTGGTTCCGCTTCACTTCGTTGCGACAACATTGATAACATCGGATGAAATATGTACTCATCATATATTTCACAGTACTCATTACACACGTATCAACTGAACGCAGCATTTTTTTATTCTTCTTTTAATATAATTATATGTAGTGGCTGCCCCGCCATTCTTTATCAACACCCGAAATAGTTCTGAAATGCCATATTTTTGTTCAATGGCCCATTATCATGGTTCGCACATTCAACAAACATCAATTTTTCTCTATATATGTATATATGTTGTGGATGGTAAACGTCTACGATTAATTCCATTATAAATCAAAAATCGCACATTTCACCGGGCAACTTAGCCTGCTTGCTAATGTAAGATAGGAATCTGGTACGATACGAATACGGCACAAAACGGAAGTGTAGCAGAAAGAAGCACAGCTTCCATATTTATTTACTTGGGACGCTAAAATGACATTAATTTTATGCCGTCGATGACGTGAAGATGATTCATTTATCAAGCATATAAAAGAAATGACTTTTCAAGACAAAAATAAGAGTCTCATTGAAATTGACATCATCGAAACAAAAATGGATAGAGGGAGCGACCGGTTCGGTTCTTATATGCTTTTGTTCCAATCATTTGAAGTTTCTTCATTAAGGATAATGAAGAGTGATGACATTGAAGCCCTTCCGTTGCCTATCTGATTGTGTGCGCTCACTGTTTAGATGCCAACATGTGTGCGGGTGAGTGGTGTCATCAGCCTCAATCGAGGCGTTTCCATTTTCTCCTCCGTTTCGACGATATTGTACGAGCCACTACCATTGGCAAAGTGAGTTCAAAAGCTAAGGGTAAGCTCCTTAATTTCATTTATAAAAATTGAATGTCATTATGACAATGAAAATGGATCACTTTGAGCGTGCTCTCAAGTCAATTCACATTCCACTCAGCCGCTTTAACCATATTGCTGAGTTAGGATGAATGTGCGAGCATGAGTGATTCTGCAGTAGCAGACACGGAAGTAAAGGATAGATAAAGGAAAAGAAACAATTTCATTTATTGTCTGCCAACTAGTTGAACAACGATTCATTGGGCTTACATCGAATCAATTCAAATCAAATGCCAAATTGGCAAGCAGACATGTTTTCAACAAGTGTTATGTGGCACTCATATTTTTTGGTGCGAGGGAGAGACAGAGAAAAAATATTTTTATGTATCTGAAGCACACGGTTCAAGTTGGATGTAATCCCATTCACAGGAATCCACCAGATTTCCTAATTGTGTTTGAATGTTAGCTAATAAACGGTAAATAAGCAATATATCTCTTGAGCGCGCAGACATAACATTTAAATTTTGTTATATGTCGTTGCTGGGGGCGTGCAACCGCAGCCGCTTGACGAATGAACAGCAGTCGAACATGAGAAGCAGGCCAAAAAGTTTCAAAAAGTCACTTTGATGTTTGCTCCCCCTCTCTCTCACTCATTACTCCCTTTTGCCACCCTCACCAATCTCGCTTCGAAGCTCGTGTCCAGTTGCACGAAGTGATTATGGCAACAACATGGCGAATTATTGTAATTTCATACAATTCTATAGCAATTCATCTGGAATAATTGCATACCAATTTACATTGGAAAGCCAAAAGCCAGTCGGTCATTCAAAAGTCATGTCAATGTTAAGATGAATGATATGAATATTTCATGTTATAATTGAATAAGCAACCAACTGAAGAGGCCAATAATTTGGATAATGAAAACAATTGTCATAAGTGATGCATCGACATATGGTGGAAGAGTGAGGAGCGCATTCAGGAATATACATTTCGTTGAGTTGAATTGTCTTGTATGTGTATGCATATCACATCCTTTCTCTGGCTTCCTTGGTGGTTCGATTTCTCAAAATTGGCTCAATGCCAACCAAAGTAAACTTGTTCCAAAAATCACATTCACAAAGCGCGACAAGGAGATAAGGAACAATAAAAGTAAACTCATGTTATATTCACTTAACTAAGAAAAATGAGCATATTTGTTGTGCTTTTTAGTTGTCTTTGTCGTTCATTTGGTGATGAGTATGTGTGTGCCGCTTTTTATCTGGATCAATTTTCCGCCGTTTTTGAGCCAGCAGAGACCTTACAAAAATGTTAAATGACAAAATTTAAAAAAAGTGGCAACATCCATCGTGTGCCAAACCAGAAATAAATAAACATTGCTCTAGTAAAGTGGTTCTCGTGCGCTCGCAACCATTCTAAAATCAATTCATTTTCGACCGACTAAATTAAATCATTATGGATATTTAAGCATTTGCTTTACTTATTCATAACATTTATAGCCACTATATAAAATGGGCATGAGTGCAAAGGCTCGTCCGGGAGAAAGAGTGAGAGAGCGAGAGAATACAAATGCAGCGACCAAACAAAAAAGATATGCACGAACGGACGAGGAGAATAGAAAGCTTTTATATCAATTTAGAACATATGGCACTGCGATGATACACTTTTTTCAGCTCAACCTTTGGAGAATACATAGAGCAAACAATAAATTGTTCAAGTGGGAAAATCGGAGCCAAGACACGATTTCATAATATCACAAGTCATAAATCAAAAACGTGAACATTTGGTCAAAAATGTATCTCATTATATATATTTCGTCCCTTGCATAAAGTAGGCATATGTTTGCACCGCTCACTGACTAAGGATGGGTTTCTGTGCGTTGCCAAGTTCGTTCGTTTATTTTTGCTGCAAAACTTTGCGTACAATTTACTGCGACTGTTCGCATAAAATATTTAGAGTCTGAGGTGACAGCTAAGTAAAAATGAGTATCGCATATTTTTCTCCCCGCCTATTTTCCAATTGGAAAGTTTTCAATTTCATGGTTGTTTGATGTATACTAAATCAGAAGTAGATGGAAATCGCCAATCAACTTATTGAAGAGGACAAAAAAATCTAATGTGATCTGTTCATTATTTTTTTAAATCGCGACATTGAAAATGTCAAAAGCAGGTAGAATTCAATATATGAATTTGATTATAGACTATCATTTCCGTAATTTTTGAGGCGAGCAATTGGGAAGTTGCAAAGTTCCGGATATTTTTCAATAGCCCAAGAATCGTACAAGAAATACAAATCATCTACTGGGTATGTGATTGATTCCATAAATAACTACGTTATAATGCAAAAGAAACGAAGCTTCCGATTCTGAAAAATCCCCATATTTTATATATTTCTTGACATTGACATAGGATGGAGAAGACACTCAACACTAATTGATATACTGAGCTATTATATCGCACCATTTTGGGCGGGTAGACATCAAGTGATTGAATTTTGAATATCATTCCCTTTTCAAATGTGACGTTTGATAAAGTGAATTTTGGAAATCGAACAAAATGTTTTTTGAATAAAATTTGCTTCCGTTTGTAACGTTCATATTGATAAACCGTATAATTTGATATTTGTAGCATACTGATTGAACTTCTTGAATTTTTTTATCAAGTTCGTTTTCATGTAAATAAAACAAATGACTGAATTGACGTTGTGGGTGTTTTTTGTGTGCGTAAAACGTGTTATTTCCTTTCTTATTCATAATTCATTGGCGATTTTTCAAAACAAAAACCATTTTGAACGTTGTATATTCTATATTTGTTTCTCTATTTCACTGCATTTCCACTTCTATTCTCTTATTCTCTATAACTGTTCTCTTTTTTGTCTTTCTATTCATTATAGCATTTGAAACGCATCGCATTCTATAATTAGAAAAAAACAGACGAAATAATGGCTAGTGTCATAATAATTGGATGTTTAGCAACCCTTGGTGTTATAATAGTGATTTTATTGTTATTAGCTGGTGGTTATTTATGGTGGCGTCACAAACGCTCACAGTTGAAGTTCATTGAGCCAAATGAGGATGAAGAATCAACAAGTGGATGCCTAAGGTTAGTTTTGCTCATATACAACAACCAGTTCAAATGAAACATAAAAAAATAACGCGAGAGTGAGAGTTAAAGAGAGAGAGAGAGAGAGAGAGAGAGAATCCCAAAACAACAATCTTTTTGCATTTGCATATATTATGTTGAGTATTATGGTGATATTAACACGCATCTGTGCTGCACCGCACACTTTTGCATACTTTCATGCACCCAATGATATGCATTTAATGGGCCAAAGTTCACTTTTGCTCCGTCGCTTTCCATATCAGGAGCCTGCAACCAAATCGGATCCATTTTTGATCATGATGATGCATTTGCATGGAATTTCTAATTCTGTAAGCATCAATGCAAAAGAGAGCTGCCGGCCAAAACAATTTCACGATATTCCGTGTTATTGTGCGTTCAGCAATATACTCAAAAATTCGAGCCACGTATTTCAAATGTCATGTATAATTTTTCATCCACACGCACGAATGCTAGTTTGTGGGTGTTTTTGTTTGTCCCTTTTTATGACAATAAAACAAGAAAATGGCATTATTTTTGGCTGATGGATAAATATTATCTGCCTTTTTATTGGTTCACTTCAAATTGCTTTAAGTAGTGTACAAAAAGATACCAAGAATGACAATTTAATATCGCTTTTTTTTGTTCATGTAGCTTTTTCTGCTCTTCATTTCACAATCTCTCTCTCTCTCTCTATCCCTATCTCTCTCTTTCTTTCTCTCTCTCTCTCTCACTCTCTCTCTCTCTCTCTCTATTGTATACATGTCTATGACTCTATGTCTCTCTCTATATATATATTGTAACAATTCAGCCCGTTTATATTTGGGTCCATTTGCATGCATTTCCATACGAAAATATCGTTATATCGTTTGATTTATATTCAGTGTGGCTATTCAATTTGCCATAAATCCGGAAATATTGTCCTTTTGGGGCGACATTTTTCACTTAGTCACCTTTTTGTTCCGCTTGATTCAGAAACTATGAATTAAATCTGGCTCTTGTCAAATTTAATATCGTTACAAACACACACAAAATCTCAGAACTCATCCATTTTCTACCATAGTTGCATGCTTTCATTGATATTTTTGAGTGTAAAGTTTTTCTCCTCTTTCGAGATGAAATCTGTATGAATTATTTGAATTTTACTCTTCCGGGTTTATATAACTCGTTTCGCTTCGACTCATGGCCGATTGCTGTACACGCACGCAATCATCAATTCGAGAGAAGCTGCGGACAATTGTGGAAATGGCTTATACAGAGAAATTATCATGCAGACCCAATTCCAAACGAAAGCGGACAATATTTTATGATGTTGCAGCAAAAGAACTAAGAGAAAATTTCACTAGCTAGCATTATTTTCTTCGTCCACAATGCGCACTGCTTATCGTTAAAATGTGTGTTATGTTTTCTGTTTTCTGCTGACCATTAAATTTGATTGCAATTCCAATTCAAATTATCATTTATAAAGAAAAATGCACTTTAGATCTGCCACGATAATGCGACGTCAAACAGTCTCCGGAATCTTTTTGAGTGAACTGATTTTCTTATGGGTCAGCGATTCTTGTTCATTTGCTCTCGTTCTTTCTCTCTCTCTCTCTCTCTCTCTCTCTCTCTCTCTCTCTCCAAAAATGCGCTTCAGTTTGTGTGCATTTTGCAGTTTCGTAACTAGAAGAACTTTACTTATTA
Organism: Obolodiplosis robiniae; assembly: GCA_028476595.1. NCBI lineage: Eukaryota > Metazoa > Arthropoda > Insecta > Diptera > Cecidomyiidae > Obolodiplosis > Obolodiplosis robiniae. The sequence goes on from CM052017.1 coordinate 23,779,219, forward strand.
CTTGTGTGTCACCAGTGTCACATTCAATTCCACTAGCTTATACCTAAGCTTGACAATCATTCCCATTTTCAATGTCAACTGAATCAGCTCCAGGTTTATCTTCGACCATTGTAAATTCTCTATTTCACAATTGGGTATTCGCTTTAAACGGCAGTACACACACACACATATACACAATTCCGAAGCTTTCTTTCTTTTTATTCCACATTCGAGACCTTTTCTCAGCAGCATTTTTATTGTAAGTAAACCTTCATTTTGTATATCAACGCGATTTTATCTACAGTTCAGTTTATCGCGGTGCTTCCATTCAATTTTTTGTTAAAGTGTACGTTAAAAGCGTTTGGGTGCATTAAACAATATTATCTTCGTACTTGTCCAATAATCGTTTTGTCGAATCGTCGATTTAATAATCCTTTTTGAGTTTTTATTGTTGCAAAGGACCAATTTTCACGCACTTTTTCACTGTAGCCCATCGAAAGATGCTCAGTATATTTTGTAAGCTACTTTTCAAATCGATAAATGCTGAAATGTCATCATTCATTCGCAACAACAGAAGCAAAATAAGAGAATATACAAACATTTAAATTGATCGCAAAAAATTTCCCACGAATATGGAGCTTTTCAAACGTACGATTGATTCTCGTTGCCATTGCATTTTTCTTGAACTAACAGCTCATTTAATTTTGAGAGAATTCACTTTGTCTCCTTCATTTGGATTCTTTATGCTATTTTGACACCTTGATGATATCATTTGAAAAGAATCATAATGTAAAACCAAACTGGAAAATCGAAATCGACGAAAATGTTGCATTAAAAATATGCCGAGACTCGCAAATGGAAGGAAGAAAATAAGAATCTGCCGAAATGAACTACATAATAATTCGTATTTACGGTGGCTGCGTTTCTATTGATCAAATAAATAATGAAAATATAACAACCTTTGGACAAAATTTGGGCCAGATAAAATATCATCGCATTATTTGCTCTATTTAATCACTTCGGATTGAATTCAAACTGAGCAATCATTGTTTTCGGCAACTGGAAATAAACGGCTACATTGAACGAAATGCAATTCGAATTCGAGGCGAACATCAGCAAAATTACACAATGGACATTTGATTTTATTATTAATGATATGATAAGTGATAGCACTCAATGTTTCCCTTTTTCACTCCCTTTATTTACATATTAAAATTGCTTTACATCAATTTTATAGCATTTTTTAACTTAGTTATACACAACTTATAAACAACATAGAATACAGAAGTGAAACTCCCTCGATATTCGAAGGAGATTTGCGTGTAGTTGGCTTTGGCACGCTTTTTATGTAATTCGCATTTTACTAATTTCTTTGAATAATTTTTTGTTTTCTTTTGGCCGCAAGCAGACTACAGCAAATGCAACAATTTGAAACGCAACAACCCCCACAGCAAGAGAATTCACAGCAAAGCAGCAAATCGCCTGTGCAATCTCAATCGCAACAACAATTGCAGCAAACCACAAACAATATCAATCGCAAATTGAATGGTTTTCTGAATTTGAAAACACCATTAATTGGGTATGTACTCATTGGCTCGGCCAACCAATTGCACGCAAGCCGGAAACAAATTGACACAAAGACACTGCACAATACACAAATACAAGAAAACCCAGAGAACGAAAGACAGAAATACAGTTGGGAGAAGTCAGCACCGCAAAACAGCTTTACTGTTTTCGAAAATGTTGCTAGGCACAGTTTATAGATAGATTTGTTGACAGCAAAAAGCAAGAAAGAGAGAGAGAGGGAATGTGTGCACGATAATGTAATCAAAAGAATGTCCCAGTTGCAAACAAATCAACATTTTCCTTCATTCTGCATCATTTCCGACGTTTATCACCAAGCGAACATACGCCGAGTGCTTGATTGATGCTTAGCTGGCTTCGGTATCCTTTTTCAATCTCTGGGTTTCTATTTACATTCAACTACACTGAAATGACATGTCCCGTACGTATACACGCGGAAGGAAAAATCCTGACAACTTAATTCAATAATCACGCTTCCTGCCATAATATTATTACACTAAAAAAACTATATTATATAAAAATTTTCGTAGCTTTGCACCACGTCCAATAAATTGTCGTATATTTTATTACGAATTATTCGTTCTTAATCAATTTTTATCTCGTTCAATGTATGAAATAAGTATTGAATTTCGTACAATGTACTAATCACGAAAAACAGTTCCAGTGTTCGTAAACCTCAATTGAGAACGAAAGCTTCAGCGATGAGAAATCTAATGGATATTGGTGCCGTTTACGCTTTTTCGGTTTATGAGACGAAAGAAAGCACATTGAATTGTGCGCGCGTGTTTTCTCGCTCGCACTTGTCACAAGACGTTTAAAAATTTAATTATATTTCTCAAATTCAACCGTTGGAATTCAGTTGTCACGTACATTCCTCTCGTGTATAGTAATTTGCATGCTTGTAGAATTAAGTAGAAATGGCAAAGGATGGAGAAATAACGAGCCAAAACAAATTACCGTGTCAGTATATGTAGACCGTTTGCACTCTGGCGCGCACGGCCACTGCCATCGCCACTGCAGGCACCTCCGTTGCTGCTCTTACTGTCACTGCCACCATCGTAACCATTGTTCTGCAATACGTGGTTAGTATTGCTCGTCAATTTGCAACATAAATCGGCCATAATGAAGTGACTACCTCCCGGTAAATCATTTAATATTGCCGGTAAATCATTTAATCAAATATCAGTAAATCATTTGATTGAATCAAAAAACCTAACGCTACAGACGCGCTATTCCGAACGGAAAAACGTCGGTTTTATTCATTCGTTTTGGCCGTGTTATCTCTTTATTCTAGCCTGTAAAAAGTACGCGAACACACTCAACACATACACTGTATTTCACATAAAAACCCGATGATTGTCGCAAATTCTGAGCACCTGCGCTCGCTCGCATGCGCGCCAAATATTTATTTGAATGATGTGAAAAATGAAATATGCCTTGTGAACAGAATGCCAGAAAAAAACGGCAAAGAACACGGAAAAAAAGAGATGAGAGTGAAACAGATAAAATGCACGTGATTCCATTGCTGAAACAATGGATAAATGAATGAAAAAAATACGAAAACAAAAATACTTTCACAAAACCTAGTTAGATAACATTGATTTCAGTAAATTCCGCTCGGTAAACATTAAATGATTCGTGAAAAAAGTCTCGAGCGCATCCGTGCTTATTTCGGTTCGTTTTAAAAAATCTACGTTATGTTCCAATTTTGCAGATTGTATGTTCGCAAATGGAAAGAGAAATGTGAGCGCGAATGCAATCAATGCTGTCCGCACACGTTGCAATGCTATGACACTTCTGACAAGTGAGTATAGCAAAAATAACAGACATACAGGGGCCAACCCATACACACACGTGCACCACATGTTACATTAGCAATCCAGCCTTGAATGAAAAAGAACATTTCAAGCTCTAAACACACATAAAACATACACTTTTTCCGTAGTTGAATCGGTTGATATCGGGAAAAGTGGCCGAGACACAGAAGCAGCAAGAAGCTCACAAACAAAAACATACTAAAACGATGACAAATACAATAGAATTTTATTTTTAAATACTACTCACACTCAAATTTTAGTTGAAATATTAAACTTCATCTACTTGTACTATAGATGCTTCGGATATTCCTTGGTTATTGTAATTGGTTTGAGATTCATATCTATCTCGAGCTTATGTTTTTTTTACGAAAGTGATTTTTTTGGCATAATAAGCCCAACCGAAAAAATATGGACCGAAACTTCTTTATCTTTAAGCAGGAAGAATTTGACATTTTACTATTTATGGTATTGACTTGAGTAGCTTGTGCATGATGAATGAATCATTAATTTGGATTGTATTTCCCGTTATCCACTTCTTGACCTGTTTTTTTTAAGTAATTCCTAGCGAACTCCGGCTTCAGGACGACCCATTTCAGTAATTAAAATCCAAACGTAGCGTTTTCGTTATTCACTTGCAACATAAACCATTCCATGTGCTCTATTGATGAAATTCTAAGAGCACACAGAGACACAGAGATAGATACAGTATATAGAGTATGTTTTTACAAAATAAAAAATGACGCAAATAGAGAGAGAAAGAACCCATTAACAACAGTAAAATCCGGGTGGGTCATGTATATTTTGAATGCGCTCTGCATTTCGGGTCTGCATTGCAATTTTCACTCCGTCGAGACTAATGTTGAAAACTAAAATCATTCCGACCCGTGTGCGTGTGCCCTTTTTTCTCTGCCAAACCAAACGAATCAAATGTGGGCTGTTGTTATTCTTGTAATAAGCACGTTTCTCCACACACATGGCAAACGATGCGATGAAAACGAAAGAAAAAAGAAACACAATCTTCGCACACTATACATATAATGTTTTTTTATATTACGTACGTTTCATTTGCATTCAGAATGTTTTTCGCCTCTTTCAATTTCGTTTGTTTTTCTTCACACTCTCACAGACACAAATATACATAAACGTGACAGACACACGCTCGAATTGGAGGCCCGTTTAGTATTTTGTAGAGCTCCATTTTGTTTGTGTGTGTATTTGTGTGCGTGCGTGAATCCACAAAATCAAATATACAGACAAAATTCAAGCAGCACATAAAAACCGAGCATGTTCAAATCAAGTACGTGTCTTGTGCAATTTTCTGGTTAATGCAAATGAACATTTACGAAAACCCCATTAGTGCACGTGTTTATTATAGCCCTATAGGTCGAATCCAAATTGAACCGAATTATTCGCACTATGAACACACTATCCATAGGTGAACTAGACCATTTATCTACCGCCCAATAGTTTTATTCACCCATCAACCTTTTTCTCCAAAAAAAAAAAAAAAAAATGTGAAAAATATACAATACACCTACTGAATACTTGCGCACATCCACAACACAAACACGATGACACTGAATGTTGTTGCAATTTAAATGTGTGAACGGATACCGATTGTCTGTGTAGTAATTTTTTGGAACACATTTATATGTATTTTAGATCAAGTTCGCAAACAAAATCTCCAGTCGGCAGTTCATCGGGCGATAGAAACGGCGATGGGGGAAGGCAGAATATTGGTGGACCAAACAAAGATAATCAAACCGTAAGTCTTAGATGCAAAGAAAGAATGAAAGAACAAAAAACAAAAGCAAACGCCAAAACACACACCGTTGGAGCCCATGTTGCATCGATGCAGATAAACAGCTGAAACGAGAGTGGACAGACGAACCAATCCGACGGAACACACTCACGTACACCGAACACAATATTCATCAAACAAATCGTTTGCAACAATAATAAATAATAACAGAAAAGGCCCTTTGTCTTCCCCAAGCTGCCATGTCTTGTTCTTCATTTCATTCCATTGTTATCAACGCAGAAATACTTATTTTGACGTCACCAGCAAAATAATGAAATGCTAATTGTAAATCAATTTCGGCAACCCATATCAACCGCAGCTGCTGTAGAATTGTTTATCGGATGCAGTCCATCTCTTTTCTATATCTGCGATACTCTAGCGAAATTACAATTTCAGCGCATTTTGTCTTAATGTTTGATGTTCATTGTGCTTGTGTCATTTCATAATGTCTATTGTGTTTACTTATTTTACTTAAATCGCTCCTGCGTACCAATTTCAATATCCAACAATGTGTGTTGGTTTTTTGTTTCATGATATTTCAGAACCGAAGTGCATCGATGGTTGACATGTACATAGACAATTCGGAACCGAGCGAAAACGTTGGTCAGATACATTTTTGTGTTGAATATGACTTCCAGAACAATACGCTGATACTGAAAATTTTACAGGTAAATAATTTAACGGTTATTCATGCATGAAAATGGTTCACTCAAATAAATCAATCACTGAGATGTAGAGGCGCGTGTCATTTGAAATGGCAGATATAAAAGGCGCACCCTAGAATCGATTACAGCATAGGATAAAATGCTAGTTTATTTAACATCGGCACACATTTTAGAAGCAGAATCTTTATTTTTGACATTTCAAATGTTAAAAACGAAATATCAAACACTGCCGTTTTGCATTTATTATTAATACCAACGTGGGGAAAATCTAACACTTTCTGCTATGTTGTCATAGATTCTAGATTGCATATTTCCCCTGTGCTTAGTCCTTACCTATCTGTCATAGAAATGTGCTAAAAAAATTTCTTGATTCTTGTATTTTTGTCTTTCATTTTAAATAAAACGCACATACAATGAGTTGAACGGGTTTTCGAGCACGATTGAAATCAATCGTATTAGAATATGCCGAACCGTGTGCAAATCATTCACATGTATCGATTCTTCCGCTTTAAAGCGTTTTATTTTAGCTCTTATGTTTATATCCATATACAAATTTAGAAGAAAAAAAAAACATAAATTTACCTTCCCCCCACACAACCGCTGCGCTGCAACACTTTCTGAACGTACGTTCATGAAGTTTGCTGTAATTCGAAATGCCGAACTCTGTCTGATACAACAATAAACCACTGAGACCGGCAATGGTTGTGAATCCAATCCGCTACTTAATGCTTTCATCGCTGTTGTGTTGCTGTTTGATCGATATGCCATTTACACAATTTCATTTATTGTTCCAATCTGTTCTATTCTTGCAATTTTTGGTGTTTCATTTTGTTTTGTTTTATCGGTGTAATTATAAATTGGATGCAAATAACGACGTTCCCCTTTAACACAGGGTAAAGAATTACCAGCAAAGGATTTAAGCGGTACTTCGGATCCTTATGTTCGTGTTACCCTATTGCCAGACAAAAAGCATCGGCTTGAAACGAAAATCAAACGGCGCACGTTGAATCCAAGATGGAACGAAACGTTCTACTTCGAGGGATTTCCCATCCAAAAGCTGAATACACGTGTGCTTCATTTGCATGTTTTCGACTACGATCGATTTTCAAGAGACGATTCTATTGGAGAAGTATTTCTTCCATTGTGTCAAGTAAGTGTCGTCTTTTTGTAAATATATTCGCTTTCTTTTTCCCTCTCATTATTTTCGGCATATATACACAAAAGCTCTACCGACTTTACATACAGTGTTAATAGAGATAAGTACATAGAAGCGTGTATATTAGTCGAAGCCATCACTTACAACAGCCAACCAATGCGCAGAGCACGGCACGATCATTTGCCGTTGAAATCGTTGACAAGGGTTAATAAAATACACACAAATTAATCCATTATTATTTGGATTTTTGCTTAATATTTATGTACGAAAGTGTGAATTGGAGCCACGTTCAACTCACAATAAAATGACATAAGTACGTTGAACGTGGGACGAAATCGTGCCAAAACACTCGAACGACTAAATCTCTGAATTAAATTTTAAGCATATATCAAGCATCAAAAGGCTCTTCTCTTCAAATTATTTCGAGTGCCGATGATGATGACGAAATTTGTGTATTTTCCGCGCCGTCAAACCGATTAATTTTCTTAATTGGGAATGTTTATCGTCGATGTATTTTCCTCAAAATTCAAGAAAATTCTAACATTTTCTCGCTCCGCCAACAAATAACGAACATGCATATGCCATTAATGAACGTTTTGCTATTTCCTTTTCTGTTCTTATCGTGTTCATCTTTTGGGAACGCTACGTTGTTTCATGCGACGATAGGTTGACTTAACCGGGAAGCAATCATTTTGGAAATCATTAAAACCGCCTGCCAAAGATAAATGCGGCGAATTGTTGGCCACACTCTGCTATCATCCATCGAATTCGATTTTGACATTATCACTAGTTAAGGCTAGAAATTTGAAAGCCAAAGATATTAATGGAAAATCTGGTGAGTTAAAACCTTCCAAATGTGTTTTGTTTTTGTTTCATACATTAATTTTCATGGATTATGTTATTTTAGTGAAAATTAGACTAGATTAAGGTGTTTATTTGATGAAAATGACATATTTTTGAAATAAAAATCACAAAAACTCATCTGAATTTAATTAACACAACTCTTTTTTGAATTCTTTTCATCATTCAGATCCATATGTTAAAGTTTGGCTCCAATTTGGAGATAAGCGAATCGAAAAACGGAAGACGCCCATATTCAAATGCACGCTGAATCCCGTATTCAATGAAACATTTAGTTTTAATGTGCCATGGGAAAAGATTCGAGAATGTTCATTAGATGTCATGGTTATGGACTTTGATAATATCGGCCGCAATGAGCTTATCGGACGGATTTTGTTAGCCGGTATGGGTCACACAGATTTACATTCGCACACAATTCAGCACATCGGCTTTCGCACATAATTTAATCACATTTATAATTTTGTCATTCCATTTTGTGTTATCTTTCTCTCACACATGTTTTCATGTGTTGGCTTTTGTTTTTCCGCAGGTAAAAATGGTTCCGGCGCAAATGAAACCAAACACTGGCAAGATATGATTTCAAAGCCCCGACAAGTTAGCGCTCAATGGCATCGACTAAAACCTGAGTAAATCATTGAACCGTTCGTTCGCATCACAAGCCGCATACCAATTGAGAGGAGCATCCGTATACAAGAGCTAAATATGTTGAAAAGTGAAAAAAAAGAAATTATTTACAAAAGCTCAAACAAAAATCACTTTATTTTTTAAATGAATATGAAACATATAGAGGAAAATCCGAAGAAAAATTAGTTTGGAATCTTTTATAAATGACAGAAATAATATGCAAAATTGCAGTGCAATGAATATGAAAAGACGAGTCGAGTGCTGCAAATTCACAATTTCAAATGGAATAAATCCAACGGAGTCTAATTTCTTTTGAACTATATCCGTTGTGCAACTGACATTTAAAATATTGGCAATCGCCTTGGCAATTCAGAGATCAATACAGATTGAGTGAGTGAGCGAGCGATCGATGCATCGCATGAGCTGCAGCGTCGATTTTCCTTTGATCATGTATCAGTGCGATTCATTGAAAAATTATGCATAGCGCATATATCCATACGAATTGCGCGCTTTCGATGTGTAGATATATAGAGCAGAAGCAAATTGCTACTGAATAGATTAGAATAAACGATACATTTGTACAGGGTGGGCCATCTAACGTTTGCATTTTGAAAAATTGTTCATTTAGAGAATGACAGCTCAAATGTCAAAATGTAAATGTCAAAATGCGAATTTTATATAACCCAACCTATATATCTGCTGCTGCCGCAAGAAACAAATGAACAAACACTATGAATGATTTTGCTAATGGTTACTGACGAAGCCGCAACAGATTATCCATACCAGCGAGGTATTTGGATAAATGAAGAAGGCATGAGAGTTAGCTTCAGAAACAAATGATCTACTTCATCGGCACTCATTCGTACGATTATTGATTCAACAGTGACACATCACTATTTATTCATATGTTTTGAATTGTTGTAAGTCCAAAAAAATCACTGAAAATAAAATGCTCGGCGCAAATCAAATCATCCATGGAACACAGTCTCTTGGAAGCAGTCTTCCAACAGCATCATGACATTGAAATTGGTGGAAATCGTAGCAGTCTAGGACAATTTACGGGTGAACTTTTGAAAAATAGTTTCACACGAACGCGAACAAAAACAATGCTGGCAGCTATGGTATAAAATCCAGCACAGATAAGCCCATTGTTGCATCGAATCCGCAATTTATTACCTAAAATATAATAGATTAACGAGCTGGAAAAAGCGAACGAAATGAAATGAGTGGCTGAGTCTAGGAGTGGATGATTTGAGCATAATATATCATCATAGCTGCGTATTTACTTGGCGACTCACCGCAACGCTGAACCCAACGAGGTAAAGACAATGACTTATCCCCAAAAAAACCAACCAATTGCATCTTATCGTGTCCTCGTGTCCAGTTAGATGTCTGCTATCAATAAAATTACATCATTCCATAGATATATCTATTGAAATCCAGTCATTTTTAGGGCACCTTAATCTGATTGGAGAAAGGTGCGATATGCGAGCTGTTGTGTGTGTATGGAAAAATAAGTCGGTGGTGACGAACCGGTACTGCGAACTATGCTATCAATGCAGTCAAATCAGAGCAGAGCAATGCTTCGGGAAACATTTAGATATTTTCACGGTAAACATTTTAAATAAAAAGTTTGTATTTGCAGTTAGTTGGAAAACTCTCTTTAATCGGTTCTCCTCTCACTGTTTCCCATTACAGTCTTCAACATACAATGGAGGTAGTTTTCAAGGACTTCGATTTCGTGAAATACATACAATAAAAAAATGGGGGCACCCGATACTTATTTTATGAAATAACTTGCAAATTGTTCAACAATGTACACTGTGATCGAGCTCGCGTCATTTGTTAAAAAAACCGGTCTGTATGTAGATGGAATAGCAAATAGAATAGTTTTAAAAAATGAGTGTAAAGAAGAGACCAGCAAACCAATAAACTTATCAAACCAAAAGGAACAATGATGTTAGAATGAAATAAAGCCAAAAAAAACTATGAATTACGCTAAGATGAAAAAGTATTTTATGAAATCAATGCAGAATGACAATTCCTAGGGCGTAATGTAACAATAAATCCAACTAGAATTTAAAAAAAATCGTTTCTTGCTCACAAGACGAAACCATATTTAAATATGAAATCAGAAACAAAGAGAAGGCGTTTTAATTAAACTAGTTAAAACTTAGGCAATTGATCGTTATATTAAATCGCTTTTATCCATTGTCATCGGGAACATCGAAAATACGACTAAAACCGACACTTAAACTAGAGATTAAATGTCCGTGGGTACTGAAAGAAAACACTACGTGAATTCAAGAGATCTGTATACATTCGGCTTCCTGCTATTTTCGGCGGATATTTAAGATTCATTGAATGGATTTTATTTTTTCGGAGTAAAACTGTGATGCGATATTTTCGATATCGATCAGTACGAACGGCTTCTGCACCTCAAGGGTTGATGCGTATGAATTAAGGCGTTGATATTTTTCTGTGCAACTTTGCCTTCTGTCCTTCTTCTTTGCACAATTTCATATCGAAAAACTCTCCTGTCATATGGCATTTGATCGAATGTTTTATATCATACACACACATATACACAAATCATGTATCAACACAAAATTTGAGCACATTCCGTAGAATTACGATGCTGTTCGAGCTCTTTGCATTCAACATCCCATTTTGATATAATATCACAAACTCGAACGCATCGCACAAGAATTCCGCTGCAAAAGTACCAAATCATTTGAAAGCCCGAGTTCAATATGATTCTCGTCTACAATTCATAATGCGGGACATTGGAATTTTGATTCAGTCTCAAGCGTTTGCAACAGTGAATAAATGGAAAATTGCATAAGGCAAAAGGGGAACATTAAAATGTTGTTTCCAAAATAGCGTCTATCAACTCGAGTCGGGTTGAAAACATTTTATCCATCGAAAAAAAAACATTTTGAATATCGAACAACAAATACTATCAGAACACACTACGCCATAACAACAGCATCCAAAAACATGTATGAAATTTTTTTAGAACCAATCGATCAAAAATAGTAATTGTGGAAAGCGTGCATTTTTGTTAAATTCGTTTATTTATCTTTTTTCAAAGAGGAAATATATCAATTATTGCACAAATAATGAGCTAGCAATTGTACACTGGATACAAGGAACAATGGAAAAAGCAAATATAGTCAAAAAGTTTTTAGTGGTTACTTTTTAAAATATTGAAATTTAGAATGAGAAACGATCACATTCCGGCAAAGCGGGCAGCAACTGGGGCGTCTGCTCAGCATTTATATTCATTCCAAAAGTGCAATTTGAAAAGAAAAAGTCTTCGGCTGGTGATGATTCCATGTGCTTTTTTTGGCTTCAGCGATACAACAGCTCATCAGCTCTGCCGGCTCCACCTCTATCACAAGCAGCGGTGTATTAACCCTTGGTTTTACCGTCGGTATTTGTTACAAAAAAAGAAACATGAATTACAAAAAAATATATTTATAAAAGAGAAATTATTATTATATCATATAAAATGAGAAAACGTCAGGTAATCCATTCGCGCAGTTATTATTACATCAGTCCATTTTTAAGCGGACTTTACCCTAGCAAGGTAACATTAACCGGTTTAAAAGAGTGTGTAGAATATTTCACAATACTGATGCTCTATTAAATTGTAGCCTAAGTGACAACAAAAAAAAAATGCAGAAAATGTTGTTTGACAAAAAATTAATATATATATTCAATGTAATTTGATGTTTTTTGTAGTAAGTAATTTAAACAAACCAGAAACAAAAATGCAAAACATAGTTTGTGTGAACAAAAAATATATAATTGTCGTTTTGAATTGTTCACTTTTAATCGTCGATTTGAAACCACGATGAACCTTTTGGTTTACCCGGACAAAAAAAATACACATTCACATTTTTCCACTTCTATTCCCAATTTTGTCTCATGCAAAAAGGTGCGATTCTGTTTTTTTTCACCATTCGATGGTGTTTGCTGTACGGTTTTTTCGTTTTTTATTTCATCAATTGATCAATTGAACAAATGAGAATTGACTTGAAAAAAAATTATGGTTGGATGAACTTTTTTTTATTAATTATCACTTAAAGATGAGGTCCCAAAGAATAGACAACCAAAAATATAAGATGATGAATATTTGTACTACACCGGCTCATCCATCGGTCAATTGAATGTCTGAAAAATATCATGACTCAAATATTCTCGATAAAGAAAATTGAAACATAAGGAAAAAAAATGCACAAGAGTGAAACATCCAGAAAAAAGTTGTAATTTCTTTTCAAGTTACATTAAAATGAAACTTGAATACAGAATACGAAAAACTGAAACTTGAAAAATATTCATGTGGTCTTTTCGGATATTTCATTCTTGTGAATTTTTTTTTCAGTTGTGATATTGAAAAGTTTTATTCTCAGTTTCAGTAATGCGTGTATCTTTTCTATGCTTCAGACTTCCATGTTGGAAGGATTTGAGTCGCTATTATTCAGGCATTCATTCAATTTTTAGTCACAGTAAAAGTTTTAAAAGAATGTTGCGATTGATTTAGTGTGCTAGTTCGCATGCGTGGTTATCGCACGATTTATTATTAATTGTTCTTTGATACTTCAATTTAAGTGATGCAGTATGCAAAGAACGGCAGCTGTACAATCTTATCAGCCGAACATCGAAACATCGAATATATAAAGAAAACGAAAGCAAAACAAAACAAACAAATACATTTACATTTCCAAATCAAATCCGTACAGTTTCCACACATAAAATTGAGAGAGAAGTTTTCATCGAACTGACACAAGTGCTGGACGCAAATATGTTGCATTTTGCCATTCAATGAAACATTGTTCGAAATTGCATTGGACGGCTCGTTGCATTCGAATAAACTGCAAATGGAATGCTATTTCAAGAATATACAGAGGTGTTACACATGAAATCAATTTGTATAAATACCTCCAAAAAATGTGCAACTAAAATCATATTAAGTATGGAGAAACAAATGAAGCTCAATAAAAGGGAGAATTAATAATGAAATAGGCATAATAACTGTATTGGTTTCGAATGTGGCCGTTGTTATGCCATTCGTTTGTTTATTTGATTGTTATTTCTTAAAGCTCAAACACGCGCCCAAAAACACTCGTTACTTCTGTAAACGGTGCCCTTATACTCCTTTTTATCACCTTCCTCTGTACTGTTGTCACATGCTCTACTTCTATGCTATTGATATACTAACAAACAAAAATTAATAAACGAATTATTGTTAAACATGTTTTTCATTCGTAAATCATATTCGATAAATGAACGAATACAAAAAACACTGAGAAAATGACAACTCTTGAGAAAGAGAGATCAAGGAAAAAGAGAGCTCGCGCGATGGAGATACTCAGCCAACAAACAAAGATACGTATATTTTGTACAATATCACACGCACACACGAGTTGAATGTCTTTACATGAACACCATACAACACCCATACCACAAATACACATTAACCGCTACAAAACACGTACAGAGATTCATGCCTGAAGATAAACGATTACGAAGCAAATTGAAAGTTGCAAAATTTCCAACAAATAACAACCAACAAAAAAAAAAAAAAAAAAAAAAATTGAAGAGACAAAAAAACACAAAAAAAAACAATTAATAAATTTTAAAATATATGCATAAAAATAGTTCCATATTTCGTTAATAGAATTTAAACAGTTAAAGCAAACTTGAAAGTAAAAACACATGTTGTTGATTTTTGTTATGTAATTATTAAAAAAAAAATGATGAGATATTGAGAATTACAGAATATTTGTAAATATTTATTATATTCAATGCATATGCAGCAATATTAGTTAATGCAGTTATTTGAAGAATAAAAAAAAAAAAAAATATGATGATCAAAATAAAAATACACAATGAACTGAAGTCGATTGAATGTGGGAAGCAAACAGGTAGTTTTCATCCACACGATTGAATCGATTACGTAAATTCAAGTATATCAGAGCATATTTGAGCATTTTTTCCCGACATACACACAAACACACAAACACACACTTTCAAACGCATACAAACACTGTCTTTTTTTGTCGTGCATGATAAACAAAGGACAAAGAAATTCCATTGTTTATCTATGATAAGCTGCACAGCCCGTTACGTAATCAATATACTGATTTTGAAGTGGGACAAAAAAACTTGATATTAATTCTATTTATTTACATATCTCAATTAAAATTATTATGAAACAAAGAAAACCAACCATTCCAAAAGGATGCCATAACAAATTCATAAGATACTACCAGACATTAAATAAACAATTGTAAATGGACAAATAATTTTTTTTGTGATTTTTTTTATTATACCCAATAAAGACACAAATAAACTGTGGTGTCCTACGCTAGTGGGCTAGAACCATAAAATAGCCAGTCTGTATGGCCCAGGCTATCTGGTCAGAACTAATACCTGCTCATTCCCCCTAAAAATAGTACATTAGTTCCGTTAATTATATCATTTTTTCTGATTCATCGTCATTATTGTCCAAGTCACTATTACTGATGTCATCGCCATCTAATTCTTCTTCATCGTCATTGTGATTGTCATTTTTATTGATGTTTCGTCCATTGACTTGAATACACGTTGAGTGCAATAATTGACTCCTGAGCTGTCACTTAGAAAGCGTATTCTGTTTTACCACAAGCCCTTATTAGTTCGTTAGCGTTGAGTTCAATCTGATGGTGTCACAGCTGCAACTAAATGCCTAAGATGTTCTTAGAAAAGTTTTCATTGATTTTCTGCTCTTCATTTAATCGGCTCGCTTGAGTGCTGGAACGCCATCTGTATACTCCACTCGCTAAACAAAAGCTCATCGGCTATGAGCTTTCCATTTTATGAACACGATTTTCTTCTTCCACTTTGCCAGTCGCCACCGCCTCCACCCCCTCCCTCTTTTCCACTCCAAAATCATTCAAATCAACATAGGCTGCAATGCAAGCTTGATGGTTTTGCACTCCGCAAAAAATTTGGAAAATCAATCGTTTATTGTGCAATTAGGCGCACGTTTGACGTAAACGTATTGAACTTTTCAATATCATCTAGTAATTATTTGTAAGTTCTCGGGTCAAGTGAATCATTCATTTTTCAAGTAGTTTGATTCGTCGTTGAAAGGTAAAAATAAAAAGTCTTATATCCGTAAAATAAACTTTTCCGCAATGTAATCCACGAAATGCATCCTTTGTACATTGCTTTTAAAAACCATTTTAGTTTTTACCATTTCATCTTCATTCGGAGTTTCAAATTTGGACCCTCGCTTTTGAATAATGTTTGAATAATTGAATTATTTTGTGTGACACATTTTTTCATTGAAAAATCAGAATCTGAAAGTTTTATAATGACACAATATGAACTTAATATAGTCCACATATGAATTCGTTTTGAATCTCAATTTCTCGGGGTATAAGCGAAAAATCAGTATAGGGACTATATTTATTTCACGTCATATCATTATGAAACTTTCGGAATCCGGTATTTTAATAAAAAATAAATGGTCTTACATATGTAAAACTAACTTTTCCGCACATTTCCCGGCAGTCTACGGGTTCACAGGTTAAAGTTATTTCATATCGTTACTATGCGAATATGTCACACCAAATTTTAAGTCATTACGATGAGATTTAGGATTGATTTATACTACGATTCAGCCGTGCCATGTTAACGAATGTATTGGTGTTTGGTTCAAACTCACCAATAGCGAGACGGAAACTATAAGCCATTGTTGATGTTGAATTTGAATTATTACTTTATTATTGAAAAAAACACTACAAGAAATCGTGAAAATATAGATTCTTGTAGTGAAACAAAGGACAGCATCTTTTTTGTCCAATCCCTTCAAACGTTTTCTCAGAGTATCGAGAGAGACAATTTGAAGCTTTTGCGTGAGAATGGTGTTTTTTGTTTCTAAAATGAACCTTATAACATTGAGCAATAAGATTAAGATTCATTTGATGTTTACGTTGAACCTTGAACTTCACACTGTTTTGTTCGAAGAACATAGCTGCCATATAAATATTTCTCAAATTTTTGATTTGAAATTTTGTATGACTTATTTTTTTCATAAAAAAATAATATTCTGAAAGTTGAAAAACCCTCCATTTCATGACTAGACCCCTATTGAACTATCCGAAGGCATTATCCGCATGAACTGAAAATTAATAGGTTTCTATTCCCAATGAAGACCTATTTGTGCGTTAATGTACGATCAATTCTAATCTCAATTTTTTTAGTTATCCTGTTAAAAGAAACTGTTACGTACAGTTTATTCACAAACCTTCATTCCGGAAATTAATTTTTCGACCGATTCCAATACTTTTTGCCCTCACACTATGTGTTTGCGAGAAAGTAGAAAGGCCTACAAATGGAACACATTTATTTGAAGTGGCCAGCCAAAAGAATCCAATTAACGAAGCTGAAAATTAGAACACTCAAATGAATAAGCTTGCTGTTGAAGCATTGCTAGGCATGAAGGAATTAGTTAAAAGATGGCGTTTGCTTGTTTCTGAGCACTTGAATCGTCTTCCTCATTCGTTCGCATAATTTTATTTTATCTTATTTCTGTGAATTAAATAGGTTATTATTTACATCTTTCGTATACATTTGTGCTACAAATTTTTTACTTTTCCGCACACACCACTGTGTGTGCTAAAAGTATTGCGATCGGTCCAAAAAATTCAAAACGCTCGGAATAAGTTTTCTATGCGTTTTGAACCTAAAAAAATGATTGCAACCATTCCCGGAGCAATTTTTTGTCCGTGTGTGGTACGTTGTCCGTTGTCCGTTGTCCGTTGTCCGTTGTCCGTTGTCCGTTGTACATTGTAAGTTGTACGCAAAAATTTGTTAACACGATAACTCAAAAAATTGATTTTAGAATTGAACAAAAATGTACACACACATTTATCTTCCTTAGGAATAGAAACCTTTTAATTTTCAGCCTAATCGGATAATTTTTTCAGGTAGCTCTAGTGGAGTGGAATCAAAAAATGGGCTGTTTTCAATATAATTACGAAAAATGTGTATGGGGACTATGACTATTTCGCATTGTATCATTATGACTGATCTGATAACTTTCAGAATATAACTTTTTTAATGAAAAAAATGACTCATGCAAAATTTCAAGTCATTCCGACTAGATTTAGAACTACCTCCCCTGCAAAATTTCGGATTTTTGGAGTCTTTTCGGGGTCAAAACTGAAAAATTGTATGTCGGCTATCTTAAGTTCACATTGTTTTCTATTGGAACTGTCAGAATATTATATTCTTTGTTTTTCAAGTCATTCTGATGAGATTTAAGACCAGCTCCCTCACAAAATTTTCAATTTTCGGGGTCAATATTCAAATAAATAAATTGGATGAAGTACATATTTGTGATTTTCTAATCTGTGTTTTTTCATCAGTTTGAATGCTCATGCTGTTACCGAAAGTTATACTGTTATACATAACATAAATGTAGAACCATATCTATCGTTGGCATGAATTGAAAGTTCACATCAGAGTGAGCTAATTCGTAATTGTTATTACCAATTCAAAAATAGAGAACGTTGAAGTAAGAATGAGGAACTGAGATGTTTATTTGTTTTTATATTAAAATTTAAATTTAAATCACATGATGTGTAATGACTCGAAATTCGATCTCATCGTAATGACTTCAAATTTTCTGTGATTTATTCTCAAAGTTGCATGATGATTCGATTAGAAATAAACATAAATCCAATACAAATGAGTAGCAATCAATGAAAAATGCGTAAGCCCGAACAATTTCGGGAAATGTGCGGAAAAGTTAGTTTTACGTACGTAAGACCATTTATTTTTTCATCGTTTTCATCAGCAGGTCAAAAATATGTTGATTGCGTAGGCAATAATAAACGTCATTTTTTTCATCGCTCATTTTTTCCGGCACGGATTAACAAAAAATGCTGAAAGGGGTTATGCCGAAAGCCGTCGTTGAAAAGAGCATTTGAAAGAGGTTTAGCACAAATATACAAAGCTATTGTCCGTCCAATTGTCATATCTTGAAAGCGATGACATGGATAACTTTTTTTTTGAGATTCGCAAAATAATTCGAATAATTCAAAATTCAAGAATGCTAAGAAAATTTTACAGGTAGCAACGATTCTTTGAGATCAAGCAAACGTTATCGTACCGATGAATAGCAAGATGAAAGCAAGAAATGAGCTTCCATTTATCTCCGAATATTCATTTTATTTAACAGCTACGCAAATGACAAGCACCGTTGTGAAGTACAATTCGCACAAAAAGCATCAAATTCCTTATTAATGGTATGCTTTTCAGCCATATTCGTACAATGCAAATACAAATACAATTTAGATTTGCATGTTTGCGAAGCGCAGCCGAAGAACGCGCCGAGAATATTACATTTTGTTGAATATTGGGTTTTCTGCTCGTCACGGTTTGCGTACCCAACAGATTGCCATCCACCTGCTTTGTTCGTGTTTGCATTCACATGCCGATAGAAAAAGTAAAAGTTGACGCAAACTGACGCAAATAAAGAGCACACATACTCATACCCACACTCAGGCACCATTTACATAAGCTCAGAGTAAATGTAGTTCCCAAGTTAACATCGACTGTATTTTTTTGATCTCATTTTTCAGCATCCACAAAGAATTCCGCATCATACATGGCGCAACAATGTTGAGTCAACATAAATACAACATACACACGCACATACACATGCACATACACACGCAACCAGCAGCTTTATATTCCTCCAGCAACGCTGTATGCAAGCACAATATTTGTGCGTGTTTTGGTTTTGCTCTCGTTTTATTCATTCAAGTTTCGCCACAAACCATCAAGCTTCAACGCGGTCTTTTTCCCGTATAAACCTATTTGCCGTTTCACTCGTAGATACAACATCCCTCTCAATTCATATGACGAACATTGCGGCGTTGGATTGTATTCATCTTAATGAGATTGAACCAGGATATTTTCATCCATCCAGTTAAAATCAGTTTTTTTTAAATACTTTTTAGATTTAAATAGATTTCTCATACTATTATTATGTGCTCTTGTCGAATATTCACATGTCATTTTCGATTTAATTGAGATTTGAGACTGAAAAATGGAATTGTTTCAAGCAATAATTCACGCGTTAAATGTTAAAAAAATGCTGAATTCGCGCTGCGATGTTGACCTTCATCGCTTGAAAATATATTCATTTTATAAATAAATTAAAATGACGGAGGAAGACCGTCATTTGAATGCGTGAGAATAATCATGGCTCAAATATTCTCGAAATTAGGAAAAAAACTTCATGACTGAAACAAAGTAAAAAAAATCGCAAGAGTGAAATATACGCGATTCGACCAAACTTCCATTATCTCTTATCAGTGCTTTTCGTATATTTTACTCTTGCGATTTTTTCTTTTATTTATTAGTCTTCTGAAGCATTCATTTAAGACTATGTGATGAATGTCATTTTTCATTCAAATAATTGAAATATGAATGCTGCATACACAATGTCAACTATCAAATCGATTCCGATTTGAATGAAAACCTGTGGTTTGTTTACTTTCAATCGACTTATTTTAAGTCAATCTCAATGGTACGTAGAAAATATGTCAATAGTTGTTTCAATTTCTAAATAGAAAATGCATTGCCCGTGAAAAAGCAAATCTTCAACGGTGTATATGTTATCTTTCCCTTTTTTTTCGACATTCTATGTGCGTCATTGCGATCACTTTTGTGTCAATAGAAGCTTTAAAACATCACTTTCGTGAGATGTACCATCAATTCTCTATCTTTATAGTTCTACTTCCTTACGCTTCATTGAGTGATACAAATTTAAATGAACAATTCAGTTGAAAATACTTGAAAAGCTCTGGTTAATCTCAATTACATTGCAAATTTTAATTAATGCGTAAAATAATCCATTTGAGTATATCGAAAAGATACGGCTATGAGCTTGGTAAAAAATGCTTACAGTTCAGTTTGAGCAGCCAAACAGATACCGAAATTCGTTGTAAACGTTGGACTTTGAACTCTTCTTGTTCCTCATTGCATTGGAAGGTATTTTCAACTGCCCACACATTCGGTGAACCAATAACCAACAAATGAAATAAAAAAGAGAGAAAATGATTAAATATTGGCACCATTAATGCTTTTTCACACATCCTATCCGATCCTTTGTATCATTCATTCCAAATCGCTGGCCTTTGAAGCAAACCGCATACACATCCACACAATGCACAAGTACATACTTTGGAATGAATCAATGTTTACTAGATTCGAAAAAAAATAAAAGTTTCGTTCCAATTTTATGCGTAGAAGTTTTTTCATGTCCTGAGTATCTGCGTTTACTATAAGTGAGGCATCGCAAGCAATTTGATTCGACCATGTGATTGTGTTCCAAATCGTTTACATGTGGCGAATGCCTGAATGATACTACAAAACAGCAACTAAATCAATTCTATTTGAAATCAATTTAGAGATGACTTAGATATTTGGTAGATTTGGTTGTTGCAAACAATTGTCTAATGTGTGGCAAAATTAACGTAAAATCATTTGAAGTGCTTATATCATTGTTAATGATTCATTGAGCATTCGATGACCTGATTTTAGGCTCTGACAAATATTCATGCTTATGAATGAATTTCAGAAGATCAAGTGCGCAGAAAATGACAAGAAATAAACCGAAACGGTCATAATCGAACACCAAATTGAGGAGAAACGCATTGTCGAATCATGCGAAGCACACACCGACACCACCAGCATCACTAGCATCACACACATCAACGTCGATGATGTGATGCGAACAAGCGAGATGTATCAGCGCAAGTACATTATCCAAACAGCAAACCAACGCCAATACAACTGTGCACTGTGATTCGGGTCCATCCGCGCCAAAGCACATTCTACCAAAATCAACAATGCGTCGAACGAGAGATGTGTACGTGAGTCGCAAAGGGTAAAAAGGACGAGCAGTATACACCATACCACAAAAAGGAAAAAAGGGCATTTCATTAACAACTGCAGCTATCATAGGCAACAGCGAGCAAAACGAGAGACATTATGTACATACAAAGATTTGCAATCGCCTCATGAATGGAGACGGACCGATTGTTGCTTCACACATTTTTTTTCCTTTCCATTCAATCCGAATGGAATTCGCATTAACAACGCGTGTGTGCGCTGCTTGGTTTAGATGTGCTCTTCTCAGTTTTCACTTGTTGTCGTAAAAATCGTTCGCTTCACTTTTCAAAGAACCCATAACAGCTTCCATTGCCGCAACAACTAGACACACATTTTAATTTTCTCATTAAATATTTAAAAAATATTTTCCAAACAAAATATAAAAATAAAAATAAGTAAAAATATTAAAAAAAAAAATTAAATAAAAACAAATGGAATGTGAGATTTGAGAATGTGCAAATAATTTATTAAAACAGAATATTTATGTGCTGTGCGTGATTTCTTTGTGCCACATAGATTTTCGGAGAATTGTTAGGAATTGTGAGAAATATTCTCGACACCATTTTGGACATAAAAAAATAAATAAATAATCAAATTACACATTTTGAAAAATGATGATAAATAATCAAATCAAACTGATTCGACAACTACACAAATTATTGAAAAAATATACACATGAAAATATATGTGAAAATTAATTGTGCAGTTTCAAATGGAATGCAGTCGAACTTTCAAAGGAAATCATCGCAACGCTGAGCTGTTAATTTTCCGACTTATAGTGAACGAAAATGTCCGAAATAATATCACTATTTAAACATTTTAAACTGAAACGCCATATCCAAATCATTTAAAAGACTTAACATGCAATTTACCATTCAAATTTCTATAGACTAATAAATTTATGTCCGGAGATTGCAAAGAGAATCACGAAAGCAACCTATTTACAACGTTATCACATCCAACCATATCACTGCTAAAACACCAAAACTTTTTCGAGCTGTTCACATCATCGTCATCGCTGTCCTGTACTGTACATTTTGCATTTACATTTGACTGCTTGCATTAAGTGATCTAATATTTAGTCCCATAACTGGATCTGCCTAAACGCACCTTCATTCACGGACTAAACATTTTCGCCAAACAAACATTTCACAAAGCAATAGAATTGGCCAAAATAGACAAGCATCGTTTTCGAGGCATTTCGGCTATAAACTTTAATGTGTGTGTGTTTATTTATTCTCTGTAATTTGTTATTAATTATTTGAATCGAGTGCAAAGCGAACGAGAGGAAGACAACAGACGAAAACATGGTTAGTTTTTGAATTCAGATGCTTAGTTAAATAGTACACCATATAAAGTGTGTTTCAAAATGGTTGTATGCAAACGTAATGTGAAAAGAAATGTGGAAGGGCCAATGGTTCATTTTTACCGCTCAGCTTTGTGCAATTTTATTCTTCAATTCAGATCTACGACGGATTCATGTTAAGCGCAACACGCTTATTTGTCTCACTACTTTGGAGCAAATATGATCATAATAGCCATTTTGCGTGTGAAAACATAATTGGAAATGCGTTTTGCCGAAGAATCAAATACACAGAAAGGGTATCTTGCCTAAGTTAGATCCAAGATTCTACTTATATGTGTAATAATGCTCATTTTCACAGCTAGATCATAATTTGAGACTAGGACTTAATATGGTCACTCTACTCGTATAAGACAAAAAAAAAAGAAACAAGTGGCCATCTCACATTCTTGAGGTCTCGAATTTCTTGTTTCAGTTTTACTGCGTAACAAATATTTCGACTACTTTTATTTACATTATATTTATATTTGCACTTCACTTTCGAACATTGTTCTTATATGATTTAACATTTATAATAAGTGTTTAAAAAATTAAATGAGCAAAGCTGTAAATTTGAAAAAATGAGATTCACAATAGCTGTTAAAGCTAGCAATTATATATTAATTTTGCTGCGGACATTCTATAAGTAATTCCCAATAAATCATTATCGTTGGCTCAGAGATTTATTAAACGCCTCCTTCATTTTTCACACACCAAACCTATGTGTACGGCGATGCGAAACCTAATTGACATTTTATCAACATAATTTCTAGAATACATTTCATGCAAATGTGCACTAAAAAATGCATTAAAGTCAGAGTCTCAGAGGTAGAAATCGAAAACATGGGCTTAATAATTCATTCAACTCGAAAAAACTGCAGTTTCATTCCGTTTTTCACCCATTATTTTCCAAATTATTTTGGCATAAATTTCAATCAAGCAACAGGTGCCAATTAAGTGTAAAATGAAGTCGCGTTTAGCACGACTCATATTTATTCGGTATTTTGTCAAATTTCCCATTTGATCCTTTGTATTTTATGGTGTGAACATTTGAACGTCTTTCTGTTTTGGTTACAATGTGAGAGTCGGCTTTCTCACAGCCTGGCTTCTAACGCATTATGCAAGAAATGTGCGTTTCGGGTGAAAACCAATCTATACATAACAATCGTTAGTTCATCAATATTATTGCAAAATGTGCAAGTAACAACAACCTGACGCTGAAAATGTATCGCTCTTTATTCATTTCATTGTTATGGCTACTCCTTATTTTCGAGCATTTAGAGAACATATTTTCGCACAATTTTTAGCTCATGAAACGTCTTCCAGCCCTAGCTCGAAAACTGTCCGATACTTGGATCGATTCGCGACAATTCGAGAACGAGCAAGCGAGCGAGAGCATTGCTCAAGGCGCGGAACCAGTGAAAAGCTCATAATTGTGTACGCACAAAATGGGTTTTCAGTACACATTAGTTTGATAGACGACAATAAAGTCAAAATGTACATAACAGATAGCTGGAAATTGCATTTCTAGGAAATAAATAGCTGTTTCCATTTTGAGCTAGATTTTATTGCCATCATATTCATCAGATCCATCTGTTGTAACCAGTGTTTGGTTGAGATACTTTGAAAGTATTTCGATACTTTTGAGATAGTATCTCAGTATCTTTCAGATAATTATCTTATCTTCAAAAAGATGAGATACTTTTGCGGTATCCTAAGATACTTTTCAAGATAATTGAGATACCTCTTGAAAAATAATTGTCTGAAAATTGTGAATGTACTTTGTCTACATAAAACGCTAAAAAAAACTCAAAATTTCAATATATAAATGTTATATTCATTTTTATACTGGAAATAATAATAATGATAATAATTACGATCAATTTTGAGAAATCTCTTTTCTTGAAATTTAAACCAATTCTCATCGAGAAAAAATAAAAGCGAATATTCAATATTAACAAAAATGAAAGAGCAATTATTATTATCATTATTTTAACATTAGACAAATGTTTTCTATTTTTTATGATATTTCAGAAATTGAAATTATCTTAAAATCATATTAAAACATTAGATAAGAAACTTGATAATTTTGAAAATAAAATAAAAGATAAGATACTTCCAGAAAATTTAAAAAGTATTTGAAAAAGATCAAAGAGAGTATCTTATCGTATTTTATCTGGTATTTTAAAAAATATATGGCATCCCAACCAAACACTGGCCGATATAAATGCTCCGCAGTGATAAAATTGGGTAAAGTATTGAGAGGAAGATAGAGCCAATACATACATTGAGTGAAGTACAATCGGACATAAAACCGTCTTTTACTTTTAAAATGCCTCGAGCGCACATTCAAAATCAGGCACAAGCAGAATTTCTTTCTATCGCTACTTTCACTCACTTGTTCTGTTCTAATCATTATCCATTCTTGTATTGGGTTCATACGGTAAATTGCGTCGTGTACAAGCACGTACAAACACAAACAAAACATCCACAAAAATGTTACTACGCACAAACTCACACGATTGGCAAGCGTCGTCATGTTGATGAGATTTTATATTTCATACTTGCCGAAATTTCACCGCCCGCATACAATACTGACTTTATTTGTTTTCCAAAAACTTATCATTCCTTTGATCTTCAATAAGGATTTTGCCTTTGTAAGAGAGATACACATTGGGGCACGTTCATTTTCATCGAAAATATGCGGTCAGCGTTCGTCTTTGCGCCCAAGCAAGAGGCCATAAAATGTCCCAACATTGGAAATATTTTGAATCGAAATCGCTCGAATTTCCCTGATGCAATAACATTTTCTCTTCATCCGGATTTCACATATTTATCTCAACGTTGATGAGACTAAATTTGATCAGAAAATACCTTATGCCTGAGTAGATTGAGTGGGTGTCGGGAAGAAATAATGGCAAGTTGAAAGCCTGAGAAATGCAATTGATATGGCGGCATATTTTGTTGAATCGCTTCAGTCGTCATTTTGACCATGGTCACTATCAAATGAAGTGTGAACAAAACCAATGATTCCTTTGGCAAATCGTCACGTATATCGTTTTGATAATAAATATTCCGATAAAGTGGAAATGAACACAGAAATTCTGCGTGTTATCACTTACAGCACACCATGCAGGACGCAATTCAGCCAACACCCATCCATTATAATGAATGAAATGAAACATCAAAGTCTATACATAAAATTTAATATCGCTTGTAAAACTCGAATTTAAAAGCTTTTGAACTTTAATTTAATACATTTCCATAAATATTGAAGCGAACGTTTTGTGTCTGATGATTTTAAACGAATCACGTTCAATGACCTAGTAAACATATAGAAGAATGACTTGAATGACTTCTTTTTGAAATGTTTCACATTGACGGTAATTTTGCTGTGATATCGAAATAAATTGTACGAGGGTGTGTTTTAAAACAAAAGGAGGACATTTCATTATTCCGCTTCAATTCCAATGGCGTTCCATTAAAAAAAGAAACTATGCAAATGAAAATAAAAATATCCATTGAAATTCAATGCGATTTTTTATGTTCTAAGATATGTGGAGACGTACGATTTATCGTGTGATTGGCAAACAAATGCCAATTCGTGTTGGATTCATCACACTTTTATCAGCTGGGCATTCGCAGATCGCATTTAATGATGTGAAATTCGAACAGCTATTTTCCGATTTTAAGCTTGATTTTCTCCCTCTCTACACAATCCATAACGCAATATTAACCGATTTCGTTAAAAAAGCGCTAACAAATTTGGACGAAACGCCGATAGTCGATCAAAATTTTTGTATATTATTTTCCTCACTCGTTTCACTGTGCACATCTATGCGATGGTAATAGTTGTATCGGCAATGGTTTGTTTGACATCTTTTGTTGACATTTTGTGTAGGTGTGCAAATAATGGCACAAAAATAAAAAAAAACTTGTCAGTCAAGAAGCTAGCATAAGCATTATTCACACATAAGCTATAATACAATTTCCAATTCATAATGCGTCGAATCGAACGACAATAGCTAGCTATTTATAGCACTGTGTAAGGTAGGATATAACACAATATATTAAGAATTCTGAAATATATTCCAATTCCCACGCAAAAACACACAAATGTACTGTGATCGGAAAAAGTCAAATTAGTACTTGAACTTGCTTAAAGTCAATTTGGATCTATATTTGTTTGCCTACGGGCAGTTTGATAAGATGAAAGCGCGTTGATTGCTTGGAGTCGACAGACATCGCCGTTTAAATTGCGATTTTTCATTCGATACAGAAAAATAAGCAAGAGTGATTAAAAATGATATGCTTATCAAACATTTACATTAACAAATCGCACACTAACACACACACACTCCCATGCAAAATTACTTCCATCGAAAATTATCAAATAAACGGAAAAATAACTTTTTCATGCTAGCTAGCTGTCTCTCAATTTTCCAATGAAACACTTCTTGAACAGAAGTTGGCGAATTATGTGTTGAACGCAAACTTAAAGAAATTGGAAGCAAACACTTTGCGACGGAAGGAAACAAATTTCCAAATAACTGCTCTTGCAAAAAAATGGACGATTTTTGCCATAAATCACTTTCACCATCAGCATCTGAAGTACACAACAAGTTTCCATTTATTTTTTTCATGGAAGTTTTTAGTTGCACGTTATTTATTTTATTGTTTTCCCCACGCCTATGCCACCCTCTTGCAGAGACAGAGAGAAAATTGACGCTCAATAATGTGCCATTCTTTTTCCTATCGCATCAGATTTCAACAGCGCTCTTCCGTTTTCACATCTGGAAAGCAAATTCAGTTTGTTGGTGGTGATGTTTTAATATGTGTCGCTAGAAATGATTCTATAATGCCGTCGCGCCACTGCCATCGCTGGAAAACCCGCTCGCAATTTTAGGTGTTTTCGATGGAACCGCGCTCTCTATTTTTCATTTTTTACCTAATCGATGCTGCTGCGTGTGGGTCTCGACACTTCTACGTTACACTGAGAAATTTTATAAATTGCGGTCTATCACATGGCACATACGAGAATAGGGAGCAATAACGAATGCATTCTGCAATGATTCAGACCATGAAGGTGCTGCAAAAAGTACGTGCTTTCACTTGATTTCAAGAGTTC
Organism: Obolodiplosis robiniae; assembly: GCA_028476595.1. Classification (NCBI taxonomy): domain Eukaryota; kingdom Metazoa; phylum Arthropoda; class Insecta; order Diptera; family Cecidomyiidae; genus Obolodiplosis; species Obolodiplosis robiniae. Next base: position 23,807,139 of record CM052017.1, read on the forward strand.
TCGCTCCATATTTATTCTATGGTCGTGAAGATAATTTTTACGGTTGATGTTATTCCACGCACGCACACACACACATAAACACACGCACACTTAACAATGAGTTCCATTCATTTTTGAAATAAAAGGAGGATTTATTTGAAATGAACTCCGCAATAGTCACAAAACAATTTATTCATTGCTTATTTTCATTAAGAAAGACAGCACAAGCACACGATTGAGAGCATGCGATAATTTGGGCCTCTTCTTTTCGAGTTGAAAAATTGTTTCGTGAAAACTTGCCGAATGTTTTGGTTGGTTAGCATGAAATTGCGCCTCAGTTTTTAATTTTGCTGATACAAAAAATTTCCTTTTTCAATATTTGAAAAAAGTAACAAAATGTGCGCGATGCTGAAAAGTTAAAACCTAATAATGAGCCATCTCAAGTTTATCCTTCATCAACTTTTGTGGAATTTTTGGCACAATTACAAAGATCCACAGTCTCTTCAATCGCATAGTCTGAAGAAACTTTGGAAATGAATGGTCTATACGGTATTTGTTAGGATGGCACTCTTTCTGAAACTGTTGTTATGTAAACTATAGTGTACCGAAAGTTCTCTTTCGATGAGAAAAAGCACGAACGATTCTTGCAAAAAATCCTTTCCAAGAGGCCAAATATCAACAACCAACGATTCAACAACTACAACATAGAATCGTTATAACATTTATGGTGGAAGACATTTTATGAATTGAAATAAATGACATCGCTAGTCGTGGCAATGTACAGGGTGTTCTGCAATATGGCGTCGATGGCATCATTCCTTGGATCAACATGAGTAATGATGTATATGGGCACTCACCAGAATCGGCACGAAATCAAATTTTGTCCGCTACATTTCCATTGTCGAGAAAATTAGTGTTTCGGTTTATAAATTGGGTCAAATTCAGAAACTATCGTTTACTCATTTTTTGAAGCTTTATGAAAATCCATTTAGACTATTTTCCATTTTTTTTCTCTGAATTAAAGTGACTATTTTCATCATTTATTACAAATATTCGTCATTTAGATTGGATCGATTTTACTCCCTTCAAAGGAACATTTTTCTAATATATCTCGAGAGGTTTCCGATGAACCATAAAAGAACACTCAGAATTTCCGTTTGGCTGATAATCATGGTAAAAAAGGACAGTTTGACTCAAAGTGTTAGTAGAGCTGCAACCCCAGTCGAACGACCGACCCTGGTCGAGGTGCCCAAGCACTTTGTTACTTCTCTTGATCCAAGGAATAATATGGTGAACATATTGACTCAAAATTGTGGAACAACCTGTTTGTGGGATGCCGCATTTATGCACACACTTAAAATTCTACGACCAACCACAAAGAAATTGTGCAAAACATTTGAAGTGACACTTAGAGTAACCGAAAAAGGAACAGTCTAAGTTCATTAGAAATGCGCGACCATAAAAAGCCTGTTAAGTGGTGAGACAGAAGAGGTTCAGACAAAAACAATACGTGTTTGTGATAGATGGGTGCGTGTGTGTGTTTTTGTGCCCCTGAACATGAGACTGAGAAATTTTCGACATTTTGCATTGTAAATTACAAATGCAAATGACGAAGCAAAGCTATTCGAAAATAGGCATGTGGTGTTCGGTTCTCGATGCAAATCTGCGGATGTGGTGGGGCGCTTACCAAATTAAGTTGCTTGTTTTCCTCTTGTTCACACATGGCACATTGCTTTTTTAGGACAGGTGATTGTTTGGCGCGTGGTAAAATTAGCATGAATAAATCATTAGATTGTAGGTAAATATTTTTGGAAATATGTCGAAAGTTTTATGTTGATTGCTTGGAGCGCAGTGCAGCTTGGGTGTACAAATCCATGCAGATTATGAGAATTTGTCGCAAATTATGACGTGCAAAACACGTGCTCCATCGATCAAAACATCCAAAAGTAGCAAAGTAAACATATTTTCTTGGCATTTTTGTCAATCTCTGGCTAAAAAGTATGAAGTTTCCTATTCTTATAGCCGAATATATTGAGCCAAATTGATTTGATAATACTTTTGAATAACTCTCTGAATTTGAGCGAATTTGTGAACGAACACAGAACTGTCGACCAACATTGTAAAGTCAAGCATAAAAATGTCGAATGGGTTTCGATCTTTGTCTGCGATCGAAGGCAATCAGTACATACATACATAGAAAACCAAGTACAGCTCTGTTCGTATCAGTTGTGCCGATCTTAGTCACTTACAAATCCGATTTTTGGCATTGTTTATATGAAATGTCATGATTGACCACATAACATAAAAATTCATGTAAACAATCGCCTGTATTATTGACTTTAATCGGCGGCACTGACACGTTAACGTTTCAATCCATCTAACCGGAATGAAAATGTATTCATCAATTTGTACCCTTCGAAAACCGAGTGATTCATCACAAATATGTGATTTATTCTTTGCTGTGCAAAACAATAAAGAAATTGAAAATCAGTTTACGTATTGAACAGCTTTTTCAATACAAAGAACCGTTAATTTTGAAAGCACATTTGAGTCGTTTCGTATTACGTAAATATATTATAGTGATGGTAACATTCTGTGAGCATAGCCACCCGAAACAGGCCTACCTATCACGAGCTCAACATTCGAATTTTATGTAAAGATAGAGGAATAGATGTATACGGGTGTGTGTATGGGGCATGAGTACTGAGCCATAGCTCTATAAATTCGATGACTGATGACATACTAATCAATTGTAAAACGTTGCACATTCATCCTAGTATTTGCATCGACGTCATTTTAGTATTATGTAATGCCTGCGGATAGAGCGATCACAAGCACAGACACATCCGTGGGCACACAGCTCAGTGTATATGAAATCAAACAAAGGAATCGATTACGAATTTTCGTTCAAACAAATCAATTGAGTTCATGATTTGAATTAATATTACATTTTGTAGTATTTTATTTCTATTGTCTATATTCAATGGAAATCGTTTCTTCCGAAAATAATTGCTTTCTCACCCATTCGATTGCGAAAGCACATTTGCAATGAATTTGTCAAATGAATTTAAAATTTTCCGATGGAGATGAGGTGCACAATCAACGGAAGGAAAGAAAACTGGAAGGAAAAAAGAACAGGAGATAAAAAGTGAAGAAGAAAATGTGCTTGCAAAGCCCCGATAATGAATCAGCAGACTGTAATTCGAATTTTCCGCACCTTCATAAATCGTCGCTAGGTTTAGTTATATACATGAATGTGATTCTCTTTGTGGCGTTTGGAATTTTTCTCATGTCGCTGTCTATCCAACCAGTTGTGTGCTGTGTATATATCGTTTAGCCTGGTTTAGCTTTATTTGTAACTGTTGCAAAGGTCCCAGCAATAATAAGCTGAGAAAAATTCCATTCAGCAAACGCCCACACAGCCTCACAGCATTTCTCATGCCATAAGCTCAATCGTGTACAAATCCAGTTCAGGCAACTGCTGAACACGCTTCACAGTATGTGAATCCTCTTCTCTCTCTCTCTCTCTCTCTTTCTCTCTATCTTTCTCTCTCATTTCTTGCTGTTTTTTTGTGTGTTTTCCATCCAGTTTTCTACTTCAAATTTAACCACAGATGAATGAAATCACATCGCACGGAATGAACGATACAGCGAAATGTGCACCCGAATAAAAATAGAGAAAATATACCTTTGTGAAGGAAACGTGGTCTGCAAAAGAATAAAAGAAGGAGCGTATTGAAGTAAACAACATGGAGAAGAAGCAGCCGAAAAATCATTATTGGGTATAATGAAGCATGATTGACCCGAGTTTTTCACGCAGGCAATGCTTTTGAATCCGAGGAATATCAATACCCGCACAAATTTATTTTCGACTTGGGAAACAATAATGAAAAGGAAAAATGGGCAAAAAAATTACCATACGAATATCACACACAACTGGATACAATAGCAGCAGCAGTAAAAAAATTGAGCAAAATGTCATTTGAGGCTTCTTTGCATCAATAGACCGATTTGATATCCTGTTTCCATTATTTTATTATGAAATCGACGATGAATTCAGTGCTGTTATAGTGCAGACCATCGTTATGGAAATTGCTACATTTCCCGCATAAGCGCAATTTGGAGCCTTTTGCCGAAAGAAGTTTTTCTCTCCTCTTCTTATGAAACAGAATGGATTTGTCTCACCGAATAAAAATGTTCGCTTCATTCGTTTCCCATTTTGTGCTGCAGTTGTAGCTGCTTATTGAATTCCAGAGCTTTTACATAATCAAATATTATCTCAATAGCTGATTATCATTTACGCATTTTCAATTTGAATAGAATAGAAAGATTCTAGTTGAGTTGAAATTTGACAATTGCAAGTAAAAGAATTTATTCTCTATGAATTTGAAGTGCACTTGATTTAGGGGTGATTTGCTCTAATTTTGATCTACACTCGAATTATGACTTAGCGGCGAAAATGAACCTTAATTCATATATGAATAGAGTCTTAGGTCATAATTAAGAACACTCAAAGTTGTAGGTCAAAAATTGAACAATTACTCTAACTATTCAAGAGATTTCAATTGTTTTGAATAATGAATGAAAATGACTTTTCGCCAAAATGAATCGGAATTTGATGGAAAAATTTGAATGAATCGACCCACTTCATTTGCTTCGATTAATAATACATATCAATTTCATTTCTTATTAGGAAATGCCTTGTTTTATGAACCTAATACTGTGTGTTTTCTGTACATTTATTCTGAAATTTATCAGAAGATTGCTGCTCATGAACATTCAAATGTATATGATTGACGTCTACGCTCTTAATTGACGTCTTCGCTCTTATTTTTCATCCCACTGATATTTCATTTTTCTCTTTGTGTCCATCTTATTTAATAGAATCTTCTCTTATTCCGATTTTTTTCCATCTTCTCTTTTGCATGCTTCTCATCATCTCGGCTATTGATTGAATTTTTGTGGGGTTGTCGACGATTGTGGATGTCCGACATCGTTCGTGCAGAAAACGATTAGAGTAGACTCAACTTTGTATGGCAACGTGATTTTAATAGTAATTTTAGCTAGTAATATCTGGTCATCACACGGGCAAAATGTTGATTCGCAACAGGATGAAACGGCAGATTATAATGGACCTAGTGGTGTTGGCGAAGGAAATAGCGGTGAACGTGTTGACAGAGTTCCAAGCAGCGGTGAAGTGATGGCATCACGTTTGCCCGTGCTCAATGAGAATGAGCCCAGCTGTGAAGAGCTCAAAGCCATGTGGAGGTATGAAATCGGATCAGTATTCATTTTGAGTCGCCATTTGTTTATCCCACCCTCACACACACACACACATACATTCTCTCTATCTCTCTCTATCTCTCCAAAAATATCCTCCATACAGCCGTTATGACATGTTAAATCTTACCTCCTCAAAAAAAAAAAAAAAAAACACAAACCAATAAATTATGAAAAACCACAATCAACCAAATTTGAGAAATGAATGCATGAGAAAAATAACGACTCAAATCTTCCCAACATGGAAGTCTGAAGCATAGTTAAGATACACGCATTACTGAAACTGAGAATAAAACTTTGCAATCACAACTGAAAAAAAAAAATTCATAAGAATGAAAAATCCGGGAAGATCACATGAATATTTTTCAAGTTCCAGTTTTTCGTATTCTGTTTTCAAGTTTCATTTTAATGTAATTTCTTTTCAAGTTACATTGAAATGAAACTTGAATGCAGAATACGAAAAACTGAAACTTGAAAAATATTTATGTGGTCTTCTCGGATGTTTCATTCTTGTGAATTTTTTTTTCAGTTGTAATATTGAAAATTTATATTCTCAGTTTCAGTAATGCGTGTATCTTTTCTTTGCTTCAGACTTCCATGTTGGAAAGATTTGAGTCGTTATTATTCTCAGGCATTCAAATGTTATATGAGGTTTGTTCGGTCTCAGGAAGAAAACTATGATAATAGAAAACTACAATAAAATAAATTAGTTTTATAGAATGGTTATTGTGTTAGTTGATGAATCATAAATAATTTCACTGTCGATTGTAATTTTCACAGCAATTGCAAAATTTTGTTGATTTAAACTCCATCAATGATCATTTTCAAACGAATTTCAAATTGAGTATCTACAATTTTGTTGTTCGCACTTTTTTACAATATAATTCAATGAAGTTTTTGTTGTTGTTGGAAAAGTAGGATTTATTGCGACACGGCTGTATAATCCCAATCCGAAGATGTGGCATTTCAACGGAATGACCAATTCATTTAAATAAATCGAAATATTGATCATGTTGCTAGAAAACTAATACAATAATTGGCAGGTTTTCAAGGCGTCAATCACGAACATCGGAAATTTCAAATGAGCTGCCCACATACCGTGATCCATTCAGGCATAACATTTGGGATCCATATTATCCAACAACGCGAACTGTGAACAGGTGATTATGACTTTAGCTCTCTCTCCCTCCCTCTCTCAATTTCTCGATAGAATCCAAAAGTATTGCAAACATTCAATACATTATTTATGGTTGATTTATCAGAGGACGTGCCCAGCCCCGTTATTTTGGCAGCCGACCACCAATGCAACCAACATACGGTACAATTAATTACAAAGCGCCGGATAAAACACGTTTGCCAAATGTCAGCCGAACGAGGTCGTTCAATTACAATGACTTGTCGCGAATCTACAGCAAAACCGAAATTCAGAAAGCCGGTCCGCACAATTGGGCCGCTATCGCAAATCGAAATAATAACAACAATGATACATCATCTCGGCGCCGGACGCAATACAGAACGGTCGGACGTGTACAAACACACAATGTGCCGTTGAATTCGATATTAACGCCACAGAAAGGCAGCTTTCAGCGTCTTAAGGAACTCATTTGGAATGAACGGGCAAGAGAATTGGCACAGCAGCGTCGCAACGAGGAAATGATCGCACGAGCAGCGGCACTCAAAGAATTAACGAACGGACAAAGGCAATTATAATATTCTTGACGAAACTAAATGATAGAGAAGCATATTCTCATTTTATTCCATTTCTTTCAACGACACAAACACAAACATACAGGTACAAGCGGAGCATTTTCTCCTATTAATTTTGAATTAACACACATGCATTGGATTATCTGGGCTTTAAGCTGAGCTTCAATTTTGCTGTAATATGTGCTGCACTCCGGGATCTGTGCTAAATTCTTCCATTCAAAAAAGCTTCGAATACCGAAAGTGTTTTATGTGCTTTCCGTTTCTGCTCTCCCATTTCGTTACATTTTTAATCATAGATTTCTATTTGAATGACAATAATTTCTAACAATGACAATAATTGTTCTAGTATAAAAACCAAAAAAATATCGTTTAGATATTGCGCTGCAAACTTGAACAAAACAAATATTTTCGTTTCGCTCTACAACAAATACAACAAGGATTGAAAACAATAAACAGAAAATAATAAATCCAATTTTAAGACTTTTCAAGAAGACCACATAATTTTTATCAATTTGAGGACGAAATAAACTTATGGATCCTCTATAATTTGCTTGACAACTCTTAATGATATGTTTTGATGATATTCATCACATGGCAGATGTTACAAATCATATGTTGTGTGACGTTATTTTACGATGCGATAGAGCACGCGTTGCTTCAATGGTTCTTGTTCGGAGCTTGTAACATCTGTCATATTTTCATATTTACATTTAAATAAAAAATTCACAACGCCAACAAACTCAACAAAAAAAAAATATAGAACAAAAATATTAGGAACAAAATGACGACAATAACTAAAAAATGGTCAATTACAAATAAACATAAAAACAAAATCTTATGACGTTTTCACCCATGCTAAGACATTCAAAACACACATACACATCCATAAATCTCTAGAAGTAGCCACTTTTCCATACACTACATCAATTCGATATCACAATGGGCTGCCAATTCAGGCGATTTGCCGCACAATATAAAATCCTTGTGGATAGAATTAGCGAAGGCGAGCGATAAGGTGCAAAGATAATCATTGACGAAACAATATTGCGTGAGTCTCTCTGCCCTTCTGCTAATCCAGCATTAATCGATGATTATGAATTTATGATTAGGAAATGCCACACAATCATTTTGAAGCATTACGATATATCCGGTTTTGAGGTTGATGCCATGAGTTAAGGAAAAGGAGCTTATACAGAAATTATTTCCTGACCTCAAATCGGATTATCTACTATACACACACACACACACACACACACACACACACACATGAATTATTATGATATTTTATAGGCGGTTCGACAGCACACACACTCACGCAAACACAAACAAACGCATATTACATCAAAATGATTAAGTCAGATAGACTCAATCAGACAGTCAATTCGATACAAAGCTTACTTCACCTAATGACAATCTTCATTTAACACATTATTTGCGTGTTTTCATTCTTATTTGTGCCATGATAATAAATGAAAAAAAAAAGAATATCTAACAAATTTTCATTATGATAAAAATCTACTTTTAACTAGAATTAAAGAACATTTACTGTCTGGTTAATGCAATTGTAAAAAAAAATTAAAAAAAAATGAAAGCTATTCATATTCATGTGAATATTCACAAGCATATGTATGTATTTGTTAAAATCTTATAATATACATCATAATTAAGTACGTGCAACTAAGAAAATCCCGTGTAAGACAATTCAATGCGTTGTGTATCACTTTCCAGGTGGTAGACGGCTAAAGAAGGTAGATTAAATGTCAATTTCTGAAGTTGTAATACTAATTTAAAAAAAAATTGATCACAAATTTGAGAAAATTTATGCAGAACTTGTGCGAAATTAAATTTGGTGGTCAATGTTTGGTGAAAGGATGATAATCACGCCAAAATGTATTGAATTGATAAAGAATTTGAAATAACCGAAAAAATGGTCGTCTGTTTGGAAAGTGATCAACACAGCGTTGCGAACACCTCACACACAAAAAAATGGAAAAAGAACAACTATTTGCAGAATTAGTATGACAATAACGTATTTTGAAACAAAGAAAAATTGAAATTTACCATTTTTCTCAGCTATTTTGGGAAGTGTTTATTATAAATTTTACAAAATCTTGAGAGCTACATATGAAATTATAAAAGAGCATACACACAGCAATATGGATGGGATGCGTTAAGCAAGAACGAAAATATTTTATGATCGCGTTTGCATTGAGCCTTCTAAAGCGATACTCAAGCGATTCGTTCAAATTAGTTGACAGTTTGATTGAAATGATAGAAAGATAAAGAGATTCCATTGATTGCATTCTGGGTATTTTGTGTTCGATTCATTTCGATTACCGCCACATCAAAAAAAAAAAAACAATGACAATAAATAATTTGTGATGTTTTAAACCTTAAAGCTGCAGAAAATGAAAATGATGCGGTTGTTTAATTGAGGTTACATTTTCGAATAGATGTAATTGATTTCACACTTATTGTAATCAAATGAATGTATATGTCAATTACCAAAACAGGTTTTTTGCAATCCAAACATTTGCTCCATATAATCGAAACAATACAAAATATGCACAAAGAAAAGTAAATTGGTAAATTCGAGTCAATCGGTGAGAGAAATTTATTTTCTGTTGAATAATCACCAAAGAGAGTTTGACACAAAATTTGTTTTTTTCTTGAATTTCCCGCAGTTTTACTTTTACCACAATTGAATTGTAACAGTTTATCTGTAGATGGCGCAGTAATCCATGATGCCCGTTTTGATAGAATTAAGTCAGTCGGCAGTAAATTCAAGCTTACTCCAAATTCCATGTCGAAGTTTGTATGGTCATGCAAAATATACCGGCAATTTATTTTTGATCACCTATTGGCTCGAATTTACCCATTTTTTTATCTGTGTAGCAACCGGATATTTTCCAGTAAGTCCAATCGATTCATTTGGAATATTGAACTGTTGCATCTCGGTAATCCGGTTGTTGAACATTAAACACATCAGACAATAAATATCATTTTGTAATCATTTTAATGAGACAAAAAAAAAAAAAAAAAAACATGAACAAATCTGATTCGAAGAGTCATTCAATCGGTTTTGTCTCAAGTGAATTTAAAACTAATAAAACAGCTTTAATTTTTTGCATATAATAAATAAATTAAGCAGAATGGAGATAGGAGAACGACTCACTATACGTATATATTAAATTGTATCTGAACGAGACGTGAAATAGAAAAAAGTCGGTGCGCGGGAAATGTGCTATTTTGTCGAATACGAATTGAATCCTAATACAGTTTCATAATACAGACGCGAAAAGTGGTTGAAATAGATCAATTTTTGAAAGCCAATTCAATGTCAATTCATACCCGTCTTCGGCTACGGGTTTAATTCAACCACTTTGGTTGACAAACTTTATGGTTTTTCACAGCATTCACGCGAGAAATGTCTGGATTTGCAATATTTGTAGCAAGACAGCACATTTTCCAATATAAGTTGTATAAGAGTGGAAACATATTTACAGAAAAATCTCATTTTAAATTGTATTCATCGCATTATCAAAAATGCAAACAAAATAATTAAAGAGGAGGCGCAGCGAAAAATGTCAATTTGGAGACATTTTGACTTAAAGATTTTTCAATTCAAAATTCTCTTTGTGACAGCAAACATTTTTGAAATATTTGGCAAAGAAATTTGCAGTTTAAATACAGAAATTTCTGTCACGCACCCAAATAATTCACAAAAATGAGTGTGCAATTTGTGTGATGAATAAATTTTAAATGAATGCACGCTCAAGGCCTGTAACATCATTCCAATTTCATATCAAGAATATCCTCCGTTGTTCTTAAAATCAATATCACAAAGAATATATCAGATATATGTTTTCTTTTGAATCCATTAATCTCGTGAATAACACGGAAGAGAAAGAAGAACGGAATCAAAGTTTACTCAATTTGAGTTGAACAATGAAATTAACCCTCCGAATCGAGACCGAATGAATCAAACGCGATTGCGTTTCACATCAAAAGAATGATGTTTTTTACTTACAACAAATAGGTAAACTTGTCCAATAAATATGATTGCATTGATGTTGAAACGTTTGAAATAATAGAGTGACAATACGGACAAACGATTGACGAATAACATGCTTTAATTAATATAACAGTAATAAGACTATTTAAAACACATGAATTATATGTAAAGCGTAGAATGTGAAGTAAAACTATGAACAACAACAAAAATCTAATAAAAAAAGACAATTTGCTTGGTTTGTTTAGCAATTTTTAAAGTCGCACATTATTCCAAATAGCTCATTAGCCCGATTATAGCAGAGAAGGTAAATTTAAAGTGTTTTTATAATTTTCCATGGAAATTAGAAACATCCATTTTCAAAACGACAACTATAATTTTTGAATTAGGCCAATTGAGAACATTTTTGGAATTCTACATTGCTTTTGCGTTGCTTTGAGTTGTTTTGAATTTGAGCGCCATGTGTTGCTCTTGCGGAATTACTCTCAAGCAGGGCTACACACTCAACTGTCGTATATTCGTGTGAAATGTCAGTGACCATTGTCGTTGTGTGCGAAAGTGTCATCGAACCAAAGCAGTGCTCTCTAGCGACATTGCCATTGCAATGTACTATGGATACAGCGAAAGAACCGTCAGTTTTGCTCGCATACACAGAAACAATGATATTGTTTTTTTTTCCACAATGGAATCGAATGTGAGTAATGTCGATGATGATAAAGACATACACAGTGACAGTTCGACAGCATTAAGGCGCAAATAAGAACGACCGTCTATTGCAGAGAGAAAAACGCCAAGTTGAATTTTAGTTTTTTTTTTGTTTGTTCAACTTTCGTACCAAAATATCATTTAATCCATTATTATTCTGAGTCCAATTTTCTTATTTCACGCAAATGATTATCGTATGTTTCGAGTACATTGATATACACGATTCAATAGCTAAAATCGGTTGAGCAAAATACAATATACAGTTCTTCTTTTTTTTTCTCTTTCTCTCTGTCAGTTCAATTGTTTGCGTATACATTTGTGGAAACTGTAAAATTTGTCCCAGAAAATGGGAAATATACAGAGCATTTGAAAAAAAAGCGGAATTATGTGGTTTTTGGCGACAACAACAAGATAACAGATCTTGTGATTGAATTATAATGTAAAGATTATTACAGCATCAGCTACAACAAAGCAACTGTGTGCTGATAACCAAAGCGAATGCAGCTGACAAAGGAGAATGACAAATATTCTATGAAAAATACACGAAAAATAATGAAAACCAAAATGCAAATATAAATCAATGATACAGTGATGACCTTAAAAAAATAATGAACAATAACGAATTAAAAACAATTGCAATAAATAGCCATAATCCGAACAATACAAAGCAATTAAGAGCGAAAAAGAGATAAGAAAAACATAGCACAAAGTGACAGTTTTTTGGTTTATTTACCATTTCATAGGGTTAAATTCATTGTTTGTGAATGTTTGTGATATTGGAAAGCTTTTGATAATTTGCAAATGAATTTCAATTGAAATTCGAGAGAGTACGAACGACAAAATATTCATAGATAGAGAGAGAAAGTTTGCATAATAAAAATTAAATTCGCGAATCAAGATAGATCAATGTGCGATATGCCCGTAAAATGCATACAATTTAAGAGGAAATGGCGTTATTCGCATCATATGCGAACAAATGACAGCACCGCATTTATTCAATGCAGGTAGTGAAAACAAAAATATAATCGCATCCACAGCAATAAATCACAGCAGCTCCATATTTTCGTAGTAAATAACCGCAAAACGCAAACAAATCGATAGCATAGAGAATACGAACAGAACTGTAAAGTGCCAGCGCATAAGGTGTTATTCGAATGTGCCATTGTTTGTTAAATTATCGAAAAATTTGCCGTCGAGCAATTGAACGGTCAACAACAACGACGGACGGACGAACGACGAAGAATAAACGGGAATTGAAATCAGGACAAGAGAATTTTTGGCCAAATAGATTGGAATCGCGATTCAAGTGAAACTAAAACATGGAAACGGTTTCGAGCCGCATCAAAGAGAATCACACGATATCCGCTGATACATTGGACGATTTGGCTAGTCGTTTCATTATCAATATTCCGGACAATGATCGAAACAATTTCGTTCGGATATGTTTTCAAATTGAATTGGCTCATTGGTTTTATTTGGACTTTTACTGTACGGGCGAAGAAAATCGCGCCTTGGTGCCGTGTGGCATCAAACAGTTCGCTAGCCATATATTTAACGTGAGCAACTAGTTTCTTTTTGAAAATTCATTTTTATTCGCATTTTTACTGGAAATCAATTGAAATTCTCAACAAAACTATTCCACTTTAACACAAAAGGATCGCAAAAGGTTCTAATTAGATTTTGTTCAAATCTCATTTTCCATTTTAGCACATTCCATTTTTGTCGCTGCATTTTAAAAATTTGGACAATATTTTGCAAGAATGGAAACAATATAAAATGTCGGTGCCAACGTATGGCGCGATACTGATGACATCCGACTTAAAGCATGTCCTTTTGGTGCAATCATATTGGGCGAAGAGTTCGTGGGGATTTCCAAAAGGCAAAGTGAATGAAAACGAAGATCCATTGCACTGTGCGATACGAGAGGTGCGTTCACTACATTCCCCCTCCCACAGCAGAACAATTTCATTTATAAACTGTTTTTGACCATTTCCTGTTTGATCATTTGATATTTAGGTATACGAAGAGACTGGGTATGACATAGCTAATTTGGCCAAACCGGATGAATTCATCGAAGGTGTGCTGCATTTTCAGTATACACGTTTATATTTGATACGAAATGTTCCGATCGAGACGGTGTTTGTGCCACGCACACGCAAAGAAATCAAATGTTGCGAATGGTTTTCCATTGAACATTTGCCAACGCATAAAATGGATCCGGTGTCACGAAATCATTTGGGCATTAATGCGAACTCGTTTTTCATGATAATGCCGTTTGTGAAACGCCTTAAAAAATGGATCAACGAACAAGCACAAGGCAATCAAATGAGCAAAAGATCAAAAGGTTCCGATAGTAAGCACATGACAACAGCCGGTGTTATCAACAGCAATTCAGCAGCGACAACATTGAATGAAAGGAATGATGCCAAATCTCCAAATACCGTATTTTTCAAGAACAATGCCGGGCATCGTCGTCAGCGGCACAAATCAATGGGTGATGTTGACAGTACAAATTTGGTGGCGCATGATTCAACTGGAGATACGCAGCAATCAAAGCAAATGAATGCCGACGACGCCAATTATAAGACGACTAATGGGGTGGTGGATTCAAACGGCATTAGAAAGACGATTGGCGGCAAACGAAAGCTATTCACGATCGATCAAACGGAAACAAAACGATCATCGTCTCCAAACTTTCAATTACAGCCGGTGCTCACCACCAATACTAATGGTAACGTTCAGCAAACGCTGCAGCATATACTCTCGAAAACGGACTGCAACAGAAAAAAGAAGAGTGCAAAGTCGCAAAAAGCGGAAACAGATCAGAATGGTGACGGATTGGACCATTATTCGGAGAATGAATGTGTGATTTCGGGAAGAGGGCAACAGAAGTGGCTATTCAATCCACCAAAACTATCTTATTTACTTTGCACAGAGCCGAACATTGCAATTTGGTCAAACGTACGATTGAACAAGGACAGCATTATGCACGAATCGCTCAAATTGTCTGGAAAATGACTTACTCTCATTGAGCCAAAACTAAACAATATACAAATCAACGGTTTCTGGCTACAACAAAAATAAATTCATCTGGTTTTTTTTTTCAAATTCAACAAATCAACACGCATGCAAACGTGCAGATCATTTGCGATCCCAACAAACAAGTCGATCCTAATTCTATGATGAATTTTGTTCAATGTTCTTAATTCTTTGAATCGATGTCTTCGTAATAAATTCCAAGTTTGTTGTTGAACATTTTATGAGCAAATATTTAATGGCCATTGGCCACATTCGGAGCATTTTATTTCGAACCACAGAATTTTCGCCGACGGTCACTAGACACATACACACACTCACATCCCCAATACACAACTGACAACGTGGCCAAATCATAATTTTGATGAAACAACAATCAAACAGCATTTTTGATTGCGCGTAAAAAAGCGATCGCAAATTTTCGTATTCGTCCCACGGACCAACGGCAACAACTTAACTCTACCAATCAATCCATATTTTTCAAATGCGAATATAGTAGTACTACGGACATTGTTAATAAATTAAATTAATATTTTTTCGAATTGTAACAAAATTCACTTGAAAAATAGAACGAGACGAAAAATGTTTTAATAAAAACCAGATATTTTTTATTACATTCAACATGAGTTTCATTTTACTCACCAACACGAACTTGTGGCGTTTGACGGAGGTTTTCGGCAAGGTCAAATGTAATTTTGGTCAATGTACAACCTGTAACATGTACAGTAAGGTGTTTTTCATATTTTAAATTGAAAAAATTGTAGCTTTCAAAATAAAGAGCAAAAAATTCTGTATCAATTGATGGCTTCCACACAACGTTGCGATTAGTATTCAGACTTCCCGAAGCAAAAAACACGATTATTTTTTCAGTTTGATTTTGAGCGATCGAGATTTGTTGTGTCATTCGTAAGCAAATTTTATTGAAATGCCAAGGGAAAAGAACATTTTATTCTGTTTGTATTTTGTCAAAGGATTCAATTGTTGCTTTGACATTAGCGATTTAACCGACAAAATCGCACAAATCAACAAAAGAGATGGATTTTGTTTTGATTTTCGTTTAGATATCGATACAGAACGTCAAATGATGCGGTGAATTTCATCAATAGGCAGTTTTGAATTGTATTTTCGAATCAAGATCAAGTGAATTTCATCACCCGGAGATTTTCGATTGCATTGCCGAATTCAAACGAGTGAGAATTCAGAGAGGATGTGAATTTTGAACAAGTAAGATGTGCTTCGATTCATATTGATAATATTGTGTTAACGGTGAATTTTTCACAAATTTATTCATTTCGTTTGTGTCTTTAACAGGTGTAATCGAAAGTGTGAACTATGCGGCAAAGAAAGAAGCCATCGAAAAATAATGCCAACAATGAAAACAACGATGATGATGATGAGGACAGTGGAACCGTTCAAATGTGCACTTCCTTCAATTCTTAGACCCAAATATCGAATAGTCATCGATGATATCACCGCCAAAAGTCTGCAAGCAACGAAGATATGTTCATTAGCATCGCTTCTGCTCTTGCATAAAGTTGAGCGCGCATTTGACGAAAATAACACGGAATTCTTCAATCAAGATGCTGTCCTTAAGAAAAACACCGTCACAAACTCCATAATTCCCGAATTCCGTGATTTTGTGACAAATCTCGATGACGAACATCGTTTTTAATGGCCAAATAACGATTATTTTGGGAATGCTCTCAACGATTTGATTGACACGAATGTCACGACGAACTTGAATACGCATCGGAAGAAACGCGTCTACAAATATCTGGAATCGAAAGTGTACGAACACAACTTGAATGAGGTCCAACAATTGGATAAGATCGATATCAAAAATGCTGTCAATTTACCAGTAAATGGACGAGACGACATTCCTCAAACTATTAACGGTGCATTAAGAAGAGCAAGTCCTTCTTCAAATGTTACGTGATATTAGTTGGTGGGAAATGAACAACATTTCGACATTCACGAAGATGCATTGGTTCAAATCGCTGCCAATGTGGATTGCAATGCAACGTGAGATCGATGAATTCAACATCAATCAGCGACAACGAGAGGAGCATGAACAGCCAGAGCAAAATGATAACTCAAACAGTCCACCGAAAATCAAAAATTTGGCCGTCATACCAATTTTCAATCTAAGGCGAACGCACTATCCAATTGACAACTACACGCTTTATAAACTACTTTGTGGACAGAAGATCATCGCAAGAAATGTAAACGGCAATCAAATTACATTCAACGAGTTTATGAATGATAAAGCATGGTATTGGAATCAAATCGTCTATTTGCGTAAAATCAACCGCGAATTTGGCAAACGAAAGAAGCAATTCCACTTTCGCATTCTACCTGATGGCGTCGCGGTGTCGATATTGTTCGACGTGAAAAAGTCGGAGTTCAAGCCAGTCGATATGCAGGAGATCATTCGCAAAATCAATGCTGGTGAGATCGTCAATGGAGTCGGCGTGGACCCGGGATTAAAAAAGTGGCAAGCGGCTGTGCGCCGAAACATCGCCACCGGTAAAGAGGTGGGTAAATCTTCAAAATTATTTTATTATTACTAATATTGCATTTTGTTTGTTTCATTTCATAGGTCAACTTGGATATAAGCAGCAAACGCTTCCATTGGAATGCTAAGGAAAAAGTGCGAAACTGCAAATCGAAACAATGGACGAAACATTTCACTATCGAAGAAAACAATGATCGCAACGACCGCCACTTGTATCCAGTGATGCCATCGCCGCTCGGGAGACATTGGTGGTGTTACATTCAGCATAGGTTGAAAATGCTGAAACGAGGAATGGAGGTGTATGCAACAGCAAAGTATACACGACTCCAACTCGACAAGTACATCGAAACAATTAGAGCCGTTGATAAGACAGTAGGCAAGATGGTAAATTATGAGCCATAAATTGTTTATTTTTGAGCTTCTGAGACACCAATTCGCATCAAGAAGCACGTGAGATGCCCTGGATCGAGAAAAACCATCAATGCACTGAAAAAGCGTGGCAATTGTATCGTTATACCAACCGATGAATATTACACCTCCCAAACCTGTGCGAAATGTTTTCGACGTTTTGACCGAAGAACACGGAGCCATCCCTTCAAACTGTGTCCAGATTGCCATCCAAACCATCTGGCGTTGCTGCCATCGATTATCGTAACTCAGAAAAGCAAACGATTGATGAAGCTTTTGAGAGCAAACCTCGGAAATCGCAATCCAAATCAACGCAACGTAAGACCTTTACTGCCAAAGGTTATAATATACCGCTAAAACTGGCTAGTAAACCCTGTGATTGGTGAAATGGAAAATGTTTTCGATGGACCACCAAATGTATTTCCGGATGAGATGGAAGTAGACGATGATGCCGCTGAGCAACCAAACGAATTCCAAGAGGAGATGGTTGTAGACGATGTTGCCGCTGAACATCCAAGTGAACATAAAACTGTTTGGCAACGCGACATAGTCGCTGCAAAGTGCATTCTCATAAAAGGTATATATTAATTAAATGACAATTGCGGCAATGCTTTTTTTAATTAATAAATTTGTGTTTTCAAGGACACTGTGAGCTATTTGGGATTCCGATTCCGGAGACATTACAGCGACCATTGGCTATTCAAATAAATTTCTGCTGTTACATTTAAATAATGATGTAAAAGTTCAATTTACATCGATAGTGGGGCTGTTCACGAACACGAACTGTTCGCCTCCGTTTGTGTTCGTTTGCCAAAAGACGAACAAGAACGCACACGAACACATTCTCTTCAATTGTGGACAAATCTGATTTGATCGTAATTTATACGTAGAAAATATTTTCCTGTTTTTTTCCTATAGCTTCGATATAGATATGAAAACACAACATATGTTTTTTTTTTTCAAATGTTCAACAAATGTTTTATTTCATTAATAAAAAAAAAACAATTCCCTAGACATTTAGTCAATGGTATTACCTCAGTTTTACTACGCTGTATAATGTACGTAGAGCATCGGATAAATTCCATAATAAATCTCAATGCTTTTCTTGGAAAATGTCACTTAAATTATAAAGAAAATGCATGACGATCTCATGAAAACGAATTGTAATTCATTTCAACATTTATTTGAACTAAGTATTTACTTAGCATCTTTCATCGGGTCTAGGCAAAATACATGGTACGGAGTGCAGTACGAAATGGTCACTGAACTGAATCCATGTGCAAAGAATGTGATTATTATTAATGGATAATTTTATTTTATTTAAAGAAAAATATTTTTTTTATTTAGTTTCTCTAGAAAGAAATCACAAAAAAAAAATTCAAATTTCGATAATTTTACTTTCGGAAGCAGAAATATGATGAATAATGAACGAAATCTAAACTAATCAGCTAGTTTTTGGTTGACATAAATAAATTTGATATCAAAAAACAGCATAAATCAAATTTGATTTGCTAATCAACTCAAAACTCAATCATATTTTACGTTATCACATGGATATGAATTCGTATTTATTTGGGAAAAATAATTTTAAGAAATAAGGACACAAACATCTTTATTTTTGGCCAGTTTGCATATATTTGTAGACATTATTTACAATTCAAAAAAAGGATAAACAATAATAAATTGGTTATTTATTGAAATTTATTCATTTTTCCTGACTCAATGTGCATTTTTCCGGTATGGATTTCCTACATGATGCATATTCAAATGCTCTCACTAATACATTTTCTACACCGACAAGAACAAGGGGGGCCGCACAAACAAAATAAACAAAATAGAATTGAAAGATAATAACAATGCAAAAATGTCCCTGTCTCACTTGCTTGTTTCTAATTTTACTCAAATTAATTTATTTTCTATTAATTGGATAAATAATAATTATCGTTAACATGCCCTATTGGGAAGTACATTCCAAATAAGAAAACTTGACAAAATATTCCATATAAGTTGTAAAGCAATAAACTTCTCATAAAAATTGATTGAAAAACATCTTATCTTTCCAATCAACCAAATACAAACGGCCCACCTTCATGATTCAAATCATGGTTTTTATGGAGTTTTCTAATTTAAAATATACTTTACAATTAGACATGTGTACAATACAAAAAGTGGCTAAAAGAAAAAAAACTTATACCTTCGATGAAGGAGTACGCTGAAAGCGTAAGGCGCATCAATACTGATAGATAGTCAGATTTCAGCATCTCCTCTTACAATGAAAAACTAAATACATGTTTAAAATTGAAATATAAATAATGGTAATAACAGAAGTTTCTTCTTTCTCTCTCTCTCTCTCTCTCTCTCTCTCTCTCTCTTTCAACATAAAGATTTCATCTCAATCCATTCTAATTATGTGTTAAAATTGGATGAGTTAGAATTTCACATCGTTCAAAAGTATATTCAAAGATACCAATCACTACGGAGCATGGATTTATTTATTTTCCTCTTTTATCTGGTAATGTTTTGTTATTTTCCTGTCATTTTTTGGGTGGGTTGTTGATGAATTTTTCTTTTTATTTTTTAATTATTTCGATTTTCTTTGATCTACATAATAAGTACATCGCATTTTTTGTTAATGAAATCTTTCAAAAACGCCGATCGAATGTGTGTGTTTGTGTGTGTGTGTGTGTGTGTGTGTGTATGCTCGAAATTAAGATTCCTCTAATCGAAATCGTTTTTGCGGAAGAATGGCGAACATTTAATTAAAAAATTAAAATTAAACTTGAATCGCGAACAATAAATTCGTTCATATTTGTTTTTATGTTTGTTATTTAAGTGCACATCGATTGGCTTAACGGGTTGGTTTTTGATTTTTGTTTTATACATTTTGTCGCGCGGCCAGCTTTTGTGGTATGCCATATTTATGTGCATCGGAAATAATAAACCGCATGGAACCGACAATTTGAGCTTAGAAACTAGTATCAAATAATGCAGCGGAATAGTTGAAGTAAATTTCAGCTATTCGATGACGCCAAAATTTGATTGATTTGTGTATTATTCGTTAAGTTATCGCAATGATTGCTCTGTATGTGATTGGTGAATGTTTTGGTGGTATCGGCTGTCGTTGCGTGGTTATTGTTCCCTATAAAAAGTGGCGTTTCAGAGGACATACATGTGGCATTACTCTTGCTCAGCGATGGTGAACGCTGATTCTCTTTATCACTGTTGTCAATGACATTATTTTCGGACATTGCTATGGGTGGAATTGAGCCATTTGTGTGGGCAAGTTGTATTTCACTCTCGCTATCACTATCTTGGAAATCAGCCTCACTATCCCCACTTTCGCTGTCTAAATGGTCGAAAAATCCTTTCAACACACTATTACAATTATTTAGAGTCATGACATCAGATTCAACGCATATTTCGGTGAATGATTTCGGCGATTGATGGTCTTCTTCGCTATTAATAGTAGCTGTATTGACAGCTGATGTTGGCGTTGATGCCACACCAGCACTCGGATCACTTCCAAAATGATTGAACATTGGACTGATCGGTGGCCATGACGGCGTCTGTCGCAAATAATTTTCGATCGACAAAAATTTACGTCTCGATTTCTCAATATTGTGAAAGCGATAGCGCAAACGACGGAACAATAGATTTTCAATTACAAAATATTCAATGAACATTGATAACAAGAAATTGGTCAGACCTAGAAGAACTAGAGACACACGGAATCGGAAATCATCCGGGTACTTCATCTCAAACAAATATGTGAATTTTGTCCATGACCAAAGAGCCAATGTCACCGCCACAGCGCCATTCATGATCAGACTGAAAATGAAGCCGATATTTGTGAATATTGACTTACGATATGGGGCACCTTTCGAGAAGACCACAGCCAATATAATGTATTGGAAACATGATATGATGAAGATCGTATAAAGTTCATAGCTTTTGAGATCGAATTCTTCTCCGTATTGCTGTTTCACCCAGAACCAACCGATCGCTTGGAAACAAATGGCGAGCAGTACATGCAATAACAATGATGCAATTGGTGAGGCCGATACCAATGAATTTAATGGTGTTTGTTTAACTAATGGACCTACATACGGTTCCGTTTTGCCAAAGAAAAATGCAAATATCGAAATCATAAACAAATCGATGTACAAGTATTGAAAATCAGTCAAATTTGAATCGATCGAATACAGTGTGAGTACAGACGCAAATTGGACAAGCGAATAGGCAGCCATGTATTTGAAGATGGCCACGGCAGTGACCAACGCGCAACGTCCCTCTTTGATGACATTCGGTACGCAGGCAATCGTTGGATTTTTCGATGTGAATGGTGATGCTACGGAGCTTTCAGCTTCTGACAATGAAATGCCAGCATGCGCTGCTTTCAAAGCACCACAATCGTTGGCACCGTCGCCGCACATAGCCACATAGTATCCCAATTCTTGTAACTCCGAAACTAAAGCTTGCTTATTATCCGGTGACATACGCGCAAATACCGTGCCGCGCGTTACAAATCTCGGCAAGATCTCTGGGAAATGATCACGAATCACCGTCCACGTTTTTCCAGTCATCGCAAATCGATAATTGTTGTTTGGCAGTTCTGGCGCCATGAAATTCGTCCCATCGTCATAACCTGCATATGGATCGTTCAC
This sequence comes from Obolodiplosis robiniae, assembly GCA_028476595.1. Lineage (NCBI taxonomy): Eukaryota > Metazoa > Arthropoda > Insecta > Diptera > Cecidomyiidae > Obolodiplosis > Obolodiplosis robiniae. The sequence goes on from CM052017.1 coordinate 23,829,445, forward strand.
TTTCATTTCATTGCCCATTTCAAGATCTCGCTGTGTGATTTGTGTGGTTTGTGTGCATGTGTCGACAGTTTCCAAGCTTGCGATGCTGTTGCTATTCGTCATTAACATATAATCGGTGCCATTTTCAGTAGCATTATTACGTTCATTTGCGATGAAATCATCCGGTTTAGATTTCAACTGAGCATTCTGTAGCTGCTGCAAATGTGCGGCCGATAAATTCATCGGCAGCATTGTATTGTTTGGCATTTCATTGGTATTATTAATTATTGCTGGCGGACTCAGTTGATTATTGTTGCCAGATGGTCCAGTTAAATGGTAAATAAGCTCGTAGTCATCTGTATGGATTTGTTTCTGTTTTGCTGTCACAATAATGACACTTTGACCAGTCGGAATCATATCGCAATCGTGAGCTACACTCAATGCTGTCAAGATATTATCACCAGTAACCATAATCGTTCGAATGTTGGCGGACATCAGATTCATAATGATATCAATTGTGTCTGGCTTTAAACGATTTTCCAATATAACGAAACCCAGAAAATTCAAATCACATTCAATTTGCTCGCGGGATAATCGCTGCACTTTTGCATACGTGACTTTTTTATTCAACATTTTATAGGCCATTGCGATAATGCGGTAGCCTTGCTGGGCATACACGTCTAGCTTCGTATGAAAATCACTCGGGATTGTCTCCTAATTGGAAAAAAATTAACCGAATTAAGATACATACAAATACAAATTTGAACTAGAGTAAGGGGTAAAATATACGCACTGGCTTGCACAGTGTTTGTATCATTTCAGGTGATCCTTTGCAGTAAACATTGAAATTTTTATCCATCAGTTTGCGTGTGACCACTGACATTCTCTGCAACGAGCTGGTGAATGAGAACTCACGAACAATTCCTATATCCATGTCACCATTCAATTCAGAGCTCGATGTTGACCGATTTTGTGTTTGGTCAAGATCGTTAATTGTATCCATACTGCTGCCTCGATCGATGGTATCAACTGCAAACGTTACACACACATTTAACTCTACTCTTAATATAATGCAAAAATTGAAGATTCTTTCATCTGCAGATGAATGTACCTAGTGGAGACCGTTTGGGTGGACGCACAATGGTGGGAAATAGTAAGTCATATTTGGTATCATCAGATACGTTAGCCTCCTCCAAAATCCAATTGGTCGACTCAAACATTTTCAAATCCAGCGGATCACCTTTCAATTCACCGCCCATGATGGTGATTGAATGGCACGTAGCCATTCCATACAGTAAATGATCATTTGGCAGGCGCTCGACTTCACGCAATGGAACTTGGAATAAATTAGTTGTTGTTGTTGGTACAACTCCCCACATATCCAAACCATCCTCAGTTAGAGTCCCAGTCTAAAATAACCCGGAGCAACCATTTAGAGTTTACCCATTTTTTGTGAAACAATCAATCTCAATTTAACACATTAGAAGAATTTCTCAGCTGCTTGAAAGTACCTTATCAAAACAAACACAATCAATACTTCCAGCCACTGTAATTGATCGTGGCAAAATGCAAAAGATGTTATTCTTTTCTAGACGCTTTTGAGCGTAGAAGCGTCCCACCGAAATGGCAGCTGGTAGAGCTGGTGGAACTGCAATTGTTATCAAATCTAATGATTTGGCTGCAATATCCAATGCTGGAACTCCTCTTTGAATCTGAAAATGATTAGCGTGGAAAAAAGAATGTTACTTTAAAATGTATTTGTTTTCTGTGAGAAAATTTTCTAAAAATGAAGTACTTGAATTTGAAGTTGAAGTTGATAAGAAATTTGTTGAATTTTGTATTTCTTACCTTTGTTATGAGTGTCCATATAAATCCAAGGGCAGCCATAACTCCTAGTAGCATGATGAATTTGTAGGAGTCTTGTTCAAATTTATAATCGACTGGTGGTGGATAAAGAATTGATCGGATGAGACCGCCCTTAGCTGTGATATTGCCCGTATTTATGACGCAAGCGAGGACTTTTTCTGTACCAATGTATCGTGTTTGAATGACTTTTGTGCCCGAAAACAGAACGTGTCGACTGTGTTCTTTGGTATCAAAAACCAAATCTCGAATGCAAGGTAATGGGGTTTTTGTGATTGGCACACTTTCTCCCGTCAACATTGCCTCATCCAAAATGCAATTGCCACTCAATAGAACGGCATCGCATTGCATTGTGCATCCATTCGATGGGATCTCAAGTATATCACCGGGTACTAGGTATTTGGTATCGATCGTTTGTGATTTACCGTTGGCTCGAACGACGACTGCCGTTTCAAGGCTCATCACCGTTTTATACAATGCCATTTGATTTTTTCGCGTTTGAATTATGGACATTACTATTCCAAACACGGACATTAGAAAAATCACAACCGCATAGTAGTAGTAATTGTCTGAAAACCACAGGCACACCGAAAACACTTGAAAGACATAATACGGATTTAAAACTTCCAGAAATAGCAGAGTTAAGACACTTTTCAGCGGAATGAATATTTGATTGAGGCCGTATACTAATTGACGCGAGCGTTGCGTATGCACATCCAATCCTTTCATTTGATGAAACAACGTTGCTGGCACATTTGCATCAAGTCCTTTTAATTTGACAAACGATTGTGATCCCTCATCCCAAATATACCGCAGCTGTTTGCATTTGAACAGCCGTAATGAGTCGATATCTATGCATGTGGGAATAACGAATGAACTGGTTATTATCTATGGAGCGAAATGGTCGTGCGACGCATCTGAAGATAGCATCGAAAATGGAAAAAAATAGAAATGAATAGATAAATAGGCTTACTTCGAAATATTCCACCGGATAAATGAATAGATAATTGAAAATGTTTTCCATCGAAATCGGATGCCGTGTAATCTTCGTCGAATGGCATAAATTCATTTTTTCCACTTCGATTCTTCTGCATTTTCCTAAAGAATCGGAATGAAACGAAACAAATCGAATCAAGTAATTAATTTACACCTCATATATCGTAATTATGCTGCTTGTGTCACTCGAAATGTTTGTTAACTAATGATAAGTAGCTATGTTTAGTGTACAATTTGATAACAAATTGTACAAATTTGTTCAGCCTGTCTTTAGCACAGAAAATAAATAAATGAACAAAAGCAGTTTTCCTTGTCTTTTCCTTTATCAAATGGCGCAGGCAATTATAGTCACTTACCGGAACGTTTCAGCATCCAATGTGATCACATCTTTGACATAATGCACAGTGTGTTCGCCTTCGAAGTACTCGCGAATTAAAATCTTTTTTGCTACGTTTAATCCGCATGGTTTATGTGTTGCAAGAAGTAACCAATGCCGGCGCCAGTGCATAAACAAACGTATCAAACCGGCGCTAAGAATGAATGCAATCCATGTTAGTATTGTTTTGATGATCGAGCGTTCGTAGCCGGTAATTGTGATCTCGTCGTCTTCGCCCGCATTTAAAATGGCCGTTGTTATTGCCGGTAATTGTTTTGAGGTAGGAAGTGATGATTTGGATTCATTTCCTGCAAAAAAAAAATTGGATTGATAATTTTCTCATGAGGCTAACAAACAAAAAAGAACTAAGTTTCAATAAGATCACAAGCAATACGGTTATCGGTTCAATTAAACTGTTTATATAGAGGTAATGCGTGTTGTTTAAAGTACCTTTTAAGAGCTCTGCTCTCTGTTCTAAATATTCACTATTAGTTGCTGGATGTGTACTGTTGTCCACATCCAGGCTATTCTTACAAACTAGACGTTCAGCGCGATTTGGACTTAACGGTACAATTTCCTCATCAGCAGCAGTACATGACAATGCCATAATGTTTGCATCATTATCGTAAATTTCACAATCGGCTTGCTGGCGAAATCGATTTTTGCGCAAATGACCAGTGCCGCCGGCAATGAAACGACGCAGTCGGTTGAAATTTTTGCGGATCGTCGATTTGCGAGCGATCGATGTCGATGATGATCGTCGACGCGATTCAATTGATTGTCGTTTGGAATTTAACGTTGAGGCACAAACATTAGATGATGGTACGGAGCCAGATGTAGTCATAATTGATTCGAATTTCAAGGCGTTGATTAATAATCTTTGATCGATCAAATTTGGCGAATTCAATGAGCTACGTCTTGAGCACGGATGGATGGTGTTGATTGATGCTTTGTCGATGAGTTCTGCTGCTGTGGGTGTTTTAGTACCCTTTCAATTTGGAAGCGTTAATGCTTTTTTCCTTCACTAACTGATTGGAGGACGAATTTTGAGTATTTTTTTCCTATTTGGCCGTTTAACGCTTCAGCGTTATTTTTGATGCTGCTTTCACCACCACGGTTTTATCTTCAAATAACTTCCAAGCAGTCACCCGTCGTTCCACTGTCACCGCCTGTCTCTTGTTTGATTACATTTGATTTTGACCGATTACATCGGATGTGTTCGAAATTTATTCGAAAAAAAAACAATCAAACTTGTCCCTTTGTTCAACTCTCTTCTTTTCAGAGCTGCTCTCGGTTGCATCTGAGTCTGTTCTTTTTTTCAAATCCTTTGATTTATTTGAAATGTCTAATGAATTTTGAAATCACTCTTGAATATACACATATTAAACGTTGATTTTTACAAATGTTCACTATTTACATTGGATATACACTGGCCGGCTCTGCGTCGAACCGGCTGCAACTTTGGTTGTGCTCGTCGCTGATAAAATCTTCATATAACACTTAAAATGGCATAAGAAAAAAGTGAGATTGATTCATTGGTAAGGCGGCTTTTTGCAGTTTTGCTGAGCATTTTTTGCGTACAGTCGTTGCGCATAAGGAAAAAATATCAATGGGGTTGGTTATATCAGAAGTAATCGTTTCAGTATGTACTTTTCGATTTTGAAACAACCGAAAAAATGCTCTATTTTTCTCTTAAAATGTTGATTCAAAGTAAATTGTTGGAATGATGCAATAGATGGTTCGCAATTTCGAAAATACATGTTTCTTTGGTATATATTAATTGTTTCTTCTGAATGCGCATATTTAACATTACAATTATTGTGTTTATGAATTAGTGTATCAACAATTTTTGGGGTAGCTAATGCTTGAGATCAGCATAAAAATAGTGAATTTGAAAAAAATTGCACCGAAAATAATGAGCATCAGTTTTTATTTGATGTCCATTATAAATACACTCAATAGATAATTTCAGATTGGAGCGGGCGAATCATAAAAAAGTTCAATAATAATTTCATAAGAGACTTTGGGCTGTATTGTTTGCTGTAAACAATGTATTTCTTAGTCCACAAGCCGTAATGCATCAATGCGTTTAAGCAAAGCCAACATCCTCTTAAAAAATATTCGGCCCGTAATAGCTGGAAATCTGTGTCTTATGACCAGTATAATTCTGAATTTGTTAGATATGTTGTTTTTGAGAAGCACTTGCTCCCATCATGAAGTCAGATAAATCTGTTCCCTGGTAATAAGAACACGTGTTCGCAAAAATATTGGCAAAATGTCATAAGAAATCTTGTTTCCTGGTGTCTATAATTAAAGTCTGACATAGTTAATCGATTGGTGCGTGTATATAGCAATTCAGGCTTCGCAAAATTTGTAGAATGTCAATCATCAACAAGAAGAAACTGAATTATTTGCGTTATTATTCATTTATTCATCATGTTAAATTCTAATTTCGTATATGAAGTTTTTATCCGAATCAGGATACGAGAACTGGTCTGGAAGCTAAACTTTCAAATCAATATTCTGTGCCAATATTTCACAAGTCATTCATAGATTCTTTTGCTTGTTGAACAAAACAAATTAGCAATGCACGAATCAGAAGCTTTCCTTGAATCATGCATAAAAGACGAAGCATGCATGCTAGTTCGTTTGCTACGGGCTACAACTGACTGAGTTTCAAGTGATGATGGAAAAACAAGCAAGCAAACAAAAATGTGCTTTCGAATCATATCATATCGTCTGGATGGCCACTACCAGAAACGCTAACAATGGCAGCATTATATGCACAGGCACTCAATAGGTTATTTACCGGCTTGTCTGTACATGTGAAGGCATCCGCATTGTAACGTATGTGACGTTCCGATTGAAGACAGGCAAGACTTTGAACGGCTTTTTACCCATTTGTCATGCCAATGTTGATATTGAACAAACGGACATGCCAGATTTTCACGTGTGAAACGTATCTAACACTCATATTCACATATACCCTGTCGTATACAAGTTGAATGCTCATATTCATCGCATACTATGTAAACAACATTCCGCATGCATACTGATTCTTCATTTATGGCATTGCCCGAATAGTAAAATATGTCTGTTAAAAAAACGCTGCATAATGAGTGCATTCTGAAAAAGGGATGAATGAAATTCAAATGGGAATGAACTCAAACTCGAGACTCAAATCAACCAGACTGCCGGTTGTTGAGTTGGAATTCATTGACTCAATCGTTTATCTCCCTCTCTGCTTCTCTCGGTTTTCGATTGCTATCTGTAGGTTTGGCTGGCTGGTTTATTCGTCTCCTTTTATTTTGATATTTCTTCTTCATTTGCTTAAATTGATTCACGAGTTTAAATAATTTTTGGGACAAATTCATCCGACGCAACAATTATATATTATTCTTTGAATTTAATTGCCTGCCAATTGTTTCGATTTATTTATCATTGTTCCGAAATTGCTTAAGTTAATGTAGACGCTTGTAGGCCACTCAATCGAAATGCCATCAAATTGTATTCATTGAAAATCACTTGAGTTCAATTTGATCAATTATTATCGAAACGTAAGCTCGATCATATATTAGTCTTTTAAACTACGCATTTTGTTTTCGACGCTTTCGTTGAATTGTGTTAGTTGCTGCCGTGTTCAATGTCTGTATGATTCCTTGTTGTTATTTGCGTACGTCTATGATTTATTTTAGAAAATAGCAATGCTTGGAATTACGCTGCCAATAGTACTGAGCTAGCTGGTTCAGCTCGCTGATCATCGTTGTGTACATCCTTTGATGATTTACGATTAATGTATTCACGCACAATGATATTAGCTCAGTTCGGCTCAACACTATTCGGCAGCGGTTTGCCAGACAATGGGAAATAAAAAGAACCACGAAAGCCACCGAGAGAATGAACATGATATCATTATTAATATAGGTTTGTAAAGATGCCAGATTTAGGTGCACCACATGTTTGTGTTCAATGACCACCATTTCGAATGAATCATTCAATCAGAAAATGGGGCGCGAGAGTCTTTATGACATTACTATTAGTTTTTTTCGCATAATTGGACTTTGTATATTTATTTTCTCTCTTTCCGTATGTTTTGACGCCATGACACGGGCGTGCAACCGTTCGCTACCATTTGAGTGGCTGTCAAACAAAATATTGAGTGAAATAGCATTAAATTACGTCAACTGCTTCCGAACATAACATTAAAATAATGGGTATTTCTTGCTGTTGACACAAATAGGACAGTGGTGAAACAACTGACCAAGAGCTGGGCCAAATTACAACAAATGTACTGTCTCTTTACACATTCTCAATGATCGATTAATAAGTGCTTGCTTGCTGTCGTTTGCTTAGCCAAAATTCATAGTTTGTCGCACATGAAAAAGTGTATGCGCACGGATTCATCAAAAAGTCAATATTTTGATATATTTAGTTTCAAGTTAAAATATATTTGAATCGCGGTTTCGGTTGAGAATATTTTTTTTCATTTTTAGATTGTGTAGAATTTGACGGAAGGTCGACACCGAAATATGTGTGCACAGCAATTAAATCTGGAAATTCTCGGAATTTCGAAGGAAAAAAGGACACACCAACGAGCGCGATAAATATACTCAATTAATTTAATGTAGTTATGTAGACAGGGATGCCAAACACTCAATATCGTCACATGAATGCGAAAATATTCCAACGAAATTGCGAACATTGAGGGTGACATCGCGACACATACAAAATAAATAACGCTTTTAATAAACTGCGATTACAGCGGCGGAAGCATGGATTTTCCAGCGGTATCCTTTGTTCCGACGGAACCGAGCTCATTTCTTCCCGTTTTTTAATCGCAATTTGGAAATTTTTCGGCAAGCTTAGATAATGTTGCAATGTCCTATTAAGGAAGAATATTAAATCTTGAGGCAATAAACGAATCAGTCACATTTTGCGATGGCTGGATAAGTCGCTCTCTCTCTATCTCTGTCTCTCTATATCTCTTTGCGTGTATGTGTCGGCTGTATTTCACAACATTGAGCAAGAAATTTTGAATGAAAAGCTTCACATAATAATTAGCGTATATAATGAATGTTTGCTTGGGATTGTTTGCCAATGACTCAGAAATCAGATAGCTTCAAAAATCTACTTAGTATCCGATGTCAAACACATTGCAATAAATCAATACCACTACATAATAGAAATTCATCACTATCAAATTTCGTTAAATGTGTGTGATTCACTTGTTGTTTTTCGTCATCTTAGCTTTTTCACTCTCTCTCTCTCTCTCTCTCTCTCTCTCTTTCTCTCTCTCTCTCTCTCTCTCTCTCTCTCTCTCTCTCTATCTCTATCTCTCTATCGTTTCCAGTCCATCATGCCGGCCATTGTAATATGTTCTCATTCTAAATTTGAATAAAATTTTAGTGTTCGCCAAAACGATTGGTAGATATCTATTTTTAAATGTGTGTGCTCGCCATACTACTCGCACGATAGGCGATTGATTTGCAAGGAAAATAAGAAGAGTGGCAAGAGAAGAAAAGGAAAAACAATCACAAAATATATCAATCATGGCGAAAGCAAAAAAAAAGAGTGGTTTGAAAGCGAATGCCCATAGCAATAGCTTGTAAGCAAATTTTGGAGTTCAACACGTTCGTCGAGAGAGACGAGACACACGCGGCATGATTGAATTAGGGAAAAAATCTTTTCGGCTGTTAATAAAATGTAACCAAAGAATTAAAACGTGCGAATTTATTTCGGTCTTTTTGACGGAACTCGTTCAAGCGCCAGTTTGTTGATTTCAGTCGAATTATTCTCGTATTGCTGATAAAGAATTTTACATTTGTTTTGCCCGTGTTTGTATGAGCTTGTGTGAGAATGTCAGGAAGCAAGCGTGAAAAAAGTCGTCCATGAAATTCATTAGAGAGAAATGTAGGAAGAAAACCAGATCGCGGTTGTCGCATAACGCGGAACCGAATACGAACAAAAAAAAACTAAATATATATATATATCGCATATGAACCGCATCATTTATTTGTGTGAGCCACACAATGCACACATACGCACTCATCGTTGCCACTCACACGCCGATTCTCTCGCTCATCGTCATCTCGAATCGGCTGAAATCTCGTGGCACGCAAATCACTAACAAAACTTCACAAAGTTCGCATCAACAGCCCAAAATGACAAGTGTATCATAATCGAAAATTCGTTTTTGCGGCAATAAAAAAATATTTCTCTTAATCAAAAACAAATATAACTGTCTTTTCATAACATTTCAAATCCCCTGCAACAAAATCGAATTATATATACAAATAGAAATTGCAAGTGCAAATTTCTATGATGCTGTATTTGTGCAAGCAAATGGATAAAGTGAAATGAAGCAACATGAAATAATGATCATATAGACACGCGGCCGAATCAATAATTCTAAGAATCATTTCACCAAACGATTGAATGACTCATTTGCAAAATGCGTATTGTATTTTTGATTGAGCGAGAGAAGCAGAAAAAAACGGAGCTCAGCGGCAAGATTTTATTGGATACAATTTCACAAAATCATCTCGAACTCATGGAACTTTCTCAGAAATTTTATTGCCTGTTTGGTTGACACACTATAATTTGAAATGAAATTATTCATTGCATAGTAAGTTGTGGCGTTTTATCGACTTCTATCCATTAGACACAGTCTTCAATCGTTGCTTTTTTGCTGTTTGCACTGAAACTCTCAAACTTTTCCAATAATTATATGACGTTTAATATGAAATCTCGACGGTTTACGATTCTTGGAAAATTGTGTGTGGCATTCACATTATTCACATATTAATTCGATACGCACACACGCAATATCGTAAAAGTAATAGAAAAAATTTCGCTTCATTTTTGGTACGAAATAAACACTTTTTCCTCATATATTTTGCAATTGTAACCATTTCATGAACGACATTTAGTGTGATATATTTAGCGGATTTGCGATATAGACGTAAGCAACCAGCTGTTTATTGCACGACGAAAGCCACAAAAGCTTGAAGTCGTTTGGCTGGATCATTTGATGTCGGGGCTAAATTAATCAGACATATTCAATAAAACTTGCATACATGTTGCATTTTGCCAATGTGTCACGATTGTCTTATGACATTTACAACAATTTATCATTCATGAAAAATCACAAAAATAATATTTGCTCGAATTTGCCACACTGAATTTAGGGTATTTGACACCGAAAAGCACATTAACCACTTCGAATACACATTATTGCTATTGGAGCACAGGATACGTCATGACTGAACAGCACAATTGATTTTGGTAGAAATTTTAAATGTTATCACATCGTTTTTACCATGAAACCGAATAAAATGGTTAAACAAAATTTATGTACAAAACTTTAAAAAAAAAACACACACACACACACAACTATTTGGAAAAGCAAATTCCTCGTACGAAAGGACCCAAATCGAATTCGCACCAACTCAGAACACAGTATAACTCGAAGTGTTTCCCCGAATGTCGCAAAATTGAATAAAAAACACACTTTTCTTTGACTTTGTGTATGGATTTCGGATCTTATTCACATTCACTATGACGAGAAGAACCTTTAGCGCATCATGTTTGAAGCATGATAAGCCTTGGCACACAGCAAATTTCCGAAAAAAATCATTGTAAACCATTTCTATGAGAATATTTGTCATGTTAACGTGTAAAAACGAATGGCTAGGTCAGGCAGAATCACAAATTCATTTGAAATGGACATTGGCATAGCTGGAATTTTCTTCGCGTTAAAGATTCTTTTTGCCGCATGTCTGTACTAGCCATATTATACACGCGCATCACGCGCTCACCAACACTCATGTGACGTTTCACAACCTCTTTTTCATCGTATGGGTGAATCATACACACTGTGTAGATTGAACGAAACGCATGTTTGCGACATCATTGCTTGATATAGTTTACATATACAGATGTCAGTTTGCTTTACTGATAGCTAAATGACTCACTGGTGTTTGAACGATGGGTCGTATTCGTAGCACACAGCAACAGCAACAGCAACAGCAACATACGTTTCGATAAGCTTTTCGCGTTTGCATGTGAGTTAATGTGTGCGGTTCATCATTTATTTTGTACCACCAAATCAATCAGCAAAAATACACATCTTTTCATGTCGCTTCCAAAAAAAGTTTTGTTTTTCGCAGAAATCTATTAATAAATGAAATATTTTGGTCGCAAACATGAATTTTTCTGGGAATTGAACACCATCTTTGTGGATGCATTTATATTTATCAATTTAAAAATCGACGTAAAATACCGATGCAAAATGTCAGAGTACAGGATTGTATAGTATTTGTCAATTGGTGTATATTCAATAGTACGCGCCATCTATTGACTTTTTCGGGCTGATTCTTACGCTCGCTTCAAATCAACTGATTGTCTGGAAATTAAAGTATTTGAATACAGTTTTTTTGCAGTTGTTGCCAAAATATTTCAAAACGCAACATGGCATAAGAATTCCATAGTAGATGCCGTGACAACTTTTAGTAGACTTTGAAAACAAATCTTATCGATTCAAATTGGCGCATTTAAATTTCACCGCCAAATATTAGCACAAAAACCAACGGATCTCAATTAAAATAGAGCGCACACGATTCGTCTCTTCGTTAATAAAAATAATACAAAAACTCGATCCAAAAATTATACAGCATTTAAACTAATTTTAACCGTCGATATTTTATTAGATTTTTCTAGGTTTACTCAAAATGATTCGTGTTGAAATGCAATTCAAATTCAACTAGGAAAAGGTCGAACACAATTCAACAGCAAACTATATCAAATTTATATCAATAAAAAAATATCACATTCAATCTAAGTTTTATAATATGTTTGAGACATTTAATTTTAAATGGTTTAATGCGCCCACTAATCGGTTCAACTGATGTGAGGGAAAACAATAGACTGAATTGGATGAATTTGGATTTGATTCGTTTAAATATTTTTGGCACACACAGACTAATCATATCACATTTCATTCGATTCAATTGACAATTGGAATCGCAAGGTTGAATTCAACTTATCGATTGATAAAAGTGGTGGAAATTCGGTCAATCTCACCTAAAGTCGTCGACATGATCCAGCGGACGCATTTTCAAAAATCAATGATAATTGTCGGCTGAACTTCTGAGGTGAACGATTCGAAACGTATATGTGTCGCTTTCGAATGTACAATATATTCGTTTTGATGTGATATTTGATATATGCCGATAAATTGATCCACCGCCAGTTAATTTGCACCATAAGCATTGAAACAAAGCGCAAACACAAAAGAAAATCGAAAAAATTCTCAAAGAAACAGCAAATTCAAAACAGATGATCGATCGCTGACCTCACTGAGCAGGCACCTTCCGAAATCAGTTTAAATTCCGGTTTACCCAACAAGCAATATTTGTACGAATTTCGAACAGAATGAAGTCACATGAATGAGCTCATGACACTATTCGAAAGTCCAGCAAACAAAGAGGAAACAACAAGAATAAATCCGGATTCTTGAGCCACATGCGCGCTCAATACATGAAATGAGACTGTAGGGTAATTCTGTGGAATTATGTTCGTTGGCGTGTGAAACGGTACGATCAATTTATAAAAACTGTTCATTTGTTTGTGTTACTGAAAACCAAGTGTAGCACTAAGATTTCAAAGGAAGAAAACTATTGGAACGTGTACCAGACAGGGCCTCTTTTAACATATATGCAAAAGTGTTCAATGAACCTAGGCACGGCTCTTTAAAGGACACAACAGAAATGAGAAATCAAAATTCATCGCAATATTAAAATAGGACTGTCAAACAGAAAAAACATCGTTCTGACTCAAATTTCGTTCTGGATTCGGATGGGTTCTTTTTAGTAGAGATCACATTGATATCATCGACTGGCAAATTCAATATATGCTTTGAATATGGCATTACGTAGCTGGCAGAGCTCCCACTCGGCAAAGCCCCCAATCTGTGAGAAATTAGCTCCATGTGACCACACGGTCGGTATTAAACACACTCAATAATAGCTTGTTATTGTTTAATAAACATTCAAATCGTGACTTTCAATTTGTGTGGTATTTTTTCGTTTATTTTCTGTTGAAGCTAATAAAATATTACAAAAAAAAAATATAATGTGCATTTTTTTAATGAAAATGACATATAAGTTCATTGAACACACTCATTTTAAATATGGCGTCGACAGTTTTAAAAAAAAAAAAGAAGAAGAAGAAGCAGTAATTGTAATCTCGATGATCGAGACGGTTCGGTTCTGGCGATGTTTTGAATTGTTGGGCCTATCTTAGCCATTTTTGAGTTTCAAGGGGACGGCACGAATTTCAAATTCATTCAGATTTGGAGCAATTGAAACGAATCAAACCATTGAAATGTCATACGGATTTGTATGATTCATTGTAAGTCGAGATTTGAAATGATAAAATAAGATTCAATACGATTTTGAATTGAGATCTATTTAGATTCAAACAGATCCCCCGACCGGCACACAGTTATGGCTTTTGGAAAGCATCTATAAACGGTTTATAGGTAAAATTATACATGTGTAACCCTTTTATACATTTAGAATGTTAAATCACTTTTATTTAATGTTTTACAAGTATAGAATATTTGATAAAAAATACAGTCCCAATCAATCTTATACGCAGCTAAATTCCATAACTTTTTTTTGTTTTATTTTTCAAAGACTAAAATTACGCTGAAAACTAAATTAAGAACACCTACTTTTCTTACAAAAGCCTTTATCTACGTGATCGCAGAACAAGAAGCCTTTGTCGCTTCACAAATGCATATTTTGAAGCTTTAAATTTTTTTCGGGAAATTGAGGGTAACACTTAAATAAGACTCAACTTATTTTAAGTATTTTAAAAAATATAAGTTTTTATATTCTTTTGCGAACAGTTTAAATGATGTTTGAAGAAATTGTAAGAGATAGAATATAAGGTCCTCCACTTTTATTAGAACTGCTTATAAAGTGTATTCAAACTCCATATTTTGGAAATCATTTTTAAAGCCCAAAATAAAAGCTTTGTAAAAGACAAACAACAAATACCCTCCACTCCTCATTTGCACATAAAAGTGTAAAAATATCTAAAAAAAGAGACTGTTCTTAAGAGACTGTCTTATGAAAATGACGCCATATTTTCTTGCGATTCTTATGTTTGGAAGTGTAAAAACTTTTATCCACTTTTATCATTTTTTATAAATTTGGAAAGGTAACAATTTTCTGTACTCTTGTTTCAAACGGCGCCTAAAAATTGGCAGGGATACAAATTTGTTGCAGGCAGAGTCGGTGACATAAAAATGGATGTATTCAACTATCAACACACTGCATGTACTGCAGCTATCCGACAGTGCTTTTCCGCCGCATAAAGAGTAAACGCTTTGCATCATTTTAATTTTCAATTTTCATTTATAATTTGCAAGTTTTGCTTCTTTAATTCGTCTTGAGGTGATCCCCTCAACACCTTGCTTGAGGAAAGACACACATTGTGGAAGACGAAAAAAATGCAGGTTATATTAAGTTTGAGTGAGAAAGTAGGTATACTACATCTTACACGTTCTGAAAATACTTTCAAATTTGTTTCCGGGATAAAAATATAGTGAAATGCTCATTAGTGAAAAATGAAAATGGTTATAAAATATTTAATATAGCTTCTATAGAATGATTCGCAATAATAATTACTTTTCTGATGATTTTGGAAAGTGTGGCAATATGTCACTAGAAATACTTTCCTTCTAAGAGCGTTATAAAAAACATGTTGCTCATCGGTTCGTTGAGTATTATTGGGACTCATGCTGCTCAGATTCGATTCCGCCCCTAGATTTTAACTAAACTTGTTTGAATGAAGTTATATAATCGATTTATTTGACATTTGTATAAGGAATGGCTCGAATTTTTTCAGTGTCATCAAAAATAACAACTTAACGTTAAAACTGCTTCAAGGAAGTTTTCGAAAGATTTGTCGCAAAATTATTTTACGTGGATGACGTGACACATGAATTTGAGCCGAAGCATGGAACACTTAAAATTTTATCTTCTTTTTTATTAATAATCTATTTTTATTCGCTCGCGCTGATGCATCAAAATGCTTTATATTTCCAACAAATACTGACAAAAATTAAACGTCACCAAAATATTTTTCGGAGAATTTATTTCTAAAAAGCCGCATTTTTAAAACTGGTGAGTAAAAAAAATGCTCTGATTTGTCCAGTCAATGCGTATAACAGTGGCCGATTGTGCTCTTGGACATTTTCATTTTATTTCCTTTTCATTCCGTATCAGATTTCAATATTGCGTTTAAGTTTCAGTGATAAGTGATTTTGTGGAACAATAGAATTCAAGACGGCTCGTGGATTGCATTTGATTTCATTTTCATGCATTCACTTTTCTGCAGAGAGGCTTTTTTATATCGCCTATACCGCCGAGCCGCGTCGAATGTTTACGATAAATTTGGCTGAGATCATCGGATTTTAGATCAGTTTCTTGTGCCGTGTGCAACGTGTGGCACGTTCGTTATGTCTGATTGTTTTGTCCTTTGGAATAACACTTTTTAGGTTCTGATTGTTTTGACTATTGCTGGATCAACAACAAAATGACCGGAGGTCTACTCCAACGTGATGGTCAAGTGAACACCACTCCAATTAAAATTGAAAATGTAACGCAAATTGAATTCAATTGAGCATAGCCATTTTCAATGTCAACAACACCGAATTCCATTGACTGGAAGCTTTATTCTGACCTACAGGTTTCATTATCGTTTGTATCATAATCAATACGATTGTCATTTGAAATCGCAATTCGTCATCTCATGCGAATTTAAGATTTACGAATGTCGCAGCTGATTTGGAAACGTTTATCGAAATTGCAACGAAAAGTGCTGAACCTGGTTTGAATTTTGAATTATTCCAAATCAAAACAATGTCTCTCGTTTAATGAAATCATCAAATAAATTTGCTATCAATAAAATCCCCTTAGAATTCATTATCTCAAGTTTATGTGATTGCTGGCGATAGCTTCTCTCTAATATCTTTTGAAATACATTTTTTTCGGTACAAACGTTCGGCCATGCATCGATAAAAATATATATTTGTTTTTTCCTAAACATTTTATTTGCCAATTTTAATAGCTTGAAAATTTACAAGTCGCAATTTCATTAATGGCAAACAATCGGTGATCGAAAGTAACAACACGAAAAAAAAAAAAAAAAACAAAAATAAAATTTGTTTGATTGG
Source organism: Obolodiplosis robiniae (assembly GCA_028476595.1). Taxonomy (NCBI): domain Eukaryota; kingdom Metazoa; phylum Arthropoda; class Insecta; order Diptera; family Cecidomyiidae; genus Obolodiplosis; species Obolodiplosis robiniae. The sequence continues at coordinate 23,845,905 of CM052017.1, forward strand.
TTCAACGAAAATCATTTGCGTCATCTCTTCTTGAAATATAAATACAAATTTATATCATGGACATTCGGTTTGTTCCTCAAATCCATAATAATGGTGAATGTTGGATTCAATGCGTGCAAACAATGAACGCGAGCGCTGTGGTAGCGGTATTGTGAAGTGTCAAAGACGATGAGTAGCATAGCCACTTGTGTGCTAACTTTAGCTCCAATTCACGCTATCACGGCGCTCTAGTCAAATGCACAAATAAAAATTGAACATGTTAGCACGTATTGGTTAGATTGGTCAACTGTTAATGAAATGCCAAGCAATTTTTCATTTATTTTATTCAAAGCTGTAGGAGAAAAATCGAGATTGCAAACAAAGACAAAGCGACTCATTCGAGCCGGTGAAGATGAAAAAATTCGTTCAAAATTTATGAGTTTGATTCGTGAGCCAAAAATAACCGTAATATAATGAAAGTGATTACATTGATCGAGATATCACTTCGCTACCGATCGACAGCGCGTCAACTGATTCGCATGTTTTACTTCATTCAACGCAGCAAGCTATTCAACTGCATTTGACATTTAGTCCAAGCCACTGATTTTGGCAACATACACTTAACCGCAGTCGTTTGAAAGTTCCGCACGATCATAAGCACAATAAACCGTTTTCCAACCGATTGGTATTGCTAATGTGAATTAAAGTGACCAAATCATTGCTTTTTGATCAAGGTATCAAACGCAACGCTTACTTACCAATAGCATTCAATAAATATTTCCTCATCGCTTGCAAAATATCACTTATTCGATTGGGTTGTTGTGGGAATGCGCGCGGGCGCCGGAGTGAGCGCTCGTTCGTTCGTTTGTTCGTTTGCTCGATCGACCAGTCGCAATCCACACTTAATAATGCGAATTACGTAAAATGATTTATATTTATGTATTTTGTCTCTCTATTTATTTTAGTTTGATTTTCTCTGTATTACACAAATGTTGCATAGAATAGTAAACCTCTATCTGTTATCTCTTTCTTGTTCACTTGTTTGCTTTGACTCCAACTTCGCCAAAACAACTTAAGAATTTCAATCGAACTTCTTGGTATTTGATCGTTTGCTTCGCAACTTATCTCAACAATCCCAAAGTGATCTAATCCAGTCCAAATAGATGGTGCGCTTTTATTGCGCACGTACAATTTCAGATTGTAGTTTTTTTTCCAGTGATTGAAAAAATATTGCCGATGCGGCCGCAATTTCATCTATATCCAATTGATTTCAGACGAAAAATCAATCACATCGTCATCTTATTCTTTCTTCGTTATCACTATCACTTCGATCGATACTTGCCGATTTGACAAACTTAAATCGAATGTACAGCGCTGTTTTTAAACTCCCTCTAGAAATGTTTCACTTCTTAATTACTTCGTACACTAATTGCACGAGATCGTTTTATGACTTATAAAGAGTTATATTTGTTTCAGTATTTTTGTGCTTTTATTTTAATAATTTTAGCTTTGCCTGCATATATAACGGAACAACTGATTTATGGTGCCAAATTGTGGTGCTCTTTCTTAGGCTGATTGAAGGCAATGCCAAATGCGTGTCATCCACATTACCCCAAATTCCAAATAAAATCACATTAAATACACACACAAAATATATGAATGAACACCAGTTAATACAATGAATGGGCTTTGACTGATAAGATTTTTCGTTCGATTGACGGACGTTTTTCTGCTTTGGCGGTGGTGCTGCCTAATTTCAACATTTTTCTCATACAAAATGCGAGCACGACCGCTTTTAATCGGGTATTCACACGAAGTTAATTCATTGGCACTTTCGATTGTTCTTTTCACTGCTTTATTTACTTCATTTGTTCTTTCTTTCTTTCGCATATGAAACGACGAGTATTTTACCAGAAAAAATTCTACGACAATTCGTATCAGCATGTGTCAACACAGAGATGTCTCTATTTAATTAATGAATAAACTTGTCTTCGTCTTTTATCTGCAGTCATATCACCTTTCTTTCAGGTTTCATTCACACTGAACACTAAATATTATCCTTTGGAAAACACAATGTATCAATTTGGTATGGCTGATAAGTTACCTACACGAAAAACCATTGCAAAACACAGCGATTTGATGACACCAAGCATTATTCCACGTTCTTCAGCCACCACTCAATTTCCCTGTTCAATTCAAACAATGTGATCTTTTTATTCCGAAGGAAGAAAAAACAATTGGCAAAAAATCAAAATTCGAATTCAATTAATGAAGTTTCAATGAATAATGATGATAATTGTGGAGTTTTTTTTTGCCTGTACAGCTGTTTTTTATACTCTGATCGATACAATGTTGTTTAAACGCACTGCGTTTGACGAGCCTATTATATCGGTTGAATTGAAAACAGCAACTTCAAAACATGAAGTATCGCTGTATTATTGTGCTTAAGAGCTATTGAAAAAACATCTGTTCAATATTCAAAGCAACGAATGCACAAAAAAATGTTGTAATACGTTTATTATAATTATGATTATTATTTGCGACGTATTTTTATCTTTCATGGACGAGTTTAGAGTGATTTTGCGATCTCATAACAAATAAGCGGCATGACTTTGGCTAAATGGCGAACAAATGAGCACTCAGTAAATATTTTATTTCGGTGTATTTTTTGTTGTTGAATTTTTTCTCCACTCTCTCATCATTTCAACAATTCATTGTGATGTTCGGTTATTTTATCTAGGTAGCGATGACAGTAATAAATTGATTTCTCTATTATACCCACACAAACGATTAACAGCTTATACCCATAATTAGCCGTATTGATATTTTGTAAACCCCCCGAAAACAAATATTGAAAAACTCTTTCATTTCGTGACTGAATTTTGAGTTAACACGCAAAAATGTCTCAACCGTATCACAAGGCAACTTTATTTGACTGACTCAAAAAAACAAAACTCGCAAATTATTCGATTCGGCTCGTGTTTGAAATTGGAATGGGAATGACCGGTGACTATTTGATTGACAACAGTCTTACAACAAAATAGTTTAGACGAAACAACCGTGCAGCACGATATGAGTTGAGTGAATTGCACACGAATAGCCTGTTGAATGCATCGTTAGTGTGGTCTTTGGTGTTTGGCATACGGTTATTAGTGTTATTTTCTATCGTTTCACTGTTGCTCTCTGTGGTATTGCCGTCAACCGAGCAAATGATTTGACATGCGGGGAAGCCGTTCTATGCTAATGCAAATCAATTTATAATTGTACACGTTCAGATGTTAAATTTCCCGCTCTTTTATCAGCGAGCCATATGAAATCGGAGACATTTTCCAATTTTATTTTTTTTTCTTATTTATTTATACAATTTAACATTGAGCCTTGGAACCAGTGATGTTCGATCGATGAAACCTTTTGACCAAGAATCATTTTTTTTTATGGTGTATTCACTAAAATCTGAGCATGGCATATACTAATGGCCAAATAATTGCAAAGCATTAGCTTATTTCAGGAAGAATATTAGCTGCGACGAAATCCCAATCAGAAGTTCTAGCCGAAACACCGACCATTCTATTTGCCTTATGAGACTTAATTTTTGTATTGGAATTTTATTGTGTTTTATCCAAGGGGCAAATCACTCAAGCAATTTCTTTTTTTTAAGCAATACTTTGAATTACTAGGAATTTATCTTTTTTGTTGAATTATTTTGGAGGAATAACATTGTTTATGTGTGTTGAAACCATAGCATATTTTACAAATTTTAGTTAGAAAAAAAATAGTTCCAAGTAATTCCAAAATGTTGATGTGATTTTTTCAACAACGTTAATTGATCGAATTATGCAACAAATTTGTAATTTTTCAGATTTATTTCGGCAAAATTTTGACATTTATTCATAGGAATTACTTCGCATTACGTTGGAATTACATAAATCAGTTTTTTAGGAATACTGGACAAAATGTGAGCTACTTTTAAGTGATAAAATCCCCCTTGGTTTTATCAGATTTAATTCTAGCAATAATTGTAGAGCCAATGGAATGTTATCAAAACAATCGACATTTGTAATCGAAAATTTTAACCTGTAATCAGGCCATGCTTTTGCGATAGAAAATTATCGCATACCATATCTAGGGCTACGTAATACACAGGCAATATAATTTGCCTTGGTGTACTATATAGTTTAACGATTGTGTGAAGTGATTCACGCACGCTCTCACAGATCCGTAAAATAATACGTTGCGACATTTTACGTATCGCTTGAAGACGGAACGCAATAGGTAAAGCCGCAACAAAATATGGAAATATTTATGATCGCGTATGTACACTGCAAGAAATCTAGTACTTTAAAAATCGGCATAAGTCAATAGTACAGGGGTTAATTAACATCTGTCTATTATTGACATAATAGAACAGTTAATGTAAATAAACCGATTGTAAGGATGGTTAAGAATAGAATAGCGAAAAATTGACAGATGTGAATAAAACTGCGTACTATTAACATGAGGCGATTTTTACAGTACTAGATTTCATGCAGTGTATTCAACATATTTTTATTGCCAATGCATTTGCTGTCGGTACTCCTCGATTCACATCAATCAACAGATCTGATATATTGGGTGAACAAATGAATTTTAAAGGATTTTTTTCTAATTTAGAGAGTTTATTTTGAAAATTTGGTACAATATATTTTATTCAAAGTATTGTCCATCTGAAGCCACAACATTTTCCCATCTTTTTGGCAATTTATGGATTCCTTGCCAAAACCAGTCCTCATCTTTTGAGCGAAAGAACGAATCGAGCCAATTTTTGATACCGTCGATTGAAGTGAACCGTATTCCGGCAAGGGCATTCTGCATGGATCGAAATAGATAGTAGTCAGAAGGTGCCAGGTCTGGTCTATACGGCGGGTGGGGTAGCGGCTCCCATCCAACATTTTTCACATAATTTTTGACCTCTTGAGTTCGATGTGGTCGAGCATTGTCATCATGGAAAATCAATGACTCATGTCTGGTCGCCCATTCTGGCCGTTTTTGCTTGATTGCTGCATTCAATTTGATGAGTTGTTGTCGGTAGCGTTCCCCAGTAATAGTTTCACCCGGTTTTAGCAGCTCATAAAACAGCATACCCTTCTGATCCCACCAAATACAGAGCATCACCTTGGCCGCATGAATATTCGGCTTCGGCGTCGATGGGCCGGGTTGGCCGCGCTTCGCGTACGTTTTTTTACATTTCGGATTGTCGTAATAAATCCATTTTTCATCTTGCGCTACGATCCGATGCAAAAAAGCCTTCTTTTTGTGGCGAGCGAGCAGCATTTCAGACATGCAAAAACGCCGTTCGACGTCTCTCGGCTTCAAATCGTACGGCACCCAATTTCCTACCTTTTGGATGAATCCCAAGGCTTTTAAGCGATTGGAAATAGCTTGTTGAGTAACTCCCAATGATTCTGCAAGTTCTTCTTGCGTTTGACATGAATCTTGCTCGAGTAATTCCTCCAATTCAACATCTTCAAACTTTTGTGGGCCTCCCGGACGCTCTTTGTCGTTCGTATCAAAATCACCACTTTTAAATCGTCTAAACCAGTACTCACAAGTGGAAATCGATGGAGCATGATCCTCATAAGCTTCCTGCAGCACACGACGATTTTCAGCTGCAGATTTCTTCAAATGAAAGCAAAGAAGTAATCCTTCCCGCAAATTGTGTTTTGATGGAACAAAAGTTGACATATTCGGGGCACACAAAAACTATGTTGTTTAAACTTCGGTGAAATGAGAGATACTGAAAAGTGATGAGTAATGATGATGCTTTGACATGAAGATAGTTACAAGATTGCCCGATGCGATATAGTACTAGTAACGCCATCTCTTGTAAATCCTTTAAAATTCATTTGTTCACCCAATAAAGTTCTAGAGTTGCTTCAGTATTTCCTTGTCGATTCTTGTACGCCAACAAATATATCTCAATTCAGCTCAATTCGGCCATTGCAGTTCAATTCATTTTTGGACATTTTTGACTGGTCAGCTAAGATAACTCCATACAAAAATGATAGCTTTAGTCAACTGTAGCTAAAGTCAAATGCGTCCAAAATTAGTCAACTTACTGACTAGTGGTTAGAAGTGATTATTTTTCATGCAAATTTGAAATTAAATCACGGTTGACTTGAGACAATTTGAAGTGACAGTCAGTCAGTCCGTGGATTTTCGGAAGTTCGATTATTGTCTCCTTAAGTTGCCTCAGTTCCCTTGCACACGATTAACGTATTGAAGTGATCATAAAACATTATTCGAGATGTTTTTTTTTCAATATAGAGACCGTTACTCATATAATTCACTACTATTAAATACAAACTATTACCATATATAAATTATAGATGTCTCATTAATACAGGTGGATCAACATATCCTAATATTTAAATCTAATGAAGGAGCTATAAATTATTAAGTTTCAATCTTAATACTCGTATCAAGATGAGTATGAATATTAAGATCGATCATAATGTCGATTATTAGAATGAGTATCAAGTATTATTATACGTAGTTCATACGAGTAAAGGATTCGTATGACGTCACGATTGGCGATAGAAAACTAACATGGCCAGACTTTGCGTAGATTTTTCGGGCATTTCCGATTGTCAAGGAGCGATGTTGATAAACACGAATCATTATAATTATTAACTTCCCATCTTAATACTCTTATCAGGTACGTATTATAATACAAAATACTTATCGAAATATGAATACTAATACTCATCTCGATCGGAGTATTAAGATTGGATTTAATACTTTATGACATCCTAATAAAATAAAACCATAATAAAAAATATTAATTCGGATTTGACACATTTGTAATAAATTAATTAAAATTCGTTAATAAACGACCAACAATGTATATAATCAATCTCAATGACTTTCGTTTCTCAATGTTGAGGTTAGAATACTCGAAAGTCAAATGATTCAGTTTCTTTATCTAATCAGATTATTAAACGATTTGAATATCTAATTACCAGGTTGTGAACGTTGTTTTACGGTGGATATGATATGTTTACATCAAAACGAAAGTGATATATCTTCAAGGTAAGGATACTAAAACGCGTCGGTTATTGTGATGTATACTCAATTTGCCGGATGATATAGAATTTTGATAAAACACAATTCATCACTGAATGTGATCTGTACAATTAGCGCATTCGCATTGATCATGTCGCGGTGACCTCTGAATTCAATGGAAAAAATCCATCAATATGTGCGATATAACTAAAAGTGTTTATTACAAAATGTACGAAATGTCCATCAAATATGTAAATTTCAACACTTTTTTAATTTGTAGAAACGTTAAATATGAATTACGAAGAATGATGATCGTTTGCACGTGTCGACTGCAAGCACACCGCATCGCCCTCTGGATGTTCGTCATGAACTATAGGGAATTTAATGAAACCAAATGGTGCGAATCAAATTTGTTTTGACGAAACACGGCATATTTAGACGTCGTTACTTATAAATCAGTGTTGCCGTCGAGGCGTTTGAGGTCGTCCATTTACATTCAAGTGATTATTTTTCGCTTAGATTTTCAAACAAAACCTCTGTCGATTGTTTCTGGCTATTTAATATTTTTTGAATCTACATAAAATCACAATCTCCAGTAATAACCATGATAATGCTGGAATAGTGATAAAACTTAATGGTAATTACTATTCATTTCAATTTACAATAATAAATAAAGATCAAAGTGAAATCAAATCATAGCCTTACTCAGTTGTCATTTTGTTTTGCACTGTAGCAATATCGGCATGTATTCAAATGGTTAATGCCTCTATATTCATTATTCATCATATAAACCATTTTTTGAGAGTCAATTCATATTTTTGAATGTGATAATAATGAATTATCTACGTCTCACCGACTCATTATCCTTAATGACTTAAACTATGAACGATTTCCGTCATTCATATTTCTGTATTTTGTCCTTTTTCATGTTAATGTTAATGTTTATTGCTCATGCTTAAAATGCATTCTGCATCTCAATATTTCCTTTATTAGATTTACTTTCGACTTCAATCGATTATATTTTAGTCAATTCAATTCTGAATAATATAAAATAAATATTTGGCAAAATATCTTGCATTTTCTTAAATATAACCATCACGTTTGGTCATGCTGAGTGAGCATATGTAAATTCAAAATGATATCCAATATGGCAAACATCCTCTGAACATTCAAAAAAAAAAATTATAAATATTTTTGAATTTTTCATGTTGAACATTGGGTTTAACTGGGTCAAATTCGGTGAAATGGCAGCGAAAAGCTCCCAGTTGCAGCTAATCGCTGGGTGAATTCAATCTCTATTAGTTCTTTTCGTTTTGTTTAACACCGTTTAAAACAGGTTTTTATCAATCCAAATCTAATATATATCCCATATGTATTGTACACGCCACTAATAGACTAAGAGACAGTGAATATTATGATCATCAATCATAGTGCTAATAAAATTATTTAGTTCTAATGATATAACAAAGAAAACAGTATTTTGGAGTGTTACAAAAAATGTGTTCTTCAGCAAGCCCCGCGATATTTAATTTTTTGTTCATGCATGAAAATTTCATCCATTTTGTTTAGCTAGACTATGATTCTTGGCAAAAATGCTTATCGTCTTCCAGTCAATACCATCCGCATCGAGGAAATCATCGGAATGGGATATTGTTCCTAGAAGGATTGATACTTTTTTGGTTAATCGTACTGATTCTATATACAATCGGCAAAAAATATGTATTCAATATTTTTTTACTTAAAATGGGTCGAAAGAACGTACAATGTAGATAATAGACCATCTGTAAAATTTTCCGATTTTATCTCAATTTCAAATACTGTTAATCAAGCCCAAGACATATTTTCAAAAACATTGAAGCTTTCCAAACAAATTCAAGAGTGTTGAATGGCTGTAACAATTTCAATCATGATCAAAATTAACGTATTTATGATGCTAATAGTGAACGTATACTGTAATAGAAATTGAATAAAAATCATTTTATCTTTATTCACAAAATGCTTTATTGGTTTGTATGAAATCCGGATCAAAAGTTATTTCCGAGCCTACTCTCTCAGAACTCTATTTAGTAAACCGTATAATAATGCTGAAATGAAGGGTAAAATTAAAAAATATATAACATAATAAAGAATGGAGACATCATGTTGAAGAAATATTAACAAATGACATTTCACTACGATATAAATTCTATTTGATGCAGTGCCATAAAATTGCATTATTATGTACCTCCTGCTCATATCAATGTAATTTATTTACCTCGTTGTCATTTTCTTTGCAACACACATTGAATTCGTATGCGAATTCAAATGGATCCTTAATATTACGTGTATGCTGCACACATCCTCTGGTCATTCTGAAGAATATTTTTTGCTCTTCTTTCGATGTTTTCTCTAATCTTTCCATTGCAACAGCCACATTAATCTTGGTTGAATTTGGTACGAAAATGTCGCAAACATCAAATAAACAATGAAAATAGCATTTCAGCGCATAGCTTTTTGGTAGGCTTTGGAAATCGCTGGTCAGTTCGAACGATTCCACTTCCTTGCGATCTACTTGACATCGCTCAAAACACGTCTTCGTTATATAGTCTATATCCAACTGTTCCATCAGTGCTCGGGGTGGCCACTGAAAATTCAGAATATGTAATGAGGCAAAATTTTAAAATTAAATCAGATTACAAAGATGTAAAAAAGTGAGTACAGTGTCGGTTTTATATGTGGACACCAACGCTATGATACCAAACGAAACCAAACAGTATTGCCGAAATGAATTCATTTTGATCAACGTCCAAAGCCAGAAATGAGATTCACATTTCCTTATATAAGTATTTTCTAACAAGTCATCCGAAAACTGAACTTCTCCCTGCTTTTAATTGTTATTTTCAAGTTGATTTGTACCTATTGGAAGTCTATCATTAAAAGTATAGAATTGATAATAATGAAGATAGGCATTAGGCAATCTTACCTGTTAAATTCTTCCTTTGATGTTAAAAATTGATATGTATCGTAAACGTGCACATTCCGGAAATCTTTTATTTAGTTAATTTGTATTATAGCTAAATGAAATTACCTTGTGTTTTTCAGTACAGCATCAGAATATCTATTCAAATATTGCAGTAGGTTTTCTTAAATGCAACTTTTTGGAACAGTAAATCTCCCATTACTCATTTATTGCCCATTTTATGCGCACATTTTACATAATTTCTAGCTATTTTTGTGCTCGTCATTGTTAAAAAAATGTCTATTTCGAATTCTCGTTGTATTTCTTTAACTTTTAATTTCCGCAAGAATATTTCAAGCTCGAATGTGCCATTTTGATTGTTCAAATTTACATCTAACAAAAGAATACTGACACCCAATAAAAATGTTGGAATTCCTATGACAATGTCAAATACCATGGGCGGAATTTATGCCGTTTTGGGTCTCTGACCAGCATGTTCTCGCTGTGAACACGTTTTGGCAACGAAGCCTTCATTTCTTCGTAATAAATAAAATAAATAAAAATATGAGAATTTTTAACATCAAAGTCCAAGCTATTTTCACCGTAAAACCCTTTAGCACCATTGAACCGTTCGAAATATATTAATTTATTCATGAGTCAGTCATCAATATAAAATTCTCACACTATCTCTGAGAACAAAATGGAAAAATCCGAAGCACGTGGTAAGCATGTGTTTAATTCCATTGCTAATTCATTGACTGCTGTCGATATATTTACATTTTTGTAGTCAATTTGTCAAGTGGATCAAAACTGTCTAGTATTGACATTATGCAAACATGCTTCACATTAAACATTCATTAAGTTAAGATGAAAAATGAGCACGTGAAATTTGCAATTCAAATTCATTTAGTGTTATTTTTGGATAGAATATTGAACGACAAAAATAAAACCGCTGACAGTGCACAGGAATTTGAAAATGGATTGTGTTCGGTGCGGCCTTTGTTGCTCATCAGATGGAGACTTCTTGTCACGTTGAAATTGCCTGTTATCTTTCGAAATGCGCAATGCGCATGTGATAACAAACAAGACAGCTGGATATGCGGCGTCAAGAATTGCAACACTAGAATGAAATGTTGAACATCTCGGGTCATTTCTTCCGCATCGCACTTCACGGAGCAAAAGCTAATCATGTTGTAGATTGTTTACACATGAAAATCGATTTTCAAATGGCGGTTTAGAGAAGCGCTCGTCACATCCATCCGTGCAAATTTCTTATTTTATTCGTACATTTACGCTGATGATGCACAATGTATTCGTACCCCAGCAATCGAACAATGGTCGCCACTATTTTAATTTGCATAATTTTGCTGTACATTTCGTTCACATTTGATTTGTGTTTGATACCACGGATACGACGGACTTTGCAATCTGTGAGTATTTTCGACTTTACTATTGATTCAGATTTTCTTAGGTTTCTTGCAAAGAAACATTTTGTTTTTTATTTGTTTTTTCGATTTTCGCATGTAGAATTCAACCGAAAGTCATAATTCGAGAAGAGCAACATCAAGTAATTTCAGTGAGATTCTCGAGAATGTGCTAGAAATTCAGCTTGTTGACACAATTGTTAGGAATGTTCCATTGACTGGATTAAATGAAGCTGATATAACACCAAAATATCGTCTGCTCAGTGAACAGGGTGAACAATTGAATCGTCATTTGCCGGAAGTGCTTATAATTGGTGTAAAAAAAAGTGGAACCCGGGCATTGTTGGAATTTATAAGACTTCATCCTGATGTGCGTGCCGCTGGCTGTGAGGTACACTTCTTCGACCGTCACTATACCCGCGGACTGCACTGGTATCGCAATCATATGCCAGCAACCATTGACGGCCAAATCACAATGGAAAAAACACCAAGCTATTTCATTACCAAAGAAGTTCCATTTAGAGTTCATCATATGAATCCAAGCACAAAGTACTACCACTTTATTCAAATATGCATTTATATTACATCAAAAGTTTCAATTTTCTTCCCTGAAACTTTGGTTTTTACTCTCATTCTTTCTAATATTTTGCTTATATTCTCGTGTTTTGTAGGTTGCTAGTTGTTGTGCGGGATCCAGTGACGAGAGCCATCTCCGACTATACTCAAGCTGCAAGTAAACGAAAAGAGATGAAAACCTTTGAACAGCTTGCCTTCTTGAATCTAAGCACAGGTATGAGTTGAACTGTCTGCCTCATTCATTTGCCGGCCGATTTATTTTTGTATATATATTTTGAAAATAGGTGCAGTCGACACAACATGGGGCCCAATAAAAATCGGGATTTATGCGAAATATTTAGAACGTTGGCTCCAATATTTCAGCTTGTCACAGTTTTTGTTCGTCAGTGGAGAACGTTTAATCGTTGACCCGGCGTATGTTATACTGATAAAAGCACAGTCACAAACGAAAACTGATGATCAATTTATTTTACTCACAAAGCGATTATCTTGTTCTTTCAGATTCGAAATTGGGCGTGTGCAAGACTTCCTTGGTTTGAAGCGAATTATCACCGAAAAGTATTTCTATTTCAATTCTTCCAAAGGCTTTCCATGTTTGATCAAGTCAGAAGCTCGGTCTTCGCCGCATTGTCTCGGCAAGAGCAAAGGACGCAATCATCCAACGGTCAGTTCCGATGCATATGACCAACTAAAGCTGTTCTATCGTCCATACAATATGAAATTCTATCGAATGACCGGCATCGATTTTGGATGGACATAAACTCATTCAACTCGATTTTTTTAGTGTGTGAGATTAATAATAAAAAAAAAATTTATAATAATAATAGTGATACAATATGTTCGAGCGTTTGATCCGTAAAATTTTTTGACATATTTTTATCAATTTATTTGTCGAAATCAAGAAAGAAAAGTTTTAGTGAACGACAATTTGGAGTGCCTCAACGGCTGCACAACGTTATTTCTTTTTTTTTCGAATGAGATGAAGTTATACGGAATGTCGTTTTTATATTAGCCGTCCCAATGTTAAGCCGGTCATTTTTTGCTTTTCAGGGCAATTACACGATGAATATACAAATTGGTTCAATTTTTATACGATTTTTATGATTTCGATGATATTTCATCGATATTTTTTACATATTTCCGTAAATAAATATATGGAATCAAAAACAATAAACATAACGTGGAATGAATTTGTGTTTTCACATTGTTTTCATTGGAGTTGAACTTGATAATCAAGTTTGAGGTTTACGTTCTCAAGTGTGATTTGTGTGAAGCTTGCGTATATATTTAGTGCATTACTGAAAGCATTCAGTTATTATACGTGGTTCCATCTATTGGGAGTCACTACAAACACGCTTGCTTTTTTCTAACCTAAACGAAAAGTGGACCAATGAAATGAATTAAATTCAACGCATTTCAATTGAAACATTTAAGCAATTTTATGAAAACGACTAAAATTGATTGAAATCATTTATTAATTGAATGCCTTTGGACATCTTCATTCTGCTGCTAGTAAAATCAAAGCTCAAAAAGAAATCTCATCGAAGCGGCACACAAGTTCAATTCTTATTTAAAGTGAAACATATATATATTGAACACAGATTTTTAAGCCGGGATTAAAACAACAATTTGCACCGCTTTCATGCAGTAACAAAATGATTTTTCGCTTCTAAAAGTAACGCGTCTGAGTGTCGCGATGATCATGAAATCACTGAAGAAATACAAAACAAAATTGGACTTGCCATCCGATGGATTTCCTTTAAAACGAACGACATTCCAAATAAAAATAATTACAAAAACTAAAACTACAATCATCATGATAACAAACTGTTTGCCTTTTCGAATATTCCATCTAAATCTGTTTATATAATTTCACTCTGATAGCTTCATTATTATTCTAAATATTTTGTAGTTTTTTTTTTTGTACAAATTCAAATTCAAATTGAGCAGCATCTTGTTTTTTCAAGAATTAAATGCCAACATTAGATGGCAATTACTGAGCCTGAATACTTTAGCCAATAATAAATGAGCCAAATCTTTTCTTCCTGTACACATACATTAGTCAAATTTGTAAGCGGTATGGTTGTGAAAAGCGCCAATGAATTTTGCACGCCGTTGCAACCAGCATATATTTTACCATTCAATTCAGAAAATGAGAAATGCAATTCAATGTACGAGTTTCGCCAAAAAAATCAGATAAAAATAGAAATGAATTGAGTTGAGTTGCTTTGCTTGTGAAAGGCTTGCAAAGTACAGATAAAATCAAATTGTTTTAGTCAAGTTCAGATGGCCTGAGTGAAGAGTGCAAAATAGCCAGAGAAAAGGTTGGCATCGACATAGCATTGAAACTGAATTAACAGAATTACTTAACAGAAGTAAAGAGCTGCAGCTAGTTGAAAAGAGGTACAAATAAATGAGCATCAATGTACAGGGTTTACAAATAAGATGTTTGTTTTTGAATCTTAAATGAAACACACATTTTGTATGAAAATGCTGTGGATTTTTATTGATATGTTAATTAGAAGGTCTGCCATTTATGAATGAAAAATAATATCCTTCAAATGTCCACCACGAGCACGCTTACAGACATCGATTCTTTCGTCAAAATTTTCAATCACATTTTGGCATAATTGAGGTTCAATTTCACCAATAACTGTAACTCTCACTGTTCTGTACCGAACCAGTAGACTTGAATTTATTCTTGATAGCGATTTCAGAAGACCGATTATGACGACCAAAAATGTCGCGAATTTTACGAAATGTGGTTTTCACACATCGACCATTTTCGTAAAAGGTTTCGATGATTTTAATTCGATTTTCTATTGAAATTGAAGACATTTGACACAAATGGCAAAGCTTCTGCTGTACATATGTCAAAAAACTAAATGTCAGAACTGTCAAAATATCCGAATATGTCCCTATTGAAAAACAAACATCTTATTGGTAAACCCTGTATAATCTATTCCAAAATGTGGCCAAACATCAAATGTTATACGCCCATGCGTTACAGTAAAATTCATTAGATACACATATTTTGATACGATATCCCATCAGGCTGCTGCTGCGGTACATAGCAGAATGTGATGTGTGATTCAACGTTTTGGTCTGGGTACCTAAATCTCTCTATCCGTTGCGCCGCCAATTGTTGTTGTTGGTGTTACTGTTGCACGTTCATGTTTGCCCTTCTGTCGGTGTAAGTAGTTCATTGATCCTTTTCAAAATGAAATGCGCTCGTTCTTCAAATTTTTTTTTCACTGCGTGCGATGCAATACATTGACTTAAATTCTGCTCGAAATCGAACAATGATCGCGCTTTAAAATATAATGTCGTTTAAAAGTTCAGAAAAGGATTCAATTGAATTTTCGAGTCGTTACTATTGCTTTTGTTCTCGACGCTCTGTTCTCTTCTCTCTCTCTCTCTCTCTCTCCCCCTCCCTCTCTCTCTCTCTCTCTCTGTTGCTTGCAGCAGCGCGTGTTGATTGAATTGAACGATGTGAAGTATACAGTACCATTTTTATGTGCAAATAACGTGCATCCATGTGTCAACATGCCAACGCTTAGCACCAACGACGGTGCACGCTCAACAGTTTTTGATGTTTAATGTACTGTCGAAGCGAGCATATTTGCTTCTGCACATTGTTGTTTCCGGTGGTGTCGTTATTTCTGTGCACATCACATCCACCTCTGAAATCTACCATTGAGGTGTAAAGGCGAGTATGTCTATTTTATTTTGGATTCACATACTCGTCTTTAGATCTGAGTGATAGAAATGACCATGGAATTGAATAGAACTGCGCATAGATGTTAATTTCTCCACTAATTAGTATATATTTTATTATTTTAGTAGTTTCACCAATTTTATTATTTTATTAGTTAGTAGGTCTTAGTAGCCACTAAGAAGTAATAATTATTATTTTATTAGCGACTAACATCTAACTAATTAGTAGGTCTTAGTAGATTTTTATTAGAACGTTAGTAGATTTATTGGTAGAATGTTAGTAGAATGTTAGTAAATTCTTCAATATTAGTAAAGTTTTTATTACTCTAGTATAGATCTAATGAAAACTCTACTAACAGCCACTAATAATGAAGAATCTACGAACATTCTACTAACATTTCACTGATAAATCTACTAACATTCTAATAAAAATCTAATAAGACCTACTAATTAGTAGATGGTAGTCGCTAATAAAATAATAATTATTACTTCTTAGTGGCTATTAAGACCTACTAACTAATAAAATACTAATGGAAAAAACCTACTAACTAATAAAATATTTTATTATTTATTATTTATCAGTTACACCAATGGAACTGCGTTAATAAAACGGCTGACTGTTTCTCTCTCACTCAGTTTCCGTGCAGAGTTACTAAGCGACGGTGGCAATCAAAACCAATTGAAAGATATCAGCAAAAACCGTGAACTACCAGGCACGGTACAATTCTTTTTCTTCGTGATAAATCGCATTGAAGGAGAGGAAAAATTGACATGCAAAGCCGATTGCCATATTGTACTTTTTATGGAAAAAGGATAGAAATTGCCGATTCAAATGGTGTAGTCTGACAATTTGACATCCATATTCTTGCAAATGTGCTGCACTACATTCACTCAAAGCTGTTTTAAGCTGCCTTTATAGATTCTTTCGCGGTACACCTCAAACAACTAACCACAGTCGACGGAATATTTATGAAAATTTCACATGGAAAACAAAAATTTTAAATGTGAAAATCCACCAATCATGTATTGATACGTTTGGGTGGAAGTAACAAGATTCATCATGCATTTAAGCTTCACAAAATTGCTGATTTCCTGCAAAAAACAACAAGATTACCCTAATCGTATGAAATCGCTCAATATCAATCCGCATGCAATTGAATAAAGTTCATTTTTTATTGATTCCAAACTACTTAAAATTCCCTACAAATTGAACTGAGATAGGGGTTCTCTGGATTGCAGGGAGCAAGCAAAAAAAAAAAAAAACAAGAAATTGTAGGAAACCTTATGCATTATTACATCATTCAATTAATTGGAATTGTGCTCACTGCAACAAGATTGTGCCGCATATCTCTACTTGGTCGTCGATGCTTTTCGTTCTGAAAATTATGTAAGCGGAGGGGAACAACGAACCTACACCAACATATTCTGACGAACGGCATCCAAAAATGCCGATAAGCATAACAACAAGAAGGAACTATCAAACTAAAACAATATACCTTCAACTTTACATGCGAAGCGATACACACTGTGTATCGTTCGCTGTGTGTTTGTTACAAATGGCATTTTAAAGGGCATATTGCCACTTTGCAGCAAGCATTAAGCATCGACATGAAGCCAAACAGTTCTGCCTCTCTTCCCAATATTTTTTTTTATATCCTTTCTTAATGATGTTGACAAAACCTCAGGAATTTGTGCCGTTGGACATGCCATGCAAAATGTAAATATTCAAGATAAAAATTATGTCATTTTTGCCGAGATCGTTTTTTATCCCTTTTGTTGCTTTAGGAGTTTTAATGCCTCCTTGATTATCGTTTGTGATCAATTTGCATCGTCAGAATTCCTTTTTTCGATGGGGCATTTTTTCGAAATACTTATTTGAAATTCTCAAGTGAGACACAATATAATTGGCATTCATTTGTTCAGGAATGCTTGTGGTGTTTTGTGTAGGCATTTGTTTTGGAATGGAAGCTCGATATTTATGCAATTTCGAACAATCTCAAGCAAAACTAACATCCAAATTTAAACGGTTCGAGCGATGTAATTAACATTCTTTCCAATTAAAAAATCACTTAATCGATGCGCGTTTTACGTGCAATATCGACTTCGGAACGGCATGAGGACAATTGAAGAGCGATTTGAGGATGTGAAAGAAAGATGTTTCCTATCGATTCGGAAAAATGGTAGATCCTGCTTAATTATTTTGAGTGGCACGTTGAATATCTCGCAAACACCCCACATACGATTTGGATTTGATTCTGGAATTGAATTCATACAACTGTCTTTATAAACATTTATAGAGATATTTTTGTGCCGTGTATGAAAGCGCGATACAAAGAGTGCCGAATACAAAATACAACCTCGATTTCCACATATAGATTTGCTCATGCATCGATAAGCTTTATGCCCTTTGATACGAACACTCAATAGATTCTTGTTGTTGCTATTTTTGTTCGTTGACGATAGTGAAATCAAGCGCAATGATTATTCTGTTTGTTCATCTTGACGTGGTTGCATTCAAATCGCAAAATTAGCAAATGATGATAAAAATGAAAAAGCAACAGCAATAACCAAATAAAATATCATCAGATACACACACAAACAAACATCATTCACATGGAATAAATGGATTGTCGCGCTTAGTTTTCCAAAGTGACAGGGTTACGATTGTTTGATGCTATTTTATATGCGCGCACGATGCATTTTGAATCACTTTGAAACGATATACAGACGGCAAATAATTGCAAAACCCTACTTTTGATATTTTTTGGAATAACATTTGGATAGACGCTAGGAATTGCGAAGGGTATTCTCGAACCAAAATCCGAATGTTTGACAGGATTTTTTCAAACATTTGGATTTTTATTCGGTGTGTACAAATGTTGTAAAACACATATACAAATAAAATATCAACAGGGAATGGTGTGATGATCACTAGTGGGAAAGGGAAACTCCTAATCAGAAATAAATACCAGCAAATTGTTGGGTTCAAATAAAAACTAAATAATCAAAATAGTTCAAATAGTTGCGGATACTTCGGTTTTACTGCAATTGTAGAAGTGCCTGATAGCGTATGAGTGAGCGGAAGATAGAAGGAATGAGATGAAACTCACCCGAATCAGCCAAACACACAGCCAAACATAATCTGGAGACGCTGTTCAAGAAAAAGGGAACCGGTTTTAATTTATTTGCTTTAGATCTCTGAACGCGTTGCTCGCGCACACTGACAAAAAATGAAGAAGAAAGAAGGAACAAATGATCGAACGAACAAACGAAAGAACGAACGAACGAAAAAAATTGGCCATCGGACTGTGGTTTCTTTTTTCCCCGCATGTGTATTTGTTATTAAATGTTCTCGCTATCGGAATGTTCTTGCCTATATTTCTCTCGTGCAAAGCGCATTTATTTCAATTTATTACAGTTTATTCTTGTCACGGTGTGCTTTGCCGGCACCGAATTATTCGCACTTACTGACTGAAAATTGCCGCGACATGCAGACACCAATGTAATGAAAAAAAATTTGATGAATATTTGTGTGTGAATATGTATCATGTACACTGTACATTGATTTCACTGCTGACGCTGAGACTGATTCTGCTACTTTCATTTGACTAAAATGAACCATTTTGCGCTAAACCATTTTACAATGATGAATTCAAACGGACAAATCCGTTAAGTTTAACTTAAATGAAAGAATGTAAATCGTGCACGATTTGCTCTTGAGCAATCAGAACAGAGATAAAAAAGGACATTTTAAAAGGAAATGGATAAACGCCTCACACCTTAACGAATGAAAATTTGAAGCAGCCAGTGCTGTGCATGAGAGTATTCAATTTACTTTATTTCAATTTGATAATAACTAAAATGATCGCTTGTTATACAAACGATACGGATTAGGTGCAATTTAAATGTTTCGTTTCCATTCTCACCGGTTCAGATTCATCGGCTCCGATTTATAGAACATTCCAATACAATAACTTCTCCATAGAAAATAGAGTGAGGTTATTCTTTTCAGATCAGGATTTTGACTCATTACCGCCAATAAACGTTTCAAACAGATTAATAAGAATGCACTAATTACTTGGAAACAAATAGATTTTGTGCATAGCTCTAAAATGCAGCTGTCTATTTTTGGAAAAAAAGCGTATAATTATTGCATTGATTAAAGAAACCGAACCTTATCGAAAAGCAAATGCTCGTCTCGCGAGTGTGAAAAATGCATGTTGCTTCGGAATGAAATGTGCCGTGGCAAGATCGAAAGAGAAGAAGAGAAAGCGAGAAAATGGAAGACGAATCTATGCCTTATAATCCACATAATATTGCCGACTACATTTTAATCCCTTTACAATTTGGTATGAATCTTATGAACTAAGACACCTCTGACATGATAAGAGCATGCAGGCAAGAGCTGTGTAGAAATGTGTAGCAGCTTCTATTGCATTTGGTGTGTGTGTGCTTTAAATTCACGACAGTAATACGAGCCCATTAATATACAGATCTATAATTTTTTTTATCCAGATTGGGTTGGGCCTAATCGCGATATTTATCGTCTGGTCGTTTCTTATTTTACTTTTTATAACGTTGTTTTTAATCGAATGCATCGCAATTGAATCTGTAGTTGATCGCAACATCACAACAACGCGGCAACCGTGGAGAAGCTTGTGTGTGCCTCTCTCGTTCTATCCGTTGGTCTTGTTCGTCATGGTTATCTCGCAAAAGAGAAAATCATTGGAAATGAGTTGGCTGATTTCAATTCTATGACTTTGATCGCTTGTGGCAGAGCATATATTGACTTACGCAAATCATTTGCGTTGGTTCAATTTATATTGGCCTCATGTATTTATTTCATTTTGAATGGCTCGTCGAGCTTCTGTTCTGTAGTTTTATTTCGTCATTTAAAATATTTAGTCTTGAGCGCGCACTCTTTCAGTCATCAGTCGGTATGTGGATCTTTTGTGCGCTAATATAATTTTGATGTGTTTGATAGAAAAGTAAATGGCAATAAAAAAGATGAAAACCCGTTCTTTTCACGTGGGGTCTCCTCGGAAATGCTAAAATGAAAGATAAAGAGAGAGAGAGAGAGAGAGAGAGAGAGAGAGAGAGAGTGAGAGAGAGAGAACGAGTGCGTGCGTGTGTTTTATTAAAGGGAACAGCAAGACAAAGTAAATGTGTGTATTGCAAAAGAAAATCGCGCAAAAGCTATATAATGCATCAATAATGAACAAAAAGAAGCAGTACCAAAGCAAAGATTTGAACTTATAGCAGAAACAAGCATGAGTATGTGTTCTGGTTTGTCGTTCAGCTCATTTGGTCGATGTGTGTGAGAAAATATCCGGATAGAGGCAATCGAGGAGCAATGAAAATAGGATCGAACTGAAATGTCTATTTATAAGAACACATCGAATCCATCTGCATACGAATAGTCGCAATTCACCAACGTTGTCTGTACGATCTTCATCCAATCTATTACAGAAATTTGGATCTCGCTCTCGCTGTTACATGTATATTAACTGTGGTATCAGTCGTTTACCTTTTCCGTATAAAGGATTTCCAAGATTTACAGCTATCCACACAAATGCACATACACACACACACACACGCTGCGCGCGCGCGCACAATAGACAGATGATGAGTACTGCCTGCCTGTGATGAAGTTGAGCTCTTTCTCAGTACATAAAAAAATAAAACGAATTCGTTTGCGTTAAAAATACACATCAAAATGAATATCATCGAACACAAATTTTCAACAGATAAAATAGACAGGCAGAGCATTCACCAATAAATGTGCATTGCACATTCGCGAATCGATTTGATTTCTCTCTTTCTATCTTTCGTACTCTCTTTGTCTTTGCTTCATATTATTTTATTTTATTTTTCGATTTTTTTTTTTTTTCAATTTTATCGCATTGATTTACAGAGCGTTTATTTAGGTACATGGCGAAGGTTTGTCTATGTGGTAGCGAACCAGCACACGGCATTCAATGTTGATGGTGTGTGCGTACACGTATGAACTATGGAACGAGAGGGAGAGAGAAATAAATACCGCCAACAACAATTTATCTTCTTCGTTTACAATGCGTCGCAATAAAATATTACATATTTGAAAATATAAACCAAAAAACAACAACATCAAACCTCGAACAAAAAAATATCCGTACACTCGATTGCAGAGTTGCGGGATATATAGATTTGTATATTGCCATATCGATAACATATGTGTATTCTATAGTTATATAAATCTGCGCGCGTCATATGAGGCGAAATTTTGTTTGCATTATGTGAGTGCAGCTGCTAGAGTGCGCTCAAAAAATGAAACATTTAGCAACAAGAACGAAAAGAGGCACAAAATGAACGACACGAATGAATAATGGCAATGTGAATACGCAGAGAGCAAAAAGAGAGAGATATGAAAAAAGTGCAATTCGCACAATACACAAAAAAACACACAAGCCTAACCAACAAACGAATGAGCAAGCGAGCAAGCAAACGAATCCAAATTGGATCGCATATTCAAATGTACGAAACTGATGCTAATGCCAATGATGTGATGCAAATAAGCAAAAAGGGATCAAAACGATTTCTATCGGCGAGTGCAAAATACACACGCACGCCCGTGTTCTATGTTTAGACTGGAAATGCTATGTGCCATAAAAAAGCGGGCATACACATTGGCAAAAATATTAATAACATGCATAGCACGCACATACGAATGATGCATGCATAATCGACCCGAACAGGACCCAACGAAACGAGCATTGCGAAGCATTCATAGATGACTACATAAATCTGAATTGCAATGAGAAGTCAATTAAAGCCATGCCAAGCCATAGAAAACCTAGACTCGTGTCTTTTCTTTTTGCCGATGACTAATTACTGTAGTACGGAATTTGGTCAGAATTCTTATGAAAAAACTCTGGAGAATCACTCAAAAACTATCCAATTTCAATTTAACATGATTTCAGCAACAAATTCAATGACTTTCGGTAAATAAAATGTTCATTTCGCATATTTAGTTAATCGAATGGTTCATGGTTGAGGATCAAATAATCGCCAAAGCACTTTCCACTTCATTTCAAACAAAAGGAAAAAAATGAAGCCGAAAGCAACAATGGAACGCGCAACGAACGGAGAAAAATGAGCAATGCAATCTACCACGCAAAATTGGCCAAGACTGTCGAGAGATCGACGAAGATAGAGAGTGCAGTACAGAGAGAGAGAGAGATGTGGAAAGCCAGTTCTTTGATTACGAATTTGAGTGTGTGTTCGAGTGAATCTGTGGTGTCTACTCATGTAAATTGCCCGTTGAACATACGAACGTACATTGGCACGTGCTACTTAATTTCATTGCACACCAAAATTCTCGCGACTACCAATTTTCAGCAGCGTGTGTTGTTCGACGTTTTTTTGTTCTTCCCGCAAATAATTCTCGCATCGCGCTTTTTGGTACGACGGAAGCATGAAAATATGCAAACAAAACGGATCTTTTCGTAGCCCTAGTCCTTGGGATTTTGACTTTGTGCATTGAAACTGTGTCGGCAACTATTAAAGTGAACGAAACAGCTCGCTCGTCACTGAAAACCATTTGAATTGATTGAGATTCTGATATAGTATAAATGGTAATGTACTTATGTCAGCTTATTGACTGATATTCATTTGTCACTCGTCAGGTCCCGAATCGAACAAAGAATGAAACGGGGGAAAAAACGGGACAATGAATGCTGCATTTGTTTTTACGACATCAATTTCAACCATAAAAGTGTTGTTAATTCAACATTAAAATGCAATTGGCAGTCGATTTGGTTTGGTGAACTTTGATGTCATTTTTGTACATAGTAAGAAATGTGAAGCGCGAACGAACGAACGAGCGCGGACGGATTAAAACGACTTGGAACACACTAAAACACTTCTGTGTGTGAGCTCCTTGTGAATCAGACAGCACCGTCAACACATTCATTATTGCTGATACCGTAGTCATCGTCATAATCGCCGCCGTCTTCTTCGCCGCCAATGCACATTTGCTCAACTATTCACAGATTACACATGTCTACCCATTTATATTCGTACATTCCCCGAGTATGTATTCATAATGGCCAGAAAGACTTCTGACATACACACGAGGCGAACGAGAACACTCCACATATTAGAACCAAGCGCGCGCGAGTAACCAATGCAATTTCGTTTATATGTATAAAAATGTATTTACACACCAACGAAATAACCGAAAAAAATGTGAACAGCATACACAGAGCACTATGCGTGTGCTACAGAGAGAGCAGAGTACAGCACAGCACACACCACACAGTACAGAAATAAAATCACAAGCGCAAAAAAATGGGAAAAAGCAACAAAAAAACATTAATGCAAAAAGAATAGCGAACGCGCGAAAGCAAATGCAAAATTCAACGAAAAAACGTTAAATGAACGAAAGAGACAATTGTTGGGTTATGTGTTGTTGGATCGTTTCGCATTTGTTGTTTCAAGTCATCGCGGCCGCCACCTCCGCCTGAGCTGTATGCGCTTTGCTTCTACATCTATCTATAAATGTATACTATAGAATAAAACTCCCATCCAGTTTCATTATATGTGGATGCAACAGAAACGAAATTCTTTATGTGTTCTCTCCCCGATATGCCGAGAGTTTTGTATGTATGTCTATGGTAGAACGCAAAAAAGCATTAACAAGTAAAAGCGCGCGGGTTCTCCGGTTAGTTTATCAAGTTGCTTTAAAGTGTTCGCCAGACAAACCGAAAAAACGCGGTACGCTCATTTAGTTCAATCATTCAGTTATTGTTGTTGTTGTTATTTATATATATATATATATATATATATATATTGTATATTTATTCTTTTTTTCATTTGCATTATTTTCCTTTTTGCCAGTAAGAGTAAAGTATCATAATACATGGAAACAAAAACGATAAATGTCCTCGGTGTTCGGTATGCTCGCGTCTTACGTCCAAATTGCATTTCAATTTCGGCTCTCCAAGTTGTTTATATGTTTTCCTCTGTTTGCGCTATAAATTCCTTTCCTGCTCTATTCTGTAAAGGCATTTTTTCTCACTCGTTGGTCGGTTGAAATTTCGATGTTTTTTTCCGTTGTTTTCGGTTTATATCTTTTCATTTTGTTCCATTTTGTTCTCCCATCTGATTTTTGAGTGTGACTTTCCATTGTCATTTTTACTTTCGCAGGCTCGTGGTTTTGTTTCAATGAATGTGACTAACTGACTGACTGGCTGCTTAACTGCCTACATGTGTGTGCGTGTAAGAGTGTGTATTGTTGTTGCTGATTCCTTACTGCTTTTCTCCCAGCTCTGTTTGTGGCGATTCGTTAATTATCAAACTGGATAAAACAGTGCCGTTGCAAGTTGTGATTGTGACCATACTTCATACAATGCCACAGTGATGATTAATATTTTTCGCACACACCAGTGCACTTGACAAAAATTCTATCGTGTTTCGTTTTTGTTTCACACACCGATTATTTGATTGGCCATTGCTGTCATTGCCCAATGATAGTCGAAATTTAATCATTATTCGCATTTGTTTGTGCCCTTCTGTTATTGAGCATTGAAATACGCTTGGCAGCTACATTATCCGCAAGAATCAGCATTATTCCATCATTACACAATGTTTGTTCTGTTTTGATAGTGATCGGCGGCATTTTACACGTCTCAATCGCTGTGAATCTTTCAAGTCGAGTCAACGCTTCGACACATCGCAAATTTGAGCGTCGCAATGAGCATGAGTGTGTTGACGTTTGTGTTTGTGATCGTAATCAAATTGAGTTTTATGTTAAATTCCGTATTAAAGTAATCATATTCATTGATTTTTTGTTCTACTTTTATCATATTACATTAGGGAGGACCGTCGAAAGTTCGGTTTTTGCCAACATTCACAAAAAAAACGCTCTCATTTGAAACGAAAATTGCCCAAAAACACAGATTTTGCTGAATTTCATGCAAATTGGCCTGAAAAACAAGTGCGGAAATTTGTTTAAAGCCACACATTTTTCGTCCATTTGCATAAACAGCGTATTGAAGTGATCAATAGTTCAGATTGATTTTGTGCTCCTAAAACTTTGTAAGTGTTTGCCAAAAGAGAAAGGAGGGATCGATTTTCAAACAAAATCGTCGGTTAAAGTGCTCACTATGAAATACATTTTCACATCTTTATTTCTTGTCTTTTTTTAACGTGAATAAAATAAGTGCGCAACAAAAAAATACGAACATTTTAACTGGATGCAGTTGAAAAAGGGTTCTGTGCTTGTTTGTTTATCCTGAAAATCGAGACAATAAATCATTGAATCTGGTTCCAATTATTCGAAGAAAAAGTTTGTGTGAAAATTGCAAAAAAAAATGTCTCATTTTTTATGAGCATCCGTTGGATTTTGTGCATTAGAATCAACAATTCAGGACTACAAGTGCACACATTCGGAGCACAAATAACACCAGTTTGTCATTGACATTGTAATTATTACGCCGGTGTGGACACAGAGATAACATTTCTTCGTGTGATAATTATCAAAACGGCCAAAAAAGAAATCAACAATAACAAATCGAAATATAAACGGAACCTGTATTGTTTGATCGCTGTGATTAAAATTTGATCAGGACGGAGGCGGACGCGCAAAATTTTTGGAATTCCCCAGCACCGTTGCTAACTGAAAACCAAAACAGTGAGTTAAACCCCAAAAAGCCAATAAATTAGAATTCATTTTAAATGTTTGCAGTAATTTGAACAATCAGAAAGGAACACAAAAAACAGAAATGTTTAATTATTTTTGACTTTCAAATTGATATTCTGTTCGCTTGTGTTGCATTTTCTATAATTATTTTTTAACGTTTATATCATATCTTTTTACCCGCACTGATCTTATTCACTGATTGCTGTTTGGTTGGTTAGAATTTTATTGCCGTGTTTGGTACCGACCTCACCAAAATAAGTGACAATGTGTATGCATTATTTTGCATTTAAAATCGATATTGAATTCGACGCTGTTCAAAAACTATATTTATTTTTGATGTAATTGTCCGAACGCGTATTTCATTGGAAATTGAAAGCTTCGACGACAACAAAAAGCGACACGACAAAAATATGCAAAATGATTGCAACGAACAAAAAAAAATTTAAGCTGACCATAAGTTAAATGCGAACAATAAAGACAACCTGATTCGATGTTGTGCGAGTTGAGCTAATTTCGAAGTCTAATGTTATTCGATACGGTAATTGTGTGATTGTGAATGAATTCTAAACTGCTGACGAGCAGCAAACTTTGCACATTGCCATGAGCTCATGAAATTGATTATTCATCGATGTTCCTAATTCCCGACACTTCGCGACACTCAAATATTTTGGATTTCATACAATCATACTTGTTGTTTACTTATGCGATTCAAATGACAACACGTGTTATGAATCTCCATTGATTCTAAACATAAGCTTCAATTTCATCGCATTTTTATTTGATTTCATTTTCAATTGATTTTTGTAAAATATCCCTTCACAATTAATTCAATTAATGCGAATTGTTAATCGAAATGCAATTATTCCTAAATACCGACGTTCGAACTGGCCGATTGTATGGAAACTTACTAAATTGAATGATGAATGATTGTTTTCGCGCTTTGCATCACTGCTAGTGATTTGTTTGATCGATGCTCCAAATATCAAATCTATTTTTTGTACTAATCATATTTATAATGTAGTTGTTAAACATACTATTTGTAAACATTCAGGGAAACCTATCCACATTCGGTTAAAAGTCAATTTGGAAAAGACAAAATTAAACGCAATATTCGCGGGACGACAGCTATAGAAAACATAATAATAGTCACAATTTTAGATTTCAACTTGCGATATGGTGTGAAAATGTCGATTCATCATTGCGATTCAAGATGTTTTGCTCATTTTGTGAAGAAAACACATGAACAAAACAAACTCTCCGTGGTGACATTTGCCATTTTTATTATTTTTGATGCAGTGGCGTTATCATTTGTGATAGACAAAACAGTAAATGATCTCGATGACATCGAAGTGTGCGCGTAATAACGGATCTTCTTTTCAATTCTGGCCACAATATTTTGACACATGATAACATCTTTGTGGTCAGCTACTGAGCCGAAGCGAATTCATGTTCTTCATTCTCTTTGAAAGAAAAAGAGAATCAATCTATTTTGAATGGTGCGCAAAAATACTCATTTTATATAAAATAAACAAATTATATTATAATATGAAAATATATGTCAACACTCCGTTTCAAAATTAATTGCGATACAAGACGTGTAAATATATTGAAAATGAAGTAAATAATTTTGATTAATTTAAGGAGGCATTTTGATCAATAATGATACTGCATTTTACAAGTTATGAATCATTTTCCCTGAATATTTATTTTATTATCCCAAATTTTGCGAGCTTGGGAATGTGGGAAATATGAGAAAACAGATATTTTATCGTTGAACTATGTATATTTTATTGACAAATGTCAAATATTTTGAATGGATCCATCTCATTTCGGCGCTTTCTGCTAAGTCAGTAAATTTACTGGACAAATATAAAACAAGCTAACGAATTTAGCCAAGAAAGTAGAAGAGTGAAAGCGTTTTTTATCGTGATCACTGCAAATCCTAGAGAAATGCCGAACAATTTGGATCCTGTACAAAGGCGATGACATTTATTTGAAACGGTACTGAATAGTGCGATATGTGTCCACATTGTGAAAATGTGGAATGTGCACATACAAAAGAATTTGTCGAGCACAAATTGGCGCACATTTTTGCTGCAAAATACAGCCATTTCAAATGATTTATTTCAACAAAAAACTTAAATGAATTTGATTATGTTTGATTTGAATAAAGTTGGATTGAAGTAGTGTGTTGCACTTTCAGCGGTTTTTTCCATGACAAATTCATGCTTTCGTTGCATATAACAGCTAGAGAAGTAATACACAAACATATGCGATTTTTTTTTCTTCAGTACGTTAACAAATTAAAGCACGAACCAAATGGAAAGGAGATCCGAATGGTAGGAGCAAATGCACAGTGCATCAGCATTGTATATGGACACATTTGGTACGATGTGCTTTTTGGCTGATTCATTTGTAAATTTGTTGTTATTTTGGTGATTCTTAACATTTAAAAGCAATGCACGAGAGTTGCATCTTTGCGGAAGGAACACTTTTATCCGCGAGTTTTAATGCTGCAATTAATTTGGTTTTCCTAAAGATCAATAATTTTTCTAAATCGCAACGATACGCATGAATCACAAATGTGAAAAAGTTCTGTGCGAAAAAGCAACCATCTTGCAAAGCAAGAGAGAATGAAATGAAGACAATGGTGATCAATTGGAATCACGTTAAAATGTTAAAATGTACTTCGGCCGCAGCACGAAAAACAAATTAAGCGAAATAATGGAACCCATTAGCGAAAGACAAAAAACAACGGCAAAAATAAATAAACAGAAATCAAAGAGAGGAGAAAAGAATATGAAAAGCACAGAAGAGTGCGAATATTAAGTGCATGCGTATGAAAGTTAGAGGCATTTAAAAATCGATCTCATGCCCGGTCGACTCAATCCCTTAGTTTTGAATTTGAATTAGCCAATCAAATGAGAAGAGGAACTTAATGTGCAACTCTCTCATATTGTGTTCCATTGCACTATACATTCTCATCCACACGATGAACGTGTTAAGCGTCCAAACGATTTATTCCTCCATTATTATGTTGCACTTTCGAATTGCATCGTTCATCTACTTAAAGACAAGTTGATGCTTCACGTTTTTATTATAGTCAATTCCTGTTGATATTCAATTTCCTTGGGAACTGTTTGAATTGTGCAGGGTGTTCAGCATTTTTAGCGGTGTGAGAATCCCGTCTGATAGAAATTGCAACCAAAATTGAACAGCCATAGCAACATTTATGAGTCCCTGTTATATATAAGGAGACCCAAATAATTTGTGTTCCTTATTTGAGTAAATGGAAGCGGGAGATGTCTCGAGAGTGTTTCGATAGTTGATCCATAGTCAAAGAAAAATCGCGCCCAGAGTAGCGCTCAATAAGATCACTGTAATTACAAAAATAAATAAGACTTGATCCGTGTGTTTCTCTTGAAATACATCTCTCTCTCTCTCTCTCTCTCTCTCTCTCTCTCTTTCTTTCTCAAATATATAGATTAATAGAATACATGCGTATTTGTTTGTGTGTGTGTGTGTGTGTGCGCGTGTGTGTGTGTGTGTGTGCTTGTGCGAACATTTAAACATAAGCCTGTGACCGGCCTTAAACTCGGATCACATATATGAGCACACACAATTTATTTAGTGAGTGCGAATGCGGGTGCGCGCGCGAGAATGGATTCTCTCATATCGAGTGATTGAAATTTGGTTATACTGCGTGTGTCTCTCGAACTCCCATTTAATGTTTCTGATTTGCGTGAAACAAAAAGAGAACTGCATTCAATTCACTCTGTCTAGCACACATGCGCCCCGTGCACACCGCACTTTTAAATGCAGCGTCTGCAATTTGCGTATGTAATTCAAAACGGAATCAAATTCGAGATTTTTGTAGTACATTTTCATTTCAATACATTCAGCGAATTCTCGCTTTCCGTACATGGCTGGACTTTTTGTGTGTAAAAATGCCATGGCGACATCATCGCCAGCGTGATATCGTGTACGTGCGAATTCAATATGTAAATAGAGGTTTTCCGAATGAAATTGCTAGCCATGCAATAACCGTAGCATCGAGCGTTCGAAAACCAAGATAGACAGAGAATGAATGTGTGCGAATAAATTGGCGGGTGCAAATAACATAGATCAGCTTACAAATCAAAAAATGCATGAGACATGAGCTGAGACTTGGATCTTCTAGGGGGTATGGATCTCTCAACGTGCTAAATTGTGATCGGTTGCGATGTACAAATTCAATAGTGCGACCATATCGTGTAATTGATATATAATTTGAAAATTGCTTCAATTTGAACAATATCAGCACACATCAATCAATCTAATTTCGATGATTACAAACTATGGCAAAAATTCAATCTCTCTCTCGGTCTCACTCATATAAAGGAATGGAAATGTTATAAAACAGAAAATGACGTTTACTAAATGTTATAAAACATCAAAACTAGCTTGCAATTATTGGGTTAATGATGAGATTGCAGCCAATAAATGTAATTAAATATAAGAATTTTACTTGGGACGTTGCAAAACTGGGCAACACAAAAGATTCCAAGAATCTGTTGACCATGCACTTGACAGCATTAGTCTGAATTTTTATGGTAAGGAAAATTTTCACGAAGAAAAGAATGACAAATGCGTTTCTTTTAAGAGTTTTTGAAATGATTGAACTCGCAATGTATGCGTTCATGTACAAAGCGTCTGGAAACAAATTCATGTCACGGTACACAGCTAATTGAATCGAGTCGTTTTACACATTCAAAGATAATAAGCTATCAAATATCTTTCGGCTTGACACTTCCACTAATTATTATGTTATCATTCGCTATCAGAAAGTTGATGTTTTTTATGACTGACACATTTATTTATTCATTTACTTGATCGTTCATCGCGCTCCCATCGCTCATTTAACGCACTCAAATTGCACATGCAATTCAATTTTGTTTTACTTGCGCAAATAAATGCCAAACAGCGCGTGATGCGCAAATTGCAAATGTCAACCATATGTAATAGAGATGTTAAATTCTAAAAAATTTCACTGAATGATGCTGTTGGGTTTAAGGGTTAGGAAGTTGCAATATTGCAGTGATAAATCGAAGCGATAAGTTTATTTTTCTCTTTCGAAATGTTGTGGGATACGTGAGGGGCAAAATAGAGTATATTCTAGGGGTTGAACACATGAAGCTAGTGTTTGAGATCAGCATAAGGAGAGCGAAATTGGTAAAAAATAACAGGCATACAATAATATATTTTAAATAGGAGAGAGTGCGCCATAAAAAGATTCAATAGAGATTCCATAAGAGATTTATTATATGCAGAATATTCGGCTTGGAAGTAATATTGCGCAGAATATTAGCGTATTTTATTTGCATGAACTAAAAAGAGGAATATAGAAACGACAAAATATGGAAACTAAATCAACTTGAGTTCGCTATTGAGTATATGTATACTAGAATCAGAATTTAACCCCCTGAGCAAATTGGCCAATTAAAAAAGGAAAGATTAATTTCATAATGTATGGGATTGTGTCCACTATTTTGGTCATGTGGCACAGTTCATGGCGAGAGATTATTCATTAAAACGTATATACGGATCATTCTTGCGTTCTCGCATGCGGAAAACTAATCACGGTGCATTTAACGTAAACTTTGCTCGTTTTAATTGTTTCTGCTTTTTAATCGAATTGCAGGTTAGCGTGCTACTTCTAGACGATCGTTGCATTTCGATTTTTCGCGTTATCTTTGAAATGCTTGAGCAAAACAACAACCAGCGGGAGTAAACCAAATAAACAGCTATGAATGTTGATATAGTGATAATGGCACGTACGTGTAAAAGTGTACATTGCTCTCACTCTCTCAATCCTCCCTTGCACATCTTCTAAAACATCTCAGATAATAGCTAGCGAATAACAACGTGCAACGATTGAATTTTTGCTGCTTAGAGTCAACATTCTGTTTTTTTTTCATATATTTTTTTTGTTGCTTTTATTCGTGTTTTTTGTGCGCTCGTGCGCCATTTATTATAATATTATTTACGAATTTTGTTGATAAATATTGAGAACAATTTTCGCATTGGACTTTAATATGTCACCGACATTCCATTGAATTTGATCTCCAGAAAGCCTTCTTTTTTTCAGTTTTATCTCTATCTATTTGAGATTGTGCTTCTGTTTCCAGGCAAACATGAGTTAGCCACTAACACTTTTTGGCTGTTGTTTCTAATACTGTACATAAATATAAATTGTATGCAAACAGAGAAAAAGGCACAAAGCGAATATGAAGATGAGACAGCGAATTGAATCCGCGATGGGCAATGATTTCCATCGTTATCATTTATTTTATTTGTGTGTATGATTTTTATTTCTCTCGTCGTCGATAGGCAATTATGTTGACAGCTCGAGTTTTTTGATTTGATGATTAAAGTACACAAATGGAATAATTGAATGAAGTAAAATATTTTTATTTTGTTTTTTTATTTTTAGCATTTTGATTAGCACGGCATCAAATCAAATGAACTTAAACAATATTTAAATAATGATTATTATTTTTACAGGGCAGAAAAATAGTATTCAGTATGAGATTGATTGAACTGATAAATAAATGTACAAATGAGAAGTGAGGATTAGATTAATATTGCAAATTGTCATAACATTTTATTTCTGAATACTGACAAAGATCAAACGATTTCTGCTGTTATCAAATATGATGCACATTCGTTATCTGTATAAACTTGAATGCAATATATTCGCCCGCTTTTCGATGAGGGTGATTATGACAATGACAATAGCTCGTAACAATCGAAGGGATAAGAAAAGCCTTAAGAGAGATGACCAAAGATGAATGTCCCATTGACAAAATATACCGTCCGAGTAGATAAATTCTTTGGAAGTGTCGGTGCCATAAAGTTTGGAATATGGCGCAGGCTCTGTCGATCAACGCTCACTCCAAAAGCTACACTTTGAAATTTCTTTTGCACAATATTCACAAGTGTTTCATTTGAATGCTCAATAGATTTGAATATCGATTTTATCGATTTTCTTTGAATTAAAAAAAGCATCTGCAATTTTTCACTGAAAAATTGTAAAAACGGAAAATGCAAATAGAAAAATACTTCTGTTGTCGTTCTCTCTATTTCCATCTCTATCTCGCTTTTCATATCTATTTCCAGTTCTTTTATTCTCACGCGAAATTCTCATTATAATATTATTGTATTTATCTGTGATGAGTAAGAACAAATGCAAATGCTTAAGGTTCGCATTTTGATTCAAAGAACTCATTCGCGTCATTCACTCATCGAATCATCAAATGCGGGTGAATGTAATGTTGTCCAACGAACAAAAAAATAAAGTTGCATCTGTGAGTCCTTGCAGTAAAAAATCAATTTGGTAAAATGTTTATATACGTGACAGCAGAATGTTGCTGCTGCCTTTTTATCCTTTCGATTTTGTATATAAGCTATATTGCGATGTGAACCATCGAGCAATCGAACACAGAACGATCGAGTGATGTGTGTGGGTGCGCGCACACAGTAAATGGGTGGTAAAATTAGTTTATCTTGTTTATTATTGTTGGCATTTCTATATTTTTTTCTGTATTAGCGCGCACAAATCCATCTTTGCCAATGTTCACCAACCGAATCGAACCGAACGAAAACCAAGCCAAGCCAAATACTCGTTCGTTCGGTCGTACATTTGAATGTCACTACTTTTTATGTATATTCACACAAGCGCACTCAAATTGCATGTCGCTTACACAAAGTTTTGTATGAGAGTCGTTGTTGTCTTTATCGCTCTATCGAAAATATTTTCTCAAAAAATGTTCGACTGGATATTCGTTTGGTTCGGTTCGATTGAGTTTTGTTGCCATTACTGATGTTGCTGGCGCTTTTCATAATTGTTGTTGTTGTCGTTGGTATTACAGATTGACAAACTCGAAAATGCGCTCCATCTCCCCCTCTATATACTACCTGTTTGATATAACAGGATTAAAAGCTCTTTCCTCTCTCTTCGATGTGCAAACTACAAACCAGGGTTGTTCGAGAGCAAACACATCTGTCAGAGTGTTGTAAAAAATTGGCGATTGTCTGTGTGTATAAGTGTGTGCGTGAATTGCATATACATTTTTTTCTAAGTAGTGTGTCTGTGAATCGATTTTGATAAACGATGCACACGCCAAAAAAACAGAAAGAGCAGAAAAAATAAAATTATAGCGAAACGCGCACACACCAGAAACGATGAGAGAAAAAATTCGGAGCGTGACGAATTGAGAAGAGAGCGAAAGAATGAACAGTTAGTAAATGATGAAAGTGCATCATGACACGTCGTCAATATAGCACATAAAAAAAAAACACTCCAAACTGAAACGACCAGAAGAGGCAATGCGAATGTATTTGTGCTGCTGCTTCTGATTCTGCTGTTGGTATAAAATGGTTTCGCAGTGGGATTAAGGCGGTGCATCGTCATATTTGCTGCGCTTGAGTTAGACTTTTTGGCTCCATCAATATATTTCGTAAAGCATATAAAAATATTGTTCAACAGCAATAGACACATTGAAATATATATTTAGCGAGCTTCCCAAATTTGCACATCGAATGCTGGTAATGGCACTTCTAATTGAATTAATCATTGAAAACAAGCAAACATTACGGTCCCGTCATTTTCAAATATGCATGGACGATGTAGATTCCGCAAAATACTTGCCATTAAAGATTATTTCGGAAATGTTTTTTGTTGGTGCTCCTGTAAAAATATTCGTAACTCTGAACTGTTTCCGCGTTTCTATTTTGTGTCATGGTGTGCGCGCTTTTTCCTTTTTTCTATTTCGCAATTCCTCTCATTCACTCCTTTTTTGCCATTTACGATCCCATTTTCCACATAAATACACAGCCCGTCGAAGTTTTACCGCCATTTTATGCGTTTGTATAACATTATAATATTTGCAGTGATTACTGATCCTTATCGTGGCCACTCCGTTTTAATAGCTCGAATGCAATACAATTTCATTCATTGTCAATCGCCAAATCGTCCATCGGAAGGTTTATGCGTCACATTATATGTTCGAATCTATCATTCAAAAGCATAAACAATGCATGGGACAGCGACGGCAAAAGTAGCAGTAGCAATATAATCAATTTTTATGGTTTTTTTTATGCTCGCGGCTGTATCGTATTCGGCTATGATCGACAAAATCATATTTAATTTTGTGTACAACAATGGGAAAATATGATATGAAATGCATTTACTGTGTGCTGTCTGGTGATCGGACAAAAACGGAACCACCGAATTGCCGCCGAATGTGGAGTGAACGAGATAGGTGCAAGCGTAAGTGCGTGTCTATGTGTGTGCTTTACATTTGTCTGCTTACGTAGCGTTTACATAAAAGTCTCTATCTCTCATGATAATATGCAGATATGGTGGTGTAGCAAATGGCAGTAATGTTTCAGCCACCAAATGAAAAGTGAAAAAAATGCGAAGCGTTTGAATCGAGCGAGAGCGGTTGTTGTATGCACCGCACAATGTGCTGTAGACTGTAGTAACAGTGCCATTATGTAGGTGCATAATATTGAATTTTAAAGTTGGATAAGGGCAATAATTGCGCGTTAAGAAATGGGTTGTTTCTGTATTATCTCATTGTACTGGAGCACCACTGTCACTGCCTTTTGTTGCTGCTCTCGCACTTTTTCATCATTTCGCTCCATTCAGTTTGCTCGGCTTCAGATGCAACGCACTTTTTGTTGCCATTCAATTTGAATGCATGGAGTTGTATGCGTTTTTCCTGCTCTACTTCGTTTTGTTTTACTTTTTCACTATCTCTCTCTCTCTCTCTCTCTCTCTCTCTCTCTCTCTCTCTCTCTCTTTCTTCCTTGTATTTTTTTTCTCTATTCATTTCAAATATCTTCACTGTGTATATCAATGATTGGAATTTTGCAGAGGGTGTAGAGGATATATGCCCATGAGCTTTATATAATATATTCCATTGTTATTTTTTCATTTTTCCCGAGATAACAACGCGAAAATTTCGTTTACCAGATCCGACATTTTGAAAACAATAGCATAATATTCATGAAAATTATTTCAAACAATTTGCTACCGTTGTGATAAATAGTATTTTCGGGCTTGCTTTCTTCTTCCATTCTCATGCTTCTATTTTCCAATTCATTTTTGGGTGCATGCACGTATTACCATTTCACCACCACCGGAGTTATGACAGTTATAAAAATTCCACTTTTGCTTTGAACTCATCTATGAAATAATTGACATTTTTTTAGACAAATATTTGGTTTTTCGTGTGCGTTTTTTTTTCATTTGCGTTGTTTTTCCACATCCAAAAACCGTATGTTGGGTTCTATCAAGACCCAATTTGTTTGTTTTGCGATTTTTGAATTTTCATTTTGGGTGCAAAGTGTTAAATGCAATTATTTAAATTTTGTTTTTTTTATGAACGCGTGGTGGGCAATATTGTGAGTATTTCTGATAGATAGTTGGGGGTATTTAGTTTTCAAATAATCACGATGCGATAAATTCACAAGAATCGGCAGGCAGTATTTTGAATTGGATTGACTCGCGCTCAGTTGATCCATCGATTTGATAGTAGCTATGTGTCGCAAATGTGGGGTCAGTCGCAATCAAACCAAATAGATTACCAATGGATGCCGCTTATGAGTGTGCGCGCTCACCATACCCACTTTTTTCATTGTTTTTTTTTTCATTTTGCCGCTGCTGCCGCATTTTTTCATGCTGCATTTAGTTAGCTATTTGGAAAAAAGGCAGCGTCATTGAACCTTCCTCTGAATCGCAATAGAACGGTGAATAGCAAAAAGAGTGTATATACACATGTATCCAATGATGCAACGAACGTGCGCCACCACAATCATCGACAATATGACCGAACGAAGCAAATTTCATTTCAGCAGAATGTGCCAGTATATATTGAGCACATAATATATCATTTCTAAGACGTGCATACAATAAACCTCTTTTTCACATGAATCAAAATTGTTTTATATGGCCATTCTCCCGAGCGTTCCAACCAAAAACTAGTCGAAAAAAAAATCGGATAAAAATCGATTTATTCTATTTGTTTTCCTCTTCAACATAATACACATAAAAAATTAGGGTTGTGGCAGGCCTTTTCTGTTGAATATAATTTATTTCTGCAAAAAAAAAAAACAATGAATGAAATAAATCTACCGAGAAAAGTCTCAGATTTAAATGAAGAACCGAGATAGAGTGACATTAGCACAGAAATTGGTTCATTATATTCTAAAACTAAAGTAATTTGTGGCTTATGTTGGTTTGAGTCCTTCGAAAAATGTCCAAAACATATTGTATATGGTTGATTCAAAAGCGTGAAAAACTGGGCGCAATTGCACGGAACAAGTGATTTTATGCGATGTTTCGGTTTTTGTTTCTGTTTCGATTTGCAAAATTTTCACTGAAGCAATTTATGAAGAGTTTCCTCACTCTTGATTGAAGTGTGTGCTTAACTGTCTGGATTGTAGCTTAAGCTCATAGTTGTCGCTTAAATGAATGATTGCATGTTCGTTCAGTTTCAGTCCATCAGATCTCATTTTCAATTTTCTGTCTCGATTCGTTTGAGTCCTTCGTGCTCGTGCGTGCTCTTCTGTTGCAGTTAATATCTCTCAGCCATGACTTTGCCATTGCTAAATACACGTTTCTACAATTCAGCTAAAACATCGTACCTCATGTATGTATATGTGACGAGTGCAAAAGCACCCGACTACATACATGAAGGATATACCAGTTGCAATAACATGATTCATTCACATACACACAAGATATGGAATGTATTTTATATACACTCTATTCGCAATTGTTGTGTGCTTTCTGCTGCTGCCGCCGCCGCCGCCGCCGCCGCCGCCGCTTCTGCTGTTGTTTATTTTATACTGTTCTGTTTTCTGTCGCTGC
Source organism: Obolodiplosis robiniae (assembly GCA_028476595.1). Taxonomy (NCBI): domain Eukaryota; kingdom Metazoa; phylum Arthropoda; class Insecta; order Diptera; family Cecidomyiidae; genus Obolodiplosis; species Obolodiplosis robiniae. Next base: position 23,884,178 of record CM052017.1, read on the forward strand.
CAATCTAAAATATTCAGGGGAGTGTGTCTCGAGTTCATGAAAAACTTTTCCAATGGAATTTTCACTTTTCAATGTGCGTTTTTCGTCTCATCCCATCTTCAAAAGCAATTATTCGGTATATGCAAAAAGGGCCGTTCAAATTGGCGACATTGGCCGTGTAAGCATGTTTTTTATTTGCCGCTTTTGTTGTGTTTATTCACTTTTTGGACCTAGCAATTTGCGATGTTGTGTGTTTTGTTTATTTTGTCTGCTTGACTCTGTATTTTATGTTTGGGGATTATTGGTGTGTGTGTGTGTGCTTGCGCCCGCTCGTCCTTTTATGGTGCTAGGATAAAAGAATTAGTCGTTGGCTCCGATCGTCGCCAGTCATTTTGTTGATTTTAGTGAATAATTTATCATATGCTTCCATGAAAATCAGATATCATTCATTGTGCATTCGTCTTTTACAACAAATGATTTCACATGAATTTGATTTTCAATAATGCATTATTACATTGTGACCAATTCCGACATTAAGGCCTCAACATATATCGGCTCTCTTTTATGATAATTCTATTGGCTAGCCATGGCAATGAAGCTGTTGTCACATTGTAAGATACAGCCGCTGTTTCAAGTATTCTCTCTCTGGCTGGCTCATTATTATTGTCGCTTCCAAGCGGAATTTCGTGGAAAATGTTGTACTTCTTATTGTTGTTGCTGTTTTTTTGCCCGGTTCTCGTATTTGCACTGTGCGAATGAATTTTTGCAGTAGAAACGATTCGGATCGTAAATGAATTCATTTGTTTTTAAATGTATAAACCGGTGTAGTGTGCAGTGTGCACTGTGCATTCTTGCGTTAATTACGTGCTCATGCGTTCAATTTTAGCTGCCAGTTATCGCCTTTTTTTGTTCTCATTCAATGAGCAGGAGTGGAAAAAAACGAAGCACTTTGCAAAGTGCTAATGATACATTGCCGACATTCATTTATGTCGTATTTGGCGAATGACAATAATTAAATCATCACGTCAGAAAAGTCCAGCATGTGTGTGTGCCGTTGGCTCTTTACCATAATTGGAACGGCACGTTGCATGCTCTTTTTTCTCCTTTGACGAGATGCGTCTGACCATTTCGGTTCGTATACTCGGAAAGTCTCTGGAAATAATGTGCAACAATCTTGGATCGAAAGAAAAAAACACTTTCAAAATCACAACGGAAAATTAAACAATAATAATGAGCAGGAGTCAAAAAAGGTAGTAAGCACCATGCAGAATTGTGAGAATCTCCGAGTAGTTTGCGCTGTTGCTGCTGCTATCGTTCGCCCACGGCGCTTTTTGTGATCTACCTCAACATGTTTTGAATAGTGTTTTGTTTACATTGCGTGCGCGTAGCCTGTGTAGAGTTGAGGCACATTCATGCAACGACTTTTCCTTAGCGGTAGCACCACGACGGCGTGTATGTTGCTGACGTGTATGCTGATTTTCAAGTCCATTCTAATTGAGTCTTGGCGCTCGCCAGAGAGAAAAAGAATATATGTACACGTGGGCGCTGGCGCGCTCAAGAAACGCGTATAACAAACCGAGAAGAGGAACACAAAGTTGATGCTATGCATGTCAATGGCACTACATTGAAAATTCGCATGCCATATTATATTCTCTCTTTCTGTATGGCCAAACGGAATGTAAAATGATATCATATAAATCGGCTATACGAAATGAGAAAGCGCCGTCAATCATTCCTTCGACAATAAATCGAAAATATTCGAGTTGTCCGCAAAATATTTGTTTATTGCTTTTGCTTGATTGAAATCAATTCAATGAGCTATCAACATGAGAACCATGTGCACATTCGCGGGTAAATTGATGGAAAATGGTGAATTGAAGAGATATTAATTTCAGTTGACTTTGTCTTCGCAATTGATTCATCCAAATTGGTGTGTGATGCGAGTGTGCAGGAAAGAGAGGAAAAATGCTCTTGAAATGTAACAGGATTAGAGCGAACACCCGAAAAGAAATGAATTTACTTGGACCTTCATCAATTTGCTGTTGATGAGCAAACTACTTTTACCGAACCATTTTCGTTAGTCGTCGACACATGTGCATGAGAACAACTATGGTTTGCACACTTTCTCTCTCACACACATTCACACATCAATGCGTTGCTGGCGCTACCATCAAAACAAAACCCACTAAACAAATCGAATCGCCGAAATGAAACAAAACAGAATACAAATAAGAGTTCATCAGCTTCATTCACGAGAATGCTATATATTTAGTTCTAAACAATACATAACATGATTTTGAATGCTACATAGATTGTGAGTGCGACAGTCACACACACACACACACACACACACACACACACACACACACACACACACACACACACACACACACACACACACACTCAGCAAACCGCCAAACGCACACATGGCGTTGATATGTGTTTGATATGTGTGCTTTCAGACGACATAAAAGTGCATGTGTTAGTATGCCTGAGTCGTACGAGCTCAATACTATCGGAATTGGGGAGCGACCAAGCGGAATACACATCGATGGAAACCGAATTATGGCGTTGTCCTCCGGTACTTTATGTTTCATTGATTTTTCTTCAAAATTCATTTTTACTACACCTCACCGACCCTTCAATGGTCCACAATCCCTTTTTATTGAGGACGTTTCTCTCACTGCCTCACATTGGATTATCACTATTATTGTGAGGAATATCAAAAAATTCTATGCATATTGGCTGAATGTACGATTGGACCGTGTTTCGCGCTGCGCTCCCAGCGTCCTTTCGTTGTCGCTTTCGCAAAGTGGCATTGCACTCTCCTATTCGAAACATGCATAACACCACCAAATGAGTGTATATGAAGTATCTGTCTGGTTGGCTCTATAGTCGTCGTCGTCGTCTCGTCGTCGTCGTCGTCGTCACCGCCACTGCCGTCGCTGTGGTAGTCAATACAACATTCATTCTAACTCACTCATCCATTTCAAATGCCGAGGAAAATGTAGAGAAGCAAACGAGAAAGAATTGTGGTTCAAGAAGAAAACATATACTGATGCATGTGAATCCGAAAAGAAGAATACTTGCTCCGACTTGAAACGCGATTGCGAAAGCGAAAACCCATGCACAACGACCACGATGATGACGATTCACAAGCACAAACATATTGACGTAGATAGAGAGAACACTGAAAGTTTTTCGTATAGAAATCGGTGAAATCCAGCCAAAGATTTTCCTGCATTGTTGTTGCCGGTGTGCGGATTCGTTGAATCGACTATGTATTTGTGTTGATTGCTTGCACTCACTCGCTCAAATCTTTAACGATATACACACAATATAAATGGCTGTCTGTTTGTGTTTTTTCTCTCTCGCCTGCTCTTTGGTGAGCCATTTTTCCTATCCATTTTTCAATTTTTCTCGATGTGTTTTTCCATTCTTGCGCGCGCGTGAATGTACTGCACTGTTCGGTGTATGTGAGAGCTCGGTTGGGATCAAGCTCATGCGAATATGCATGTACGTTGGTGTTCTCTCTTCTGCTGTTGCTGCCGTTGCTGTTGTTGCCATTTCTTTATATCTGCGTGCATAAGAAATTTCTATAGGTCGCATAGAATAGAATGATTGTGTGTATTTGCTGGTCGTTGGAAAAAAGAGTACTTTAATGAGCGCGTATGGTATAACATTGATTGCCGGTTGAATTCTATAAAATTTATTAACCGGTGGAGCGGACGCGCACAAATATTTAAGTCGTTTAAAATTTGACGAACAATCAAGAGAAAAAAAAGCAGGAGCAAGTGATCAAAGGCGGAGTGTTTGCGGCCGCAAAAGAGATTAATCGAAAAATCTGAATCTTTTTTTTTTTTTGTTCAGTCAGTTTGCCATTCATTTCGAAATCGATTTTTGTGCAGTTTTTTCCCTGCTCTTCTGCTCTGATATTTTCGTGTGATTCGTTATGTGCGTGCATTTGGTGTACGGTGCTTTTTATTGCTATAAATGCATTGCATTTGAAGTTTCAGTTGGTTCCTTTTGTTTGGTGTGCATGAAAATGCTGGAGAGAAAACCATGAGTCTGAATGCATTTTATTTTCGATCGAAGCTAAATCGAAATTTTCGGTAAGCTTTTATTATAGCTTCGGACAACCACAAACAATTATTGTAGAAGAATAAAAATAGATTGCCCCACAGAAAATGGAAAATAATCCAAAAGAATCAGCGAAGTGATAAGAAAGCATAAACATTTTATGAGTCGTCAGTTCGACATTCAATGCTATTTTCTTTTCAGATATTGTATGTTATTTTTGTCACTCTCAACGAAGTACATGAAAATTGCCAAAAGTTGTTTGACCTGTCCCAACATCTTACGCCAGAATATATCAAGCTAACTGTGCATACCGTCAAGAGTGGTCCATTCCAAATATTCCATCAAAAACTGATTTATCTTGTTTTACGCTGAAATGGGCAAAGTGTAGCAAAATGTTGACGGAAAGAAGAATTAATCATGTGGCGAACACAAGAAAACGGCAAATATTTCTGTTCTTTCGGCATGTAAATTTACTAGGAGAACAAACAATGTGCAGCTGTATTTAGACTTTGTTCATAATATGGGCATGAACATTTACAAGTCTCCGTACGCAATATACATTTTTCATTGGAGAACCTACGAAATTTGTTTCTGAATGTTATTTAAGAAGGTCGAGCGTTGAACGCTTATCTAATTTTTATGTTGATAAAACATGTCGCTCTACATCTCTTATTATTCACTCATTTTGAATGAATGCAAACGAAAATACAATAAAAAAATGCGTTAAGAGAAATGAAATTCAAATGCGAAAAAGAACGAATATTTCATCTATGATTCGTTGAATTTGTAGCATTGAAAAAGGCACAGAAATTCGTTATACAATGAATTTGACATCCAATATTCTGAGCAAGACGAATTTGAATGGCGGAAGAAGAATGACGGCGAATTTTCAATTCAACAGCTTCCAGCAATTTCTTCCATTTTAGCGCGTATATTTGTGATGAAAAAAACAATTGCAGCTTTTTTAAAATACGACTTCAAACAAGAGAACAAATCGAATAATTAAAATAAAGTGTTCATGGTGGACGAAAAAAGAAATCGCAGGCATTGTGTATAGAAAATGAATGGATTGTATGTGCGTGCGTGTTGACAAAACGCGCGAAATGCGCTGTATACTGTGTGCTATGTGTTTCGATCTCAGAAAAACGGCATATTGCACATTTCAATTCAGCATCGACTCAATAAATGTGATGTATGTAAATTTTTAAGTGCACTCAACTCGATATTATCAAGCGAATTTCATTCAGCAAAAATAGCAAAAATGGAATTCAAAGGAGAAAAAAGGAGAGCGAAATAAAAAAACAGACACATCAAAATAGAAAAAATAGTATAAACCAAAAGATTTGAGAGAGACAGACAGAGAGAGAAAGAGTCGATTCGCGCGGGCACGAATACTAGCACCCGAATAAATATAAGCACACAGGATCATATTTAATGGATTGCATTCATAGAGCTATAGGGTTGAGCGTGAGCGGGCTTTGTACATGCAACTGAGGTATTCTTAAATAGTGTTTTGTTCATCGTGCGTTCGATTGGCAAGTTCAAACAAACAAACAAACAAATGCTAAATGAAAGAAAAAACAACAAAAACAAGAATAAAAACGAACCTCACACGAATAACAATGTTTATATGGATTTTATGTCTCATACTAGCCCGATGCAGACGTGCGAGGGAGGAAAAGAGACCGATGCTGTACCGAGTCTTGAGTTCATTGACTCACTCTTATTCAAATAATTATAAAAACACAACGAGCGCTGAACGACCGAACGACCGAACGAATTCCCTTTATATCCATTTAGTGCAACAACCAGCCAGCCAGCCAGCCAGCTAGTGATTCTAGCACGTATACCACAATACGCGCAAGACACAGTACAAACAAAAAATATATAAAGAAATATACTTTGTGATATATGTGTATTGTTTTGTGCGAATGAATGATATTATTTGTAACAACGTATGAATTGAATGCATTGCAAAATTGCACACACAATGCGACGACTATTTCGTTTTTCGCTCACTTCATTTTTCTTTGATATATCTGGTGGCCTGGCTTGTGCCATGCCATACACACAATAGCTGAAGAGAATTTTTTGTCTTATATACTACATACAATCATTTTGTTGTTGTTGTTTTTATAAATAATGTGCAATATGTGCTTGCTCTCGCTAGTCTTTCGTCTATACCTATAAATATAAATGATTCTGTCGTTATTTTGCGTGCTTTTTTCTTCTCTCTTTTTCCATACAATATAATCATAAATTGTGTTTTACTTCTTTCTCTGTGCGAAATCATCGTTGTACTTTGTGCATTGCGCGAATAGACCAAGAGACGAAACAGATTGAGAGAGCGAAGAGGCGACAAAAAATGCCATCAGAGAAGAAAAACTGAAGCTGAAAAGATAAAACAAATGCATAAGCTCGTCACGTCTGTAATATTGATGTTAGAATTTGGCTCGATTCGCGTTTCACAATTTGAATGCATTTTGTTGATTTGTTACATGCGTGGTTTGCCTGTGTGCTGTATATGACCACTCATTTAAGGTATATCCCCGCCAACAAAAACCAAAATTCAACTAGATTCATTTGGATTATGTTCTCTTTATCACTATTTTTCGTTGCGATGGCAAAATTCGTACTGAAATTTACTAGTCCCGGTATCTGCACACATAAAGGAATTTCTTCATCGCAAAACTCTCTAATTCTAAATGCGTCGCATCAACAGAGAGAATTCATTGCACTTTGCCAATTTTCTTATTTGAATATCACGATTTACAAATTACTTGATCTGCATAATGTCAAACGTTGAGAACGCGTCGCGCGATTGATTGCGAGAACGTGTGAGACAGAGGGAGCGAGAAAGAGAGGGAGAGAGAACGGCAGCAAGAGCACACAATTAATGCGCGTTTCACAATTCAATGTCGGACATATTATAAGCACGCGGTAGCGGTCGCATTCTTTTAGATTTGCAAGTGCAATTACACATTTGAGAGTGAATATCTTCAACCTTTTCTTTTGAAAAAAAAACGCGCACGATGTGACAAAAGTTATCAGAATAGAAAACAGTTGGGAAATTAACCTATCTTTATGATAAAAAACTTTTCGCAAAATGCAAGCAGAATACTATTTATATGTTTTTCAATCACCTTTCAACAACCACACCCCCCCCCCCCCCTCAATCTCTTTACCAAAGTTCAATGAACAACACCCACACAATTCGAGTGTTTAGCAATTTAGGAAACAGGCTGTAGTTTATTTACAAAAAAAAAAACCATTCTCATATAAATGAACTTTTGTCGTAACAATTTACTAATTGAAATTTATTGTGATTTAAATTTGATTGCAGACGGAAGAAAACATTACACACAACTGGCCTATCGACGAAAAAACATGAATATTAGCATATGCATAAAGTGCAGCAAAAATCAACAGAATTGCATTGCGTTTGTTCATTCCAAACAACGATAATTGCACCATCATAGCTGTCGTCGTCGTCAGTCGTCTGTCGACAGTGACGGCGACATCTTCCTCACACGCAAACCAACCAACCAAAATAAGAGCGCATCAGCAATCGCAACAATCTAAACAAAGCTCACTTAAACTTCACTCGAATCGATCTGCATAAGCGGAACATCCAAATATATAACACGAGCGCGCATGTGCTTCTTCACTTTTCAAAAATATACATGAATTTTATAAAACGTTTGTTGTGAGCAGAATTACAAAACTTGTTCAATTGTTGTGCTGGCTAGAAATTTGTTGTTACATTGAAAAGCAATGCCCATGGGTGGGTAAACAAATCGATTAGACAAAATACAATACAAACAGTAGACCCATGTGTAAAAATAAAATCTGCTAAGAAATTACCAAAATAACATAAAATATACTGAGCAACTTAGACTCACACAGAGCAAATCCAAACAAAGAGCGATTTGTTGGCGCCAACACACACTCACACACACACACAAACTTACTAAGCGCAAGTAAAAAAGCTCCAAGCAAAAAGCACAGACATACAAACACAAACAAACAAAAATTATCTAAATTGATTGCATACAACAAAGATGGCAATAAATTTTTCTGCCTCGTTTGCTGCATGCCTAGCGGCCGGCCTTAAGGTCCCACGACAAATAATGTATTGTATATCTCAGGACGCCGGCCCATACGTTCTATATAAAGATTCACAAGAGGCGGCTGAACGCAATGCGTTAACTTCATCCGGACAATGGAGCGCAGATATGTATCCTCATCAAAGCCAGTAAGTGAATGAATTGACCTTCCAGCATCAAATTACAAACAGTTCGTTATGATTCTCGAATGGCTTGTCAAACTCAATGAATGAAAAAGGCAATATCTTCGTTGTGTAAACCCACGCAGAATTTCCCATTATTTGCCTCAATCATTACTCACTTCTTACGGTTTAAGATTGAGTTACCAGTTTATTTCTTACATTTGGTTTTTTTTTTTTTTAATTAGTTACGTTTCTTTCAACCAAATCTATTCATTAAACACTGTTCCTCCAATCAAAACATGCGTGTATTTAGATTTTACAAAAATTGTCCATTTTCTAATGTGAAATATACAGCAATAATCAGCAGCATCAACAGCAGCTACCGCCTCAACACACTGCGCCAACCAGCCCGAGAGACGAATCGCAACAACAGCAACAGCAGCAGCAGCAGCAACAACAAAACGAAAATACCCATCGTAATTTACCCTCACCGGCCGCAGCACATCCTCAACAAACCAATGCCACTCAAGATATGGACGAAGATGTCACCATAAATCAGGTTTGCACCACTCAAACTGTACTAGTACTCTCAAAAAACGAAATAATTGCACTTGGTCTACAATCAATATAACAATGTTGTGTGTTCTATTTTCTTATTCGCCCAAATCACAATGCACAAATTAAATGTTCGATGAATGGTTTTGATTTCAGGTGAATTCGTTGCATCAGCAGCATCAAAACCAAAATGTTACACAGAACGGCCAGCAGCAGCAGCAGCAACAATCAAATCAACAATCTTCGCCCGAACAGAATATTGATATGTCTGCCGAACAAAATCAACAGAATAGCCAACAGCAAAGCAACACATCGAACAGTCAGCCAATCCGAAAGTAAACATCCAACGCTATTTTATTTGAGTGTTTCATTGAACTTCGGGCCTTTTTTTCTGCCATTTTGCCATGCACTCGCTATTTCTTAATCTCTCTGGTTGACAATAAACCAAGATTGCGATGAAGCTATAAATGATATGGTCTTCTTTTTAAGTTTCGTTTTAATGTTATTGCCAAGTTAATGGCGGTCGATCGTTGTGTAGGCGTTTCGTTAATTCTTCGAGACTCCGATTGTTGCTAAGATTCCGAAGTTCTTTCCTCTTCATCTTTTATGTATCGAAAAACAGACAATTTTAGCATTGCACTCAATATGTTAATCTCTCTTTTATTTTCCGTAGTGATGGAGCCCAGTGTTTCGATGCATCACAAGCCGAACTCAATTACTATCGGCATCCCGGCCAAGCAGCGATGTTGGCGCCGCCCGGATTTCCGCCATTACATTACTTGAATAAGCCATTGCCCGGTCTCAGCATGGAACAAGCACAACAAGCACTAGAACAATACAATCAAGGCATACCCGATCTATTACCCGGTCATAATATGCATCAAACGTCACCGTCGCCCGGTTCCATCAAATCGAAAGGGTCCGATTTGCGGCTATTCAAGTGCTTGACTTGCGGAAAGGATTTCAAACAGAAGAGTACATTATTGCAACATGAGCGCATTCACACCGATTCGCGACCGTACGGATGCCCGGAATGTGGAAAGCGGTTCCGTCAACAAAGCCACTTGACGCAGCATCTTCGGATACATGCTAACGAGAAGCCTTTTCAATGTATCTACTGCCCACGAAGTTTTAGACAACGTGCAATTTTAAATCAACATCTACGCATACACAGCGGTGAGAAGCCTTTCAAGTGCGAGCATTGTGGAAAAGATTTCCGCCAGAAAGCAATCCTCAACCAGCATGTGCGAACGCATCAAGGCGAGCAACACAGTTATTGACCGCTACCTTTACACTTTCTGTTGTTGATTTGATCCGATCTGATTGTCTGTGAAAGAGATAAAAGCCAAAATTTTCCCAATTTCCATATGATAGAGAAGCCACAGTTCCAAAAGCTGAACTAAAATGCTTTCGATTCCGAAATGCACACACATTTTATAATTGGTAGTTCATAATTCAATGATCTTCCTATGCATTTCCATTTCAACTACCAAACCATATTAAATTGTATCCTTTCGCAACAAATCAGCCCATTTACAAATGAAATGCGCTTCACAATAAACCAAACGGCACTACTATTTCTTCTATTTGATTTTCGCAAACGGCTTCTGACCACATCAATTGTGGACAATTCCTATCTAAATGCTAGTGAATTAAACCTCAATTTTAATTTTCCAACAAATTGTGGCTCTCTATTATTATTTGTTTCTGTCTTTCTGTCATGCTCAAATAAAGCGAATGTTCTCTCGTGTGGCTGCTAATACACAATATAAAAACACATTTTCGGAATAAAACCCCAAAAACTCCAATTCAAATTGTCGATCAAATGAATGCTTGGGCAAAAAAATTCCAAGCAAATCGAACTTTCCAATCAATCCAAAAAGAAAAGAAAACGGTTCACGAAATTTTTGTTGATTTAATTTGACCGAAACATAGGAATATAGTCGTTAATGTGACTCTTTGCCGATGACTTCGCAGGCCTAACCATACATGTTTATGTTTTTGTTTTACTGTTTTGCAAACGTTTCCCCAAATTCAGTGTATAAAAATAGTTGCAGATCATATGCAGCACTGTGGCCACACAATTTGTCATTTCTCGCTGACGGTGGTGATGATGGCGGTGGCGTTGGCAGCAATGGCGATGGGGAAACGAAAACTGAAATTGTTGAACAGAAAAATGAAAACGAATACAAACATGAAAATAATGGTTTTGCTGGCGATAATGCGCACGATACGGCCGAATCAAGAGCATATTTTTCTATTCAAGGTGGTGCCGGTGCCGGTCTTCAGTATCCAGCTTATTTCAAAGATGCTAAGGGCAATAATCATTCGGTGTTTGGTAGCAACCTTGGTTCGTTGCAGTATTTGAAACAGGGTCCAAAGGGGATGCTGCCGGATGTATTGCAACAGGGTCGGAATGCCGGCATGCCATTATACGTACGATGCCCGATTTGCCAAAAAGAGTTCAAACAAAAGAGTACGCTTCTGCAGCACGGTTGCATTCACATTGAATCGAGACCATATCCATGTCCGGAATGCGGCAAGCGATTCCGTCAGCAATCACACTTGACTCAACACTTACGAATACATACTAATGGTAAGCCGTGTAACGGAGTGGTTTGTTAATACTTAAATAAATGCGATTCTACGATCAACTATTCCATGGTTGTTGTTTCTTTTTCTTCAGAAAAACCATACGGTTGCATATATTGCCCGCGTTTCTTCAGACAGAGAACTATTTTGAATCAGGTAAAGTCAATGCCGAAATTGAAAGTGGTTTGATGATAAATTAAATTTTCTTAAATCATCAGCACATACGAATCCATACAGGCGAAAAACCTTATAAGTGCGGGCAATGTGGAAAAGATTTTCGGCAAAAGGCGATCCTCGATCAGCACACTCGGACTCACCAGGTAGTTGTTTTCAAAGCCATTTCTGCATATCGCAACACTTCGATTGATTGAAATCAATCGTTTTTCTTTAAAAAACCACAATAAACATAATTTATATGAATGTGTATCATTTAAATAGGGTGATCGTCCCTTCTGCTGTCCAATGCCCAACTGCAGGAGACGATTTGCAACAGAGCCTGACGTTAAAAAGCACATAGACAACCATATGAATCCACATTCGTCAAAATCACGTCGAAATCAAATGAATAATGCAGCTGCGGCTGCTGCAGCAGCCGCCGCCGCGGCATCTGTTTCAATGCCAGCACCAATAGACGGCACCAAAACACCGTTCCAACTGTCGATGGATAAACAAAATAATCTTATACCACGAATGAATCCATCGATCAAACATGAACTGTACTTCCCGCAATGCTATGCACCTCCCTTCGGCAATCAATTCGGCGCCCAGCAACAAGCACACAGCAGCAGTGTTGGAACGACAAATAACACACCGGTAACATAACATGCTCAATCCATTTTCGTTATTTTCTATTCGAGCTCTAGATTTTTTCGAATCAGCATTTTTATATTGAATATGATATTTTATTTGGTCGCAGGTACCTAATGCCAATACTTCAACAGCGACATCCTCAGCAATACCACCGCCAGCCGTTGTGCAGTGACATTCGACCTTTGCACCGCAGCACATGCCGTGATAAATGCAATTCATTCAACTACAACAGCAACAACAAAAATAAACCGACGAATTTCGTTTAATTCAAATTGATGATTATATGTCGTTCATACACCCCGGAAAATGTGTAGTAAATCAAGAGAAAATTGTGGCAAACTTGTATTGTCGATGGCTTGTCGACATAGATAGATATCGCAAGAGAGTGGGAGACAGACAGAGAGAGAGGGAGAGAGAGCATGAGAATAATGGAAAAAATTGACGCGGACCTACTAAGAAAGTTTCATTAGAAAATCATACAACAATATTTAGATGTAGATATTCTTTATAATAACGCTCTTAAAATGATCATTACATTAACAGAAATCTATACAGAGATGGGGAGAGATAGAGAGAGAGAGAGAGAGGAAAGGAACGCATTTATACACAAACATTAAATATGAGTAAATCATGATGAATTTTTAAATTTCGCAAACTCTAGCAGAAGAAAGAGAACGTTTTCAAGGCTCTATTTCCAAGGCGGCCGATTGCAATCATACGCGATTCTCTCCAAGGAAAATGTATAGTAACAATCGTGCTCGATTGCAATGGGCCACGATCGGCCTTGCAATTAGGGCGAAATCTTTGTATTGGCCATTTTCCACTATTTAGTTTTAATTGTCTTCCCAATTCCCAAGTCAAAGCGAAATAAAAAGTGAAATCAACGGCGGATCAATTCAGTCACATTGAATTGCAATCGAAAACTTATTAGTCAAAGACTGTATTCAATTCATATCCACGCAAACGAAACAGTAATTTAGCCATTTACCCAAAACAGTTTTGGACAATTAGACGTAACTGCATAGCAACATAATGATTTGTTTCTTTGTGTAAATCGCGTTGAGAAAGTTGTGAGAATTTTTGTTACGAGTGCAATAAACCCAATTCGTATGTTATTTGAATATTTGCCATAAATTGCAGGGGCGCAGACACACTCAAGATAGAAAATAGGTGCAAATTTCAAGCGAATCTTATTCTTTTCTCTATTTTTTATTTTTAGATTGTATTTTGTTTCATTTTGCTTCCATGAATCCAGCTCCCGGCAAATCCAATTTGTATGTGCGTGAGTGGATAATGGAATATTGTGATACAATTGATAAGATCGGTGCCATTCGGAATGTGAATGAGTAAAAAAAATGAAAAGTTTTTGTTTTTGCACTTGTTAACTAAGTTTGTGATTTTTTCGATTCGATTTGAAATATATCGATAGAATTTTTTTATTTCGTAGAAACGTACCTACTTCTTTATCGTGCTGCATTTCATTGAGAAAATGAAAATAACAGTTATACACACACACAAACCAAGCAAATATAAAAAGCAAACAGTTTTGTTTGTCTGTATTCTTTTCTTTCGAACCAATTTCCGAATGAAATGATGACAACTCAAGTTAGTAAGACTGTGCAAAACCAATTACATACAAGTGAGAATATGCCAATTATAGGAATAGAGATTTTGCACAATGTGCAGAATGCAGATATTGAGAAATAATAACTCGCCATCATGTTTTTTTTTCTTCATTTAAGCATTTTATATTTTTGTCTCCTTCGTGAGCAATTCAAGTTTTTTATATCGCAGTTTTCTTGAATAGAACGCATTTTTTTCTAAACGTAGCTAAGTTTTGTTATTAAAATACTATCGAATTTTTAGTCATACTTATGAAAACGAGGCACACCGCGTCACTCTTTCGCTTGGACGTTGGCATTTTTCGTTAGAGATATAATGTCGTTTTTGTATGTGCACGAGAGACACTGTCGATTATTTTGAATCAATCGTACACCGCTAAAGAAAAAAAAGAATATTCAATTGAAATTGGGAACGATTTAAACGAATTTCTGTAGATCGTAAGAAACAATGAAACCAATTAGATTCGAATTTTATTTTAGTCATACTAACTTAGTGTTAATCATAAATTGTATGCAATTCCACCGCAAAAACAATCATTTCAGTTGAAAGGATTTTTTTTTATATTGGTTTCTGATTGTGTATTTTTCTTTATCTCCCGAAGTGATCTTTATTCAATATTTTTTATTTTAAATATTTTTGTTGATTTTATTGGACGAAAAAATGTCATTTTATCAATTATAAAATTAAATTGTGATTTTTTTTATTATTGATAGCAATGAAGCTGGTCGACGCCAATCGGCTATCGATGCACAGAGTTTTAATTTTTAAAAAGGAATTTTTGAAAAGAAAATGTAAGCGACTAGAAGAAAATGAAATCAGTAAGCGTGCGTTCAAAAAAAGTGGACAAATTAGGTCCATTGTGTGGGCAAATAATGATGCTTTTTCATGAGACAGCGTGTTACTTGATGAAAAGGGATGAAAAAAACACACAGGCTCTAGATTCGAAATGGGATAAAGCAACATGAAAACGCATTTTATTTGATCCACTTTAGATAAATTTAGCAGCAACATTGTAATACACGAATTAGATTTAGTTAGAGCACGCACTCATATTCGATCAGACAAATTTTAATATATTCAATAATGATTTGTTTCTCTTTTTTTTCTCCTATGAACATTTTCCTGATTTTGTTTTTTTGATTTTTTTTCGTTTGATTTTCGCATCTTATTATTTCTTTGGTGTTATTTTATATTATGGATGAAATTGGACCAAAAATGATAAAAGAAATTCTCTCACTATAAAATCCCAACAACATAACGTAAGTAGAAGATGAGAAAGATTAAAGCCCAGTTTTGAGGCTCATATTCGCGCACAGTGTTCAAGAAATGCATTTATTTTGTGAAGAACGTTTTTTTTAACATTTCCTTCGTCACCAAACTAATGCAATAATCGGCAGTAAATTAAGAGCAAGCGATTTTAAATAGCTTTTAACGTGGATACAATTTTTACAGAGTGTTTACTTCAATATGTATAATCGTATGAAATGAATATGATACATATAAAGAAGAAGCAGACGAACACAAATCCGGAAAGAATGCAAAGCAAAATAGAAATGTGAACGTGAAAACCCAGAACAAACACAGCAACCATAATATAGTGTTTAACGGAACAAGAGTGCCTAGCTTAATCTAGCTGTTTATGAAATTGAATTTAAATCAAACATGATGAAGATGATGATGATAATGAAAAAGAAGCGGAGGAGAAGGAGGAGGAGGTGGAGCAGAAAAAACGACGAAGTATGGAACAGTAGAGCTAGGAGCAAGTATTCATTCTAAGTTGAAGTAAAGTAATAAACCAACAGAAAACTACAGCAATCTATCAGACGTTCATTTTACAGATCGAATTTTTGTTATTACATTTATAAATAAAAATAAACACCGCAACTACAACAAATCATTAGAAAACGAAATAAACAGGAAATGAAAGACACATAAAAAACACATTAAACAATAGTTAAATTTGGGCTAGCGATTTTTGTAATTGAAATATGTCAATAGATAACACCCTTCAATGGCATTTTTGATGATGATGTGATGATTCACCCACCAATAAATGCGCTTGTTCGAACAATACACAAACACAAGAAAAAATCAAAAAAAAAATAAATAAATCAAAACTTGAACATGCAAACTGTTTCATCCCAATGACAAGATTTTCAAACAACAGCAAATTAATACTCGTTCGGTTTCGGAGCTTTTTTCGAATGTTTGCATGATCACACTCACACAAACGAAAAAAAAGCAAACAAAATATTCAAAGTTTATTCTCGACATTTTCATTTGAACCACACTTTTTACACATAGACAAACAAACAGAAACTAATAAATGTACAAAGTGGTGCTATTTTTACAATTAAATTCACACTAGCAAACGACATACACGAATTTGGGCGATTAAATGCATTGAAATTTTCGTACATACATATGTGCGGTACGGCATCACCAATACCGAAATTTTAACTATCGCAAAAATGTGATAAAAAGACAAATTCTATTTCAAAGTATTTTTTAAGAAATTAGTACAGGTGTGAAAATCACATGCAATTAAACACTAGCGCATTGATTAGTGTTTGTGGTAAAGCATTGACGAGCAAAAACATTAATATCAATGAAAATGCTAGTGAATGAAGCTTCAACTATCCCACTAAAAGAGAGAGAAAGAGAGAGAAAGAGAGAGAGAGAGAGAGAGAGAGAGAGAGAGAGAGCACAATTTCGAAAAAAAATCTCAGTTATGTAATGCAAATATTTACTAACATTAGCCATACCTCTAACTCTCAGTTTTAGAAATCGAAAGCCTATCTATATTGTTTAAGTATTAAATTTTATTTATATCGAATATGTTATATGGAAATGTGTTCAAAGAAATTGAGCTATAATTTCACAAAAGATCCAAATTTCATTCAGTTACAGTTTTATGGAATTTCAAGAAAATACGATTCTTTGTATCAATATTATGAGAGGGACAATGAGACATTTTCAAAAATTGACATCCAAATTCACTGCACATGCATTTGATTCATCGTGAATTTTGCATCAGCACTCGACACGGTTTACATTCGTTGGAGCTTTATTAGCAACACATGCGATTTCAATAGATTTAATACGCCCAAATTTTCAACCAGTTCAATAAACAAAGAGTTTTATATTATTAAATCATACATCAAGAGCAAACAGTACAGAAACCGGAGCTAATTATTTAACCAATTATAACATTTAGCCGAATTAGAAATTACTGACAGAACAGAACACTTTTACAATTAAAACATAATTAAGAGAATTTTTTAAGAATATTTTTTTATGTCGATGAACACAACAACTGCAACAATAGCTAAGACAATTCTAATTATATACATACAAACACAAAGCTACCCAGACAGCGTCATATCATTATATTCCGAATATTTTGTTCTTGAGTATTCATCATAACCGATGGAACATTTGCAATAGAATGGCCTTATTCATTTTTTCATATTTCAACATTTATTGCTTTTGATAAATAGAATATTTGACTGCATTGAAAGAGCAAATGTCTGTTATTTTGTGGACAATAATGCGGTTGAACCGACGATTGATATCAAATGGATGTAAATATCGTGATTTGATAAATTTCAATACGACAATTTCAAACAGCTCGGGTTTTCCAATTTGTTGGGAAACTACAGTCCGCAGATATGTCCTGTTCGCTCTTTTATTCAGTCCGTTTGATGTAATCAAATCCGTCGATATTCACTCACAGTGCCCACAGTTTTTCAAATAATTTTTCAGCTATCGTTGATTGGACTTCTGTTCAATTCATTCGTCTGCCCCTCGAGATTCCGTTGTTACGACCATTTTTTTATATCGGTACAATGTATAAGACATACACCAAATAGCATAAAGAAACAGTTTGTTATTTATATAAAGTTGTTATTTTTTGATTAAAGAAGGAAGAAAAAATCACAAAACCATAGCACCGAAATGATGAATTGGGATATAATAGAGTTATAAGAGAATTGCTAGCCCAAAAGATTGATAGCCCCCAGTTTGCCTAACCCCCGTTTATCTTTTTTCCATAGACAGAATACTACACTATAAAAGAAAATAGATACAATTTTAATAGACCAAACTAAATCCTGTTGTTTGTACAATGTTACAGTTTATCCGGAAACAATTATTCAATTATGGTTTTATTCAATTACGATTAAAACCAATTCGCAACCGAAAATCAACCAGAAGCAACAATAGAAAGCGTCATGTTTTTTTTTCGTTTTTATTACACAGTTACAGTTTACAATAGCATATACAGACGAAAATAGAATGGAAATCAAAACACTTAAATTCAATTTTTTATTTGGATTCGCGTACTGTTCTAAATGCAGCGAGATAATGATAAATAAAGCAAATAATCGCAAGTGGAAATGTTTTCTGAAAAAAAGGAATCAGAATTTTTGAAAAGAGCTACAGATGAAGATGACCATGGATCTAGGTTAAAAATCTAATTCTAAAATGATAACAGAAAAAATGCATGATTCTCGTGCAAGTGTCGTCCGAAATGTCCTTTAATGCCATCGAAATTTCCTCTATGAAAGTTCCATTTTGGAAAATAATGACTTTATTTTGGATTTTTCTAAGATAAGCTCAACTCGACAAGTGAATGATCTCTAAATTAAATTTGTTTTCCAAAAAAACATTTTTCCAATGAAGAGATTTGAAAGATTAAGTTAAAAATATATACAAAAATTGAACTAATTAATATGAACCTGGATTTTTTCAATTGAAAAAACGTTCGTGAAAAAAGCCATTCCCCTCCAATTTGCTTTCAAAAATTCCAAAAAGCACAAATTTTCTTGAACGAAAGCTTGGAACGTTTTAAATTAAACAGTGGAATGGATATTTTATTAACCCAATCAATGTCATCCAAGCAATTAGCTGGCCAAAAAGTTTTGCCAGCTCCCATAAAAATAATTTTTTTTTTTTGGATTCGAAAATTTGAAACATAAACTATGAGAATTCAAGGATTAGAAACTGTATACTATAGAAACAAAAGGGTGTTTCCACAATCAATTTCAGAACAAATATTTTTTCGGTCCAAACGTTTTTTTGTATAGTTTTTCACAATGTCTCCACGATTTAATAATGATTCAAAACACACGAATTTCGTTTATGCAATTTAAAGGAATTCATTCAGATTTACTTTCTGACTCTCAATAATCAAGAAAAGTGGTAGAAACGTTAACAAAAGTGGTAGTCACACAATTTTCGAAAAAATCGGATGAAATTTTGTGAAAACATGTTTTAACCAAGATGACTCAAATGATGTGACATGAAATTCATACGGCAAAAAACTGATTTAGCATTTGATCGTTCTGCTGGGAAATCCGATGCAAAACGATGTGAAAACGTTGAACAAAAAAATATTGTGTGAGCAAACCAATTATTCAAAGCAGACAGGAACACACACACACAGAGAGAGAGAGAGAAGACAGAAATCAAAAAACAAAAAATGTCTAATCGTTAGCTTGTAAGTGTAAGTCATAAAAAAACACATTTAACATGAAGTGAACTTTGTATTGAAGCGCTTGCCGAAAGATCAGACTCAGATCACAAAAAAATGTAAGAATATCATACAGTGGACATAGAAAAGTTTGAATCATTTTAGGTAAGACGAAATTAAAGAATTCAAGACATAAGGGAAACTAAATGAAAACATTAGGTTTGTGGGAAATTGAGAAGAAAAGCTATTTTCTCGGTATCAAAATTCACATACAGAGAGAGAGGAAAAGAGAGAGAGAATTCAAGCCATTTGATTTGCATGAAAAGAAAAACACTAACATTTCACACAAAAAATGCAAAAAGTAAATGCGACTGAAAAAAGAATGAAACAAAATGTTCTTGTAAATATTTTAAGGCGTAAAAAAAAATTACTTACAATAAATGAAAGGATATTGAAAAAGAAAATCTGCACATTTTTGTTCACAAAATCGTGGTTAGTTAAGCAAATTCTGATGGCGCCATCTGTCGTAAATTACTGTCGCTTTCGTGCCACATTCTTTGTGATACTTTTTTTCTGCGTTGTTGAAAGTATGAAAAGCAAAGAATGGATGAGTTTGACATAGATTAGGCACAGACCAAACAAAAAATTATCAAAGCAAAAAAGAATCGATATATGTATGTTTTCATCTGTTTTGAATTGGTCATTTCGTGCACATCAATAATTTCACTATCAAGTGGTGCTTGAAAAGACAAAAAACTGCCTCGTACACACGAGGTGTACGAGAGAAATTTACATAATTTTGGTTGTTGTGAGTCAATAAGATTGTAAATGCGATGAATCGGCCAGGATTTAGCATTTTTGACAGATTTGGTGGTCGACAGAAAACACGATGTGGCTACTGCAAACGTTTCTCCCAGCGATATACTCACGGTGAGTAATCTCTAGTTGGTTTCCTGGAATCAAATTTCAGCGATTGTAAGCAACCGTGTCTCCTGCATCGAGCCAGAAATTCAAAGCAATGTGCAATATCCCCTAATTTACTTCCGCACTGTGATCTCAGCATTTCCAATGAAAGGAATGCATCAAATGAAATGCACAATCAGTGCTGAACAGCTCATTCCCAGAATGTTCCAATTTATGCACTGTTTCGGAGTGTGAGTGAATTGAAAGTGTTCACAACTGGTACTAATATGACGTTTGTGACACTTGTTTATGTTTCAATGTATTGTTAATCGAAGTCTATTTTTCACAGATTGTTTTCACATTCAAGCTAAATTTTCCCACATTCATCAACCATTCAAAGAAATCAGTGAGTTCAGCAAAGTGAAATATAAACTAATGTCCAAAATCTTTACTATATTTTCGTGATTTCAATATTTTTGAACAAATGATTCACTAAACATGTTTAATTCTGAATGACTCACTCAAGAAAACTGCTCCAAATATTCAATATTCAGTTGTGGGCACTTCATTGAAATTTCTATTCCATTCAGAAGATTAGTAAATACAAACAGCTTGATTGTTTGTGCGGTGCTATTTTGGTTGATTGAGACAGTCTATAATATTAAGAATGTCACGTAAAGTGACAATTGTGAATTATTATGGTGCCCAAGACGATTCCCGTTGCGGGTATTGCTCAAACTCCTCCACAAACCAATCACATGGTAATATTTTTCCGGAAATAAACATCTTTTAAATTCAGTTATTATTGAAAACACATGCATTTTCCAATTTTGTGTGGTTTATTATAGGTATGTGGGCCCATTGCATGACAGCTTCAGACTATCAGGATTTAATTGATCGAGGTGCCAATTTGAGAGCAATTTTTGTTTATGACAATTTTGTTTTATATATCTCATTCATCAATTTTAATTGAATATTTTCCCTTGAAGGTTGGCGGCGATCGGGTCAATATTGCTACAAGCCAAATAACGAAATCACTTGCTGTCCTTGTTACACCATCAAGTACGTAGTATATTTGTCAAAAATTATCCATCAATTCCGAAGAATATGTAGAATTTACCGAACCAAAATGGGGAGCTCTTTCTCTCTCCCTCACTCTTCAATAACGCAATTTGTATTGGCAATCGATATTGATGAACTTATTTCGTCTCGATTCAGATTTTAAATTTTCGAACGATTTTAATTTGCTATCTCAGCGATGCGATAACAAATTCCATATTGATTTGAGTGAGATTTGTGACTGCAATTTAAGCAGGACATGTGCTCAGCAGCTTCGGCTACGTAAATACTGCCTTCTTTGTGGATGTGTAGTAGTACGTGACGAATATATATTTTTAAAAATCTTTCAATTTAATCAAACATCCCCATTTCTTTAATTTACATTTTGGTTACATCGAATTTAATGATTCAATTTCTGCAGATGCGATGCAATGGCGTTTCAACTATCCAAATCGCATAAGAAAATTCTGAAAAAGATGAATAATTATCTGCGAAATGGGCAAAAAAGCATCGTTGGCAATGGCAGTGACGGCACTAACAATACAATTGAACACGCTGAAAATGGTCCCAATGATTGTGATATGAAAGTGGATGGAATGCAGCAGCAGCCCGGCGATGCTGATGAATCAAGTGCCTTAGCTGAAAGCAACATGATTACCTCGAATCAACCAAAAATATCGATTGATGTAGACAATGTACTGGAATTGATTGAAAAATCGGAGAATAGTAGGGAAAATCAAGCGGGTAGCAGCCATGTGACCGCTGCGCAAATCCAAAACAGTGGTACGGGAACAAGTAGTTGCAATAATAAAGCAAATAATGAATCGATGAAGCGTGGTGCTGTTGCTGGACCAGATCCAACTAAACCATTGCAGCCGAAAGCGAAAGTACTACGTCAACAGCGCAAACTAGAGAAAATGCTGGCTAAATCGAATGTCCCCGATTCGATGTCAACCGATGCAAATGAAATAAAAGCAACGAAAAAAGCGCCGAAAAATACAGAGAAAAATTTAAAGTCGTTACTGGGCGAAATTTCACCAGATGATAGATATAAACTAAAGGTTTTTCTACATATTTTGCTTTTTTTCAAATAAACTAGTTGATCCTAAAAAAAATTCATTCTGATATTAGGTCAAGTTAGTCCCATCACATACTGCTTCTACGGAGGTTGAATTAGACTTATATCGACGCTACCAAGTGCGCATCCATAAAGACCCTCTGGAAAAAGTGACACGAAAAAGTTTCGAAAATTTTTTAGTTCGTTCACCCATTCAGGTTATTATCACACAATGTTCATTCAAAAACATTTGCTTTTCTTTTTCTGTTTTTTTATTTCTTTATCTCGCCGATATCACGTTCGATGTGTAATCTCACACAATTTTTATATGATAATGATGATGTATCGCCATTTGGTGGGTCTATTCGTTGTCAGAGTCGATAGTGACGCGTTCAAATGCAGCAAAAACACTGTATTTGAATTGTGAACGAAATTGTATAGTGCTGAGGATTTGTGATTCTCGCTTTTTGTGTGTTTTGTCCGTAGAATTCGTTCTAATGCTGCAACTTATATGAGACAAAGAAATGAAAAGATTGCGTATTCATGTTAATTGGGTCCACTGGAACTTTTTAATTGTTTTTCTTTTTTAATTAAGCATGAGACACGAGATGATGGGCCGCATTGTGGCTACGGTTCATTTCATCAACAGTATTGGCTGGATGATACATTGATTGCGGTTGGTGTCATCGATATTTTGCCCAAGTGCGTGAGCTCAGTTTATTTCTTTTACGATCCAGGTAAGAGAAGATTATTGCATTCGACATTTTCGGCAGCTAAGAAACATTACAAGAATAACCATTCCAGATTACAACTTTCTCACACTTGGTACATATGGAACCTTGCGTGAAGTGGAATTCATTCAAGAACTGAACGCAACCTGTCCACAGCTCAGTGAATATTACCTGGGGTACTATATACATACATGTCCGAAGATGAGATACAAGGGACGACTGCAACCATCTTTCTTGCTATGTCCCGAAATTTACACATGGCATCCGCTGAACGATGGTAAATTCCGTCTGAATTCGGCTTGATGTTTACTTGAGCTACATTTTCATATCCTCAATTTCAGATTTAATTAAATTGCTGGATGAATCGAAATATTCTCGATTCAATTTAGATCCACAGGCAAAAGATCACAACGAATTCAATCCGACCAATGATTTGAACCACTTGCGATTGCTTGTCGATTTCAAATATTGTCTCACGTACAAAGATTATAAGGAGGTATTCTGAAAATTAATTTTGACAAATATTTGAGCAGACAACAAATTTAAATATTCTAACCAATTTTGCAGTATAAAGGCACTGACGGAACCGACAGTGATGAGGATGATTTTGACAATTTCACTGAATACGGAAAATTGGTGGGCAAAATTTTGTCGCGCCGTTTATACTTGGTCACATAAAGTCGCATTCTTTTCACTCCATTGTTTTCACCATAACATTGAAAAATGATTCTATTGAACCAGTCGTATTCGTAATTAAAATCTCAGTCGCAATCGAATATTGCACAATTTTATGCTGTTCTGCTCCAGATATTTATCGCTTGTTACTTGACTTATTGAACTCATAATGTAATTGTTTCACAGAATGAGATCTTATCCGATATAATTTAAATATAACATAAATAATGATGATGATCTGCTTGTGCTAATATCATACATTTCCATATTCTATGCTTCCTCAAATGTTGAATTAAAATCCAGAGTATTAAAATCAGAGATTCATATGCGCACCGCATGATAATTTCTGATTAACATACATCATTTTTGGTTTGGAATGTTTTCATTGATTAAGAAATTTTTATAGAAGTTCCTTTATTTCGTTGTTAGGTAAGTAAAAAAACGAAATAAATTCATCGAAATTTGCATGAAACGGTCACGAACGAATAAATGCACGTAATTAAGACACGCCAAATTACCGGTAAGAGCTGAAAAAAAAAACCAATGAAATGATTAGGCATCAAATAAACATACTTTCAATTCTGCTTAGTATTCTGTTCCATTCACTGATTCATTGAAATTTGAACCGGATGCATATTTTTTATAAGAGCTTTATTTTTTGTTCGACTATATAATTACGGAAACCATCAAAAATCCAAAAAAAAAATATTGTTTTTCTCGTAAAACACGAATTGGTGAGTTCACAGAAGGTACATTTCATCTAAAATTTGTTTCTAAAAACACATTATTCATATTTATCAACTAGAATATCAAAAGTGCTTTAATAGATTAAAAGTGGCTTTCGTCCGATTCTCGGAGTTTTCGTTTCGCATCTCTTTTAAGTGTGAACGTGTCATCATTCCACTCTTGCACTTCGCCACTGCCAAATATCATAAACGAAATGGCGGAGATCACATAAAAGGCAGATGAAATGAGGAATATTTCATTCCATTCGTTAACGGTGTTCTTTTATAGAGCAGGCAAAAACGAAGAAAATAGAAACAGAATCAATAGTAAAAAGCAACCAAACATTAAAACAATTGATATATAGCATTTGAAATCAAAATCCAAATAGTACTAACATATTCTTGTGTAAAGTATGTAACAGTCATTGGAGCAATGATACCGGTCAGCGTGGCAAATGTGTTGATTATAGCGAACAAAGTAGCTGCATAGTTCGGAGCAAGATCAAGTGCATTTGGTAGATTAACAACGCATGATGCACCATTCAAACCAAGTGCTATGGTTATCATGAGAACACAGTGGATTGGATTATCACTAACAAAGCGAAGACTAAACAATACCAATCCTGGTATTATGTGAGCTGAAATATTGGGAAGGTTTATGACTTAAATCGTACTCAGTCAAACATTTCACGTACAGAAAATACTGAAAAACTTTCGAATATGTGTCACCGTTGAAATGTTATGCTTTATCAAATAGTCCGATAAGGATCCGAACATAAATCCAAGCATAAATCGGCTGAGGTAAGGTGCACTCGCCAATATACCCGATTTTGTTAAATCGAATTTTAAAACCTACTCAAAGGAGAATTATCGATTGAGTGAATTGATGAATCAAATTATGTGGCGATAATTAACCTCATTCAAGTACTTTGGTGCGGCCACCAGGAAAAAGTAGAACGACCACATATGACCAAAATGTAGAAAGAGTAATGCCCAAAATGGAATCGACTTCAAAACGCATCGAACTGGTGGAAATCCTCTCTAAAATGTACCAACAATCTGTCAAATTGTTATCTTCGAATCACTTGACATTTGATTTCACTTAAAACGTGTGACTTTACATTTGTGCGAGACACCGTATTTCCTTGTGAAACCTCGATATACTTAAGTTCCTGTTCACTGATCCTGGGGTGCTCGGCCGGCGAATTGTACACATTGTAAAACCATAATATTGTCACGAACAGCACAATTATAGCTGGTATATAAAATGCATACACCCATCCAAAGTGTGTCATCAAATATGCGACCAATGGCCAAGTTACAACTGTTCCAAATGTGCCACCGATTGATGTAAACACAAATTTTCCCTTTTCTTGCGGCGGTGCCCACTTCGCAATTGCACTATGCGTGCCGGGAAACATGATTCCCTGTTCAATATAAACTCAATTATTTACTTGATAAGCAGCTTGAAGGAAGTTGGCAACTTACAGCTAGAGCGCCAAGAATAACTCGCATAGAAAATATTACCCAAAATGATGATAGTTCTGCTGCTAATGGAACGAATGCTGTCGCGACCGCACTTAATCCAAGGCAAGTGCCAATAATCAAACGTGGCCCAAGTAGTTGATTTAATAATCCACCAATTAACTGCGTTGCAATGTAACCATAGAAGAATGCGCTCAGAATGAGGCTTTGTTGAGGATTCGACCAATTGTATCGAGGCCCATACTGAAATTCATTTTGAAACCGTAAAATATTGCCAACTGTCTTGGACAATTGACGAGCTTTAACGAATGAAGACATTTTTGATGTACTTTCGAAATATCCGTCGGAATTACTTACGTCCGGTAAATCATATTTCACAGATTCATTATCCGCTTGCTGTGTTCCAACCATTCCTAAAATACTGATTGAAATGTTAACGCGCAAAATATAGCCCACAAATGAGGTTGAAAAAAGCATAAGAGCTATGCTAAAACGGGTCGGTGGAAATGTCGCTGAAAAATGCACACCAATCAATTCAAACTGTTTCTTTAATGTGTTAAAAACAGAAGATACATTTTGAACTGTCCGCTTTGGTAATTTTCTCCGTTATTTGTGGCTCTGCCATATTTACGTGAAATGTAAAATGCTCCAAGTATGACTTTATATATTCAGCTTCGGCAACAGCTTTCGCGAACGTAGAAACTGTGATTGGATTGAAAATAACAAGTATCATTTGCAATCGCAAAATTGTACTAAAGCTATGCAATATCGTCCAAGAATTTCTCATTCGATCACGACAAACTGTACACAATAGGTAGACTGTGCGAAAAGTGATTAATTTCTGTGCTCGTGTCAAAAAAACAGCCGGTTTTCCAAACTCTAGCACCGTTTTTTTTTCTACGTTTCATCGAAATTTCTATATTTGCAACTAAGCTAATCATCGCAGTTCAAACGCAATGAATTCCAATAAGAAGTTTCATTTGCTTTTCGATTCCAATATTTGGATGGAATTACTAAAAATGAAAGTTCAGCTGCAGCATGAAATTAAAATTTAATGAAACATTTTAAGCGCCCATTTCTTGCTTTCAATCGCGTGATTAATATCAGCAAATTTGTGGTGAGGATTTTTTTTTCTGCGTCTAATTTTCTTATAGCAATTAAAAAAATATAATGCAACAAACGTCATAGAAACTTGTTGAGATTTCTTTCGACGGCTTCGTTTCATATAAATTGTTGCCCTCTGATTGTGTCATGAAAGTATCGGTCACCAAGAGAGTTTTCCTGGACAGATGTGACACAAAATAAGTACAAATCGCAAATGACTCGCACAAATTGGAGCAATGAGGCGTGTCAAACCTAGCTCTTAGCGTACTAATTTCTTTATTCACAATTAATCAAATAATCTGATTTTTTTTCATTTTTCGATTGATTGCATCAGTCTAATGTCAAGGTCGCGTGAATCAATGCAAAAAATTTAAGAAATAGTTCGATCGAAAATTTTTTTTTTAAAGATATAACGAAAGATAAGGAAACAACTTCTCGTTGAATATATATATTTTATTTGTTACGAAACCAATTTCTTACGTATGAGGCACTATGCATTCGTATGCAATATTTCAGATATGTGACTGCAATTGAATATGCGATCGTTCAAATCAACTTCCAATGAATAATGTATAGATCTTAAAAAATATGTTCGAATGGAACTTTTTAGTCCACATCTAGATTCAACCGTTCACTAGACACACAAGTCAATGGATTATTTCTACTTACCCACGGAACCCATTGAATGTTCACGGTCAATGTTTGGCCAATGACGAATTTGTAAATTACTGCTAAAATCTTGTTTGTTAGAATCGTGATTGCATACAATAAACGAATTTCAGATAAATAAAAAAATAGCTCGTGTTTGATAGTGAAAACAGCAAAAAATGTTGCCTCAGAAGATATAATCAATCAAAATTGTATGTTTATTATGAAAATTTCAAATACATTTTGGATTCAGGTGCCGTTTGAAAAAGTGCCCATCCCAATTCAATCAACAATTTCATGAAAAAATCGGTACAGCTTTAATGCCATTTGATTATGGTATTTATTTTTTGTGCACTTGGGTATAACAAGTCCCAATTTTGACATTCATCTCGATGCGAGCGCCTCCTGAAATCTCAATTCATATGAAAGATTCATTTTCTTAGAATCAATGGCATTAACATTTTGAGTAAACACCGTAGTTCACCGAATTATCCGTGTTTCCATCACTCTGGTATTATAAAAACCATATTTCAAAATTAACCATTCACATTGAGTTATCGCAGAGTCGAGCTGTGCGCACGCTGCTTAAATGTATTTGACAACACAAAGGTCTAGAACACAATCAACACAACTGTGCGATATGCAATATGCGAAATGAGTAAGCGAAATAGCATAGCTGTGTCCATTGTGTCAGATACGTATGTGTAACAAGCTCAGCTGTGTCACAGCAAGATACACTCAGCTCGACGCATTAAAATCTGGACTTTAAATATTTGAAATTTTTTTGAAAACCTGAACTAAATGCTACGGGACAGATCAACACCAGAGTAATGGTAATTCGGTGAATTATCCTGTTTGCCTTTAAATTTCACTTCAACTGAATTTTCAGAGTTTGAAACGATAACAGAAAAGATGCGGGGACTTTTAAAATCGCTGAAATGTGTCATATCAACAACAGGGAACTGTTTACGGCACAGTTGTTTTTTTGCTTCCCTTGAAATTATCACAGCAGAACAATTTGTTTTTTTTTTTCATGAAACATAGAGACTTGAGAAATAAAGTTATCTGCGGTTGTTTCCGTCACAGAATGATTGAAAATGTCTGTTCATGTGTGAATTTTAATATTGTAATTGGATTCGCTAGTCTTCTTGCTCTTTTTATACGATCATATCGAAACCATTTAGTTACAATTTCACAAAAATATCCAAGTTCTCTGACAGAACAGTTCGCGAACAAAATACAGGTGAATTTTGTGTTCGCGTTCGTTTGTGTTCGTGTGTGCGTTTGTTCGTATTGAAGCAATATATTAATATTTATTACAAACCCATGAATTTAAACTATGGGGAAAATAGACAAATATTTCCCATAGTCAACACCGTATTGATTAAGATCAAATATAACATCATTACCATAAACATAGATGTTCACACTTGAAGAAAATGTGTTCGTGTGCATTCGTGTTCGTCTTTTGGCGAACGAACTCAAACGAACACGAACAGTTCGCCTGGAGATAAGACACATCGGTTTCAATTTATGTTTCAGCGAATAATTGTTTGGCAAATGTTAAAAATAAAACCAATGAAAATCAAAAGATTAAAAAATAATAAATTTAAGATTGATAAGCTTTAAATGTTAAACTTATAAGAGCGTAAATGTACATCTGCTATTAAAATAAATACAAAAAAAAAAAAATACAAACTGCAATTGATTCGGCATTTTCACTATCGAACGAATCGAGAACTGATTTAACTTGATCAAAACTCTCACACATCATGATCACACGCAAACATGACCCCAAACGTCTCCTGGAGGCATTGAATTCAAAAAAATTACAGGCTACTTTAACCAAACGTGTTTCGTTTTAATCTGAGAGTAAATAAACCATTACGGTATGTATTTTTTTGACATTCATGTCTGTTGATGAAATATTTCATTAATACTAATAATAATAAACAATACTTGCTTTAGCCTTTATTTTGACTCTACTATCGAAACGCATTGAAATGCGAATTCTCTTCGATAAGATACAACATCGAATGACGCTATGCGTAAACATGCGAAAAAATTGAAAACACGACCAAATTATTCTTAGTTGAGAAAAAATTGAAAATTGAAACCTTTTTTTCAAATTTATACTTACGCCTCCACGGGGACGAAACTGAGCTATACTGCCCTCCACTTGTTCCTTTATTAGTACAATCGTACATTGTTCAGATGCGTTGGATGTACACCGCATCATGAAATCAACAAATTTTCACGAAATTGAAAATTTGAAATCATTGCGAAAAATAAACCTTTACTAATGTTCTCATGATAGATGACGTAATGAAAATCTAATAAAAAATAACAAATGATCTAATCAGACTACAATAGTCATCTATCTAGCTCGTTTTTGCACTCCAGTATCAATATGTCAATAGTGAAGGATTGCATACAAAATTCCTATTAGATACAGTAACATGCCGTTAAATTTGCCAACATTCAAACAAATTTATCCAATGAGTGTCTTTAACTCAAACGGGGCAATTTAATACACGTTTTTCATTAGATCCAGCCTAGGGAGGAGACATGAGACTTAAGACTCGTTGGGATCTCAATAGATGCGATTGATTTGTTTATAATACTTTAGAATCGTTCAGATAATTAAAGATTTCAAATAATTTTTTTGATAGATCTAGATTTGAGCAGATTCACAGCGATTCGAGAATATTCAAATTGATTTAAAATTATTCAAAATTTGAATTTCGTGTCTAATTGCATTAATCTATTTCCCTTTCTCTACAAGAAATATACAATATAATCTTAATTTAGATGAATTGGGCATCACTCGATGATCTTACGTCAAACGATCAAATTATTAAAAAAAAAAACGATTAGCTACGTTAAGCAGAAGAAAATTTTAAGGAAAGTACAATCTTTCGAAATGAATTTCGCAATTACTTACAAAACATTGCATTTAATTTTGCAATTATATTTTACCAACAATTCATTCTAAAATTCAATTATTCCAAAATAAAAAGTAGTTGCAAATTTCAAAGTAATTGCTGAAAAAAAATTCAGTAACCGCTGAAAGTAATTGCGAAAGAGTGATTTCCACTTTGGACAATTGCCGGCTAGCTATTTTTATTATTTCATTTTCCAACAATTGCTTAATAATTTGGACTGTGAAAACAGCATGAATTTCGTTTGTGAAAATTACAAGTATTTGAATTCATAATTTTGCTTTTGTTTACCTTTTTCTTTTTTTGAAATTGTTCCAGGATTGTCTACTTGGAGAGGATGTTCCAGATGTGTTTAAGACCGTTGGAAACAATATTATCGCTGGCGGTCCTTAAAATTGGTGTGTATATCAGTTTGCAAGTAGATTTTTGAAAATAGGATCAAAATATTAAATTAAAAAGCACATAAAATTTAGAATATAATACAATTAACATTTTCACAAATATAATTAAAATCTTGCATTGAATAAAAACATGACATTTGACAGGTTTTAAGAAAATCCAATGAAATACACAATACAGAGTTAAAAAACTATAAACTCGATGTATGTGTTGTTATTATGTTCGGATCAGTACTTAAAAGGAAATGAAATATACAAATTAGACGTTGTAGTAAATATTTTTTTGGGTTTATGCACAACTAGATGGATTTATTACACAACTTAAAAAAATCGACATATCCAGCGACATTTCATTATCATATAAATGATCGGCCTAGAAAGAATATGGGACATATTTGTCGAACACATAGAAGTGAAACAAAAATAAGTATTTTAAAAAAGTGGAACATCTTCAAAGCATTTCATAAAAGTGAAACATTGCAAAATTTGTTTATCTCGAATCGTATGTTCCACTTTAAAAAAATGATATTTTTTGTTTCGCTCTGAAAAAATGACATTTTTTGTTTCACTCTGAAAAAGTTATATTTTTGTGTTGCATTTAAAAAAAATGATTTGGTATGTTCCATTTCAAAAAATAATTTTTCAAATGTTGCATTCTGATGAACAATTTTGAAAACGAAAATTTATTAAGATGTCTTTTATCCAAAGGAATTTACCTGACATGAAAATTAGTTTGTTTGTGCTAAATTTGAAGCAAATTTGTCATTTAAAAATACAAACCTATGAACACAAATCATCCATCATACCTGATCGGAATCTGACTTGAATGAATTACACAAATAAGAGTGGACAGACTTTTATTTTTTTCATTATTGAATTTTATTGTTGAACGTAGAATTGAAAAAAATTAAAATATTGCATTAAAAATTATTTTGTGCTGATGAGTTTTATTGAAACAAGCAACATTCATTCTTCGTAAGTAAAAATTTTGCCACTTAATTTTTGTATATGTGTTTGTATAATGTTTACTTAAAATGAGTGATTGAAGTGGAACTGAAGATACAAAGTCTTTTTGGTACATTTCAATAATCTTGAATTTGGGCTCGGCTTGTTTCATTATATTGATCCATTCTGACTGCAAAAAAATATTTGTACTATGTCCTCTCTGCGTCTCGAATGAGTCGAACGAACGATCACATCTATTATAGCTGTGTCCAATGAAGAAAAATCTCTGTTCAATCGAACATAAATCGGAGTGAGGCCATGAATAAAGGCAATGTTTCAACATCAAAGAAAGTTTCACGTTCCGATTTTGACCGGTATGTGAACTACTGTACAAAATTATTTGCTTGGTTTTATCTGGAATATTATCGTTGAAATATCGAAGCAAACATGACGCTATTTCGTCAGAACCTCGAGATGCCACTGACTCTGACCATATGTAAAAGTATCCCTTTTGACGAACTTCATCATAAATACACATACAATGTAAGCAATATTTTCGTTTATCTGGCATTGAGACCTCGGAATCATGCAGTGGCAAATCAAAGCACCTACCCATTGAAAATGTTAAAATTTCAATATTTTCGGTTAAATCGCGTGCTTTATCTATAATATTCTCAAATTCTCGATTGACGTTTCTTGCAAAATCTGTATGTTTCTGCTTTTTTTCACATATTCGTTTTCGATGCTCTGAACTAATTACTTGTTTTTTCAAATTTGAATCCAATGTTGAGCATCTGTTGCAGAATTTTGTACGGTATTTCCAAAATTTCAAATTGAAATTGTCTTTGAACACTTTTTGGAAAAATGACATTGATCGCTCTTTAAGACCTAGGAGCTCACATTCTTTATTATATTTGTCATATAAACGATGGAAGTGTAAGTCTGGATGCAAAAATTTGAAACTTGAAGAAGACATATTATATCGAGATTCGTATTGAGGGTATTTTTTGATGAAACTCTTGATAAATTCTCTCTCTTGAACTTTAGCACGCCTTGCCGGAAATTTTCCGCGATGATCTGTAGCATTTGGATTAATACTCTGAGACGTGTTCGCTCTGAACAACTTTGTTCGGTTTATCTGTAGCAGTTTTAAAACAAACGACGCACAAACGCGATGTGTATTGCCCTCGCTATCTTTCAAAAAACACTCACTCTTGAATTCTTTTTTCTTCAGATTGATGATCGGGTTCAACTTTTCTTTTTCAGCTCTTTTACGTTCTACGACATTTCTAATGAAAATCGTTTTTTCGCTCCATCTCATGGATTTAAATTCATCAAAAATTTCTTTTTGTCTGACAACATCGATACGTTCTGCGCATTTTCGCTTGCACACACAACGAATTTGAGCCTTGAACGCCTTTGTTTTATCATCTTTTTATTTTGATTTTCCCTTTTTTTGTGGTTTTTTCAACGAAGACTTTTGTGCATCCATGGCGATGTTCAATTTGAAGCTATTTTGAAATCAAAATTGATAAATTTCTTTAGTAAAGTGACTATTTTGAATCCATTGATGAAGATATAAAATTGTTAAACGAAGTTATGAAATTAAACGAAATTCGGATAGTCTTCAAACATGTAATCAAATATTCATATGGATTCGAATTGAACGAAATCATACGAAAATTATTAACCTAACTTACATTTTTAAAATTCCAAATCTTCAACAAATTGAATAATTTTTGATATTCGCTCTATTATTCCATCCACGATTATTTTGTGGTTAAAATTGTGTGTTTTGTAGAATATTTGTATTCCTAGCTAAATGATTAAGTTTTTCGCAATAAACTTAAATGGAACTGAACAAGTATTCGTGATGATCGATCTGCAAATGCGCAATAAAATCCGTACACCGGAAGAATGTGTTGAGAAATTTTGTCGCACATTTTGTTTTGTCTTGTTTTGTCTTGTTTCGTCCAAGTCGCATAGCTGTGTTGTTGTATCGCGTATTTCAACAAGCACGACGCGTCATATGACAATGTTACACAATGCACATTGCGCGCATATACAAAAACAAAATCAAATGCGAACAAAACATCACAAACAAAAAAGATAACGGTATTCTGTTGTCGTTCGAGAATTGATGTATCAATGCATTAAGCGGATCGATTCAAATGATACTTTCTTCACTCCTTTAAAATGAAATGCGTCACAATATCATTTGACAATCTGATTAGCATATCTGCATTGTATGAATTAATGCAATTATTTCATTATTCAAAAATCAAAATAAATTAAGATTTGAAAACAATTTAACACTTGAAATTGTAAAATGACATCAATAGAAACATCTGTTTCATCGCCAGGTAATTATATTTTTCATTTTGTTGAATGAGTTCTCTACGTACTCTACGTCTCTCTATAACAAGTTTGTTTTTTCCAATTCATCAATGCAGTTCGATCTCGTAAGAGAACACGAAACCCAAACAACCACAAGGAAATAAAGAGAAAGTGTTTGGTTCAACGAGGTGAAGAGCATGTTTCGAAATCTGGAAATATAATTGATGCAAAGCAGTTCGAAGGGCAAGAAAATTGTAAATGCTTTAGAAAATGTGCAGAACGGATTAGTGTAACGAGACAAAAGCAAATTTTCATTGATTTTTACACATTTGAAAATTGGAGCAGTAAAGTACAGTATTTGAGGTCTCTAATGAAGTCAGTTGGACTAAAATAGAACCGAAATCTCTACAAACTTTGAAAAGAAAATCATTCACAAACACTTATCATTTGAGTGATGAAACAGGAACCGCTTACCCAGTGTGTCGTAAATTTTTATTGAATTGCCTTCAAATATCAAAGTCTTCGCTAAACAGAACTATCACATCAGTAATTTCAAATCCAAACGCAATTGATAAGAGAGGACATACTCCAAACAGAAAGAAAGATGAATCGGACACAAATTTTATTAGACAATTCATACAGCGCTTTCCAACTTATGAATCGCATTATCGATGTTCAAAATCGAATTCAAACATAAAATATTTAAGCCCTACGATGAATTTAGCCAGAATGTACAGAGAATATGAAATTGTTTGTAAATTTGAAGATAAAACGCCATTATTACAGTCGATGTTTATGCACATATTCAACACAGAATTCAATTTGAAATTGTATAAACCAAAAAGTGACACATGTAAAAAGTGCGATATCCTATTTAATCAAGTGAAGTATTCAAGTGGCATTGAACATGAATTATTACAAGAACGACTTGTAAAACACCACGTATTAGCTGATAAGTATAAATCCATCTTCAAAGAGGAAACTGAAATTGCAGAAAAAATACTCTAATATTGAGATCAGAATATTCGATTTGCAACGGGCCCTGGAAGTGCCGCGTTTGACAACAAGTGTTGCTTATTATAAAAGGCAGTTTTGGGTATACAACCTTTGCATATTTGATAAAATTCGTGGCATCGCTTACATTTCCAGATGTCCAGAGTCAGTTGCTTCCAGAGGCGCTCAAGAAATAGGGTCTTGTTTACTTCGACATCTAAAAGAGACACTTCCAGATAATACCGAAGAGTTGATTTTGAGAAGTGATTCATGTCCCGGTCAAAACAAAAACATAAAATTATCTCTAACGTTAAAGCATTTTCTTGATTCCTGGCCACATCCTGCTTTGGGAACAATTAAACAAGAATTTTTCGTTGTTGGCCACAGCTACAACGACTGCGATTAGTCATTTGCAGTGATAAGCAGGCAAGTGAAAGTAACAGAACAAATTTTAATGCCATCGCACTGGATTAATGTCATAAAACAGGCTAAAAAAAAGCAACCAAAATTTATTGTTACTGAAATGAGTCGAACAAATTTTTTCTCTACAGAACCGTTGGAATCTATAATAACCAATCGGAAAAAGTCAATCGACGGTACATAAGTAAATTGGCTTAGTTTTCAAATATAATCTATTGCCGCGACGATCCTTTTGTTTTAAAATATAAAATATATAGCACTTCTGATACACCGACAATAGATGTTTCTTTACGCGAAAGAAACACGACTGAAAAGTTTTCTGACATAAAATTGCCTCTTTTGTACCCAGACGGCCGAGCTATTTCTTCCGAAAAATATAATGATTTGCAAGCACTAATGGTGTATGTTCCAAACCAATATCATTCGTTTTATAATTCGCTTAAATACAAAACTGAAAATACAGAAGTGGACTATGTTTTCTGTTCCCGACAATCTAGCGATTAAGAAGAAAATTACGAAGAATGAATGTTGCTTGTTTCAATAAAACTCATCAGTACAAAATAATTTATAATGCAATATGTTATTTTTTTTCAATTCTACGTTCAACAATAAAATTCAATAATGAAAAAAATAAAAGTCTGTCCACTCTTATTTGTGTAATTCATTCAAGTCAGATTCCGACCAGGTATGATATTGATGGATGATTTGTGTTCATAGGTTTGTATTTTTAAATGACAAATTTGCTTCAAATTTAGCACAAACAAACTAATTTTCATGTCAGGTAAATTCCTTTGGATAAAAGACATCTTAATAAATTTTCGTTTTCAAAATTGTTCATCAGAATGCAACATTTGAAAAATTATTTTTTGAAATGGAACATACCAAATCATTTTTTTTAAATGCAACACAAAAATATAACTTTTTCAGAGTGAAACAAAAAATGTCATTTTTTAAGAGTGAAACAAAAAATATCACTTTTTTAAAGTGGAACATACGATTCGAGATAAACAAATTTTGCAATGTTTCACTTTTATGAAATGCTTTGAAGATGTTCCACTTTTTTAAAATACTTATTTTTGTTTCACTTCTATGTGTTCGACAAATATGTCCCATATTCTTTCTAGGCCGATCAAATATTCTTTATTTTATCATTGTGTCTGTTTTGCCTTAAGTTAAATTCTTTACATATTTAAGCCAACTGGAAGAGGTGATATGTTGCATTTTAATTGTATTGTTCACATTCTGATATGATCGTTTAATTCAGTTCCGAAAGAACTCTCTTGACATATAATCCGAGAAAGTTTTTGGCTCTTGCTCCCAACGAATCTGACTTATTCGCTCAAAGTGAGTCCAATAACGAAATATAAAATGAAACTTGTTGTTGTTGTAAATGTTCCAGCAAATGCTCCAAATACAACATTGTATTCGAGGTCAAATCATGGTCGGTCGTATCGTTCGGGACATTCGAGTATGGGTATGGCTGGAATTCATTCCAACTATTTTCGATCCTGAATCAGTTTTAACAAACTCAAAAAGAAAATATATAGAATGCTTTTGATCCGGTTTGTTGTAGTTTTTGAATAGTTAAATTAATTTGTTGACGTTGATTCACATCAAAGGCCCTTTCAATGTCTGGTTTTAGTGATTCGAAATGACGTAACACTTAATATATTCCACGAAACGAGACCTATCTTTTGTTGGATATTTCGCATGACTCTTGAGTAATGCCTTCAGCATCTTTAACCGCCATTTCGATTAAACTTTGAGCCAATTTTGCGAACACATCGTTGTGACGTGATTTTGGGATAGTTTCATTCATTAACTGACTCTCCCGCATGAATAATCGTTGCAAACCCAGCAAGAGCATCAAATATTTATCCAACTTTTGGTCGCATTCAGCGATCAATTTGCCTTCGGCATTGTGATTGATGTTTATTGATTGATCGATGTGCAATCTTTATTCGATTAATCTTCTTCGAATTGAGTTCATTCCAGCAAATCTGGTCTCAATGTAGTACTGCATTTTTTTAAATGATTTCCAAACGTTGTGTTAATACGGGTTTTAAAAAAAGCTCGTTACATTTACCAATTCAACGCTATGTGGATTTTTATTGAGGAATGTGATGATGATGTGTCGACAATTCT
Organism: Obolodiplosis robiniae; assembly: GCA_028476595.1. NCBI lineage: Eukaryota > Metazoa > Arthropoda > Insecta > Diptera > Cecidomyiidae > Obolodiplosis > Obolodiplosis robiniae. Next base: position 23,922,085 of record CM052017.1, read on the forward strand.
CACGAAAATTCCTCGGAGTCGGCGGTTGTACATTTGGCTGTTTATTTACGTTGAAGATGCTACGCAAAATGGGAATATTTTGAAGCAGAAGATGCAACGAACGGTAATAGATAGAGACATTTCTCGGTTCGTAAAGTGAACAAGGATTATCGAAAACATGCTCAGCGCTTCAATGAAGCCAAAGTAATACTGTACCGGTATGTCAAATTGATTTCAATAAAAATCTAAACTTTCAATAAGAATGCACTCTCATTCTTCATCAAGAATGCCAAATCAATTTCACACGTAATAAGTAAAACGAACTTTAGAATGCAATCAAACATTCTAATCATTGTTTAAATATATGAATCAAATTTTAACCGCTAGAATGGAATTCGATTCCGGACTTACACTTGATTATGTATATATCCAAATCACTCAGATTGTTTACTAATTTTTATACAATATCTTATAATTTGAATGTTTTTGATTGACGTTAGATTTGTGGGATGGACACAATACTAGAGGAAATCAAAACAAAGATGAATAGACGAATAAATGCATTATTAACAATACAAACGCAGATAGAAACAACGGTAAAGGGAAATAGGGAAACTGAAAGTCACTAGACAGAATATTAAATGAAAATTGTTCGGAATAGCTATAGTTCGTGTGTTAGAAAATCGTGTTCACTAGAAATTTGTGTCTTAAGGGTAGAATATACCTCCAAGCATTGAATCGGAACTTGGAATTGAAGCTTTTTCTCTGTTTAGCTACATTGAATTATTAAACCAATCACCGTTTGAATGTCCATTCTTGAATTTGTATACAAACAATATAAAAACTATCAAAAATATTTCTGCAAGTTTGTACGTAAGCCAGAATTTGGGGCCTACATGTGAACATTCAGAGGAAGATTCATTGTGTTTCAGTTACTTGTACTTAATATCGATAAATATTTGCGGAACTCTTTCGGAAAAAAGGGCGTTTTCATTATCATTTTCATTTATCGAAATACTGAAAATAAATATTGGAAGAATAAATCATTTTGTAGTTTGTTGTTATGTTCCATCATTCCCAAATATTCATTGGGAAGCTACTGTCATCAGGCATTAATTTTAGTATATTTCAATTGGTTAAAGCATAGACAACAATATTTTTAATTGAATTGAAAATGTCGAGCTTTGTACCGAATAAAGTGTTTTTATGGGGAGTTTTACTTCATTACTCAAATATGGAAAAAGGTGCTGCTGAAATTCATTGTATTTTAGTAGGAGTTTATGGTAACCATGCTCTAAGTGAGCAAGCGTGTCGGAAGTGGTTTGCGCACTTTAAAAGTGGTGATTTTGATGTGCAAGACAAAGAACGATCTGAATCACCAAAAAAGTTCGAAGATCAGAGTTCGGAAAATTAATAATTTGGGATTACGGATTACAGTTGCTATTAAAAAACGCAAAAAATAATCCCGTGTAAACGCACCCGTATATGTCACATAACACAACAATGAAAGACATTTCAACGTCATGCATTTAAAAAATACATTTCAAATTCCAACAGCGAACGCTGATTTTTAATTTTTATTGATATTGAACGTAATCAGACAAATTTTTCTTTAAAAATGATGTGCTAATAATAAATATGAAGAAATGTAATATTATTAATCCAGCCGTGTAATTCTGGAATTACGGATTACAATGTGGGTTCAGACACGTCATCAAAATTTACCGTAAATTCTGACGTACCAAACGGTAGTCACTAAGGCCCAACTTTTTTTCATCATGTCCATCAAAGATATGCCACCAAAAGTGAACGCAGGGATGATTCTCATGTATGCCGACGATTCCAAAATAATCACCACAGTGAACAATTCCGATGATGCCTATCGAATGCAAGACTGCATCAACCGACTTTATCATTGGTGTGTCCATTAAATGTCAACAAGTGCAAATTCATGTCATTCCATGAAAACGTCAGCCGTTTCAAGCTAATTATGTTGTGGGGGATAAAATGATCACAAGAGTAACACAAAACTAATGTTTACTCATCATATAGAAACCACTATTGCCAAATCGTATGCCAGTCTTGGATTCTTGCGAATATGTTTGATCCATACGCACTTAAGAGCTTTTATTGCGCACTTGTCCGATTCCATCTCGAGTATGCTTGCTTAGCCTAGCAACCGCACTTTCGTACATATCGACAGAATCGATACAATTAAAAAAAATAAACTCGCTTTGATCTTCGCTACTTGAATTGGGATGATAACAGCAATCCCTGCTCAACATATAATAGGTCTTTCGGTTGAAAATCAATGCTCTATTAAGGAAAAATGGATACAAATTTAATATGCATCGTTGGCCACTGGTCAGCCAGGCCATGCATCAATCGGAAGAGATGATAATTGGAAGAAGCAACGCCTGGGCTATACGGCGGGTGGGGTAGGACATCCCATTTGAGCATATTAAAACTTCCCGCAAATGTTGTTTTGATGGCACGAATGTAGACATTTTACGGCTTCACAAAAAAAAAATATTTTCACCAATGACCAATAACCTAGACTGAATATTGATGCTAGAATTCAACAATCAATGACTCTGTGATTCAATTAATAATTTTCAAAGCGTATTTCTGATCTTCTTTAATGTTAATCTAAGGTTGGTTCCTGGGGGTGCATTGGATTTCATTTTATTTAAATCAAAATTTTGTAAATAAATGGTGTTTCAATAAGAGTGTCGAAATTTTCAATTAAAATAAAGTACAAACGAAATTTTGACTTGACCAAAAATTTTATTGGGAATTGTAGCTATATTTATGGCAATTAGTAATGGAATATAACATCATCTAAATGTCCACCACGACTACGCTTTTTAGGCACCATCCGTTCACCCCAATTTTTAATAACATTTTGGCATATTTCGGTCGGTACATTTGATATTTCGCGTGTGATGTTGGCTTTTAGGTCTTCAATGTTTTGCGGATTGTTGGCACTCATTACTCTTTATGAAACCTCAAAGAAAAAAGTCCAACGGTGTCAAATCGCATGGTCTTGGTGGCCAATTACCATTACCATTTTTCGATATACCACGATTTCTGAACTTTTGCGTCAATAAATCAATTGTTTGACGTGATGTGTGGCACGTAGCACCGTCTTATTGGAAGAAGACGTCACTAATATTGATTCCACGCAATTTTGGCAAAAAAAAAATCACGAATCATTGCTTGGTAATTGTCACCATTCACTTTAACGCGCCGACCATTTTGATCTTCGAAAAAAAAATCGGCCGTTGACACCTTTGAGCGAAAAGCAGGATTTTCAAGTTGATCGAGCGCTCAATCAGCGCGCGTTGTTTAATCGTGTAATGATCCATGGTTAATTTGCCAAACTTTACTGATTACGTCTGTCAAAATAAAAAGTGACATCTACTCACTCGTGTCCCTATCAGAAGAATTCAAAATACCGACACCCCTATTGAAACACCCTTTATTACTGTAAATATTTATATACTTTCATTCAGCCTGTTTTATTCATTCAGCCTGCGGCCGCAATTCCAACAAAGACAAAGTGATTCTGCAGCATGAAAATACTTGACCAAATCACTACCCCGGCCGCCATATTGACCAGACATTGCTCCTTCTGACTACCACTTGTTCAGATCGATGAAGCATGGCCTGGCTGATTAGCACTTCCGCTCTTACGAGGAAACAAAAAAGTGGGTCGACGCGGTATCCGTATGTTGCCCGAAAGATGGAAACAATTATTGGCTAGCGATGGACAATACTTTGAGCATAAAATGTAAAAGTATTTTTCCCCAAGTTTCGCAAAAACGCTGCAACCTATTTATTGTCCCAATAAATTCAATAGACAAATACATTGGCATTTCTTTGAACTTTATAAAAACATAAATCAATAATTTTACCTTTAATAGACTATGTGTGAACGCCAAATATTGGACGCACATGCTCTGGAAGCGATTCGATAGAGTCCGATATTTGAACAAAACTGATGAAAAACAATGCTACGCCAAATACAAATAAGACGTAATATAGAAATTGCTTTCGATCGAAATACTTTATTACTTCTGTGCTGCAATTATTGATGTATTTTTGGGTTGAATGTAATATCCTAGAGATAATTAAAACAACTTATAGTTTATTACATTCAACCAGAAAACAGCCATCATAAAAGAGAAATGATTGAGTAGTCCTACAAATTTATAGGCTGTTGGAAGTACGCTTTTGCCGTTCAGCTGTACGAGTGCCGGTACTATGAATGCTACTGTCAAGCAATTCAATTGGTACTTAAATAACAAATAAAACATTTTTATTTATTTATTTATTACGAATCCTAAATTTATGCCAATATGTACAAGAGCTGCCCAATACGGTATAGATTCCGCCCATGGAAAGAGTTAAACAAAGACAATTACAGGGATGGGGAACCATGGAAAACCAGCCTGACCCAGGAGAGTCAGGGGAAAAACTTAAATATAATAAGAACTAAATGATGATGGTGATGGGGAAACGTTAGCAAGTGTACAAATTCATCAACTAAGCAACAAAAATTGAAAGAAACTATAATTATTGCTGGTTGTTGCGCAACCAGATTTTGAGCTGAAATTTAAATGAACAGATATTGTTACATTTCTTGATATCCATTGGAATTGTATTAAAAAAAGTGATTGCTGCCAACCAAATCCACGTTTATCGAACTCAGAGCGAGGTTTGACCAAAACCCGCAATTCACCATTTACGCGAGTTGAACCTTCATTAAACACAAACATATCATTTAAATAAGCAGGGGAGCGCGTTTTCAGTTGCTTGAAAATCAAAGTAGCCGAATGAAGCTTTGCCTTGGATTCGCTTATGTGCTCGGATCTCTTTAAGCGATAAATATTACGGATTTTATCGTTATCAGCTATGCGAATACAATTCTCCTGATCAATTTATCCATGGGCTCCCCAACCATAAGAGATCACATAACCATAGCTTAAAATGGGATCGATGAGTGAACAAGCAACGTCGCGCTTAACATAATTAGGCATGATATTCCGAGTATGGCGAATTCTACTCAAAACACCAAATTTTTTTTGTAATTTCTCACTATTATGTTCCTCAAAATTCATATTTGAGTCAAATACAACACCGAGATTTTTTATTGATTTGCAAAACACCAACTGTTCGCCGTCAACAACTACGCCCTCTATCATATCAAAATTAGTATTGTGCTTTGAACCGATAATCATAACCTTGGACTTGGCTTTATTCAGAGCCATACCACGGCACGAAACAAAATCGTTAATTTTATTTAAATCATTACTCGCTAGAGCGGCGATGATTGAAAAAGGGACGGATATCAGAAGAGATGAAATTTGAAAAGAAAGATATTTACCGAAAGGCACTACGGCAATGCAAAAGTAGAACAGAGCCCCAAGCGAATCCCAGTATAAGCATGCATGACATTCATTTCAGCGCTTGTGTCAGCAAATCTCAGCATGCTTATACTGGGATCCGCTTGGGGCGCTGTCAAGGGAATATTTAAATACACCAATGTCGAAGTGCCTTGGTTTACCGGTCAACTAAAAAATATAAAAATGATGAAGAATGAAATCTATATTTTATTAGGAGTTACTTCATGACATCAGGTTACGAGGAATTTGTTCTTATTTATTTATTACGAAGCCTAAATTTATACCACAGCGAACTGTGAGCATGCTGGTCAGAGACCCAATGTGATATAAATTCCGCCCATGGTACGATATTAGCAAAGAGACAATTACAACAAAAAGACTTAAAACACCAAGACTGGGTCCGAAAAAACATGGTAAAACCGGCCTAATCCGGGAGAATCAGGGGAATTACATAGTAAAATAAAATAAAATAACATAACACAATATTACTTTACACAATGCAAAGAATGAAAAGAATTGAAAGCAAAGCGAAGCAATAAAAGAAAATACTTGAAACTATTAGGTGAGATTCAGCATAATAAGCTGATCCGAGCATTTAATTTCAAGATTAAAAGACAAACTGCATTATTGACCATAAAAAGGGTTTTAAGTCGCGTTAAAAATTTTCAGTGATGTTGAATTCCTAATTTCAACCGAAACGTTATTCCAGAAATTTATTGCAGCAAAACTAAAAGCGCGTGTATCAAATACTGTGCAGGATGCAAAATTAACGCGAAATCATCTGGGTATCGAGATGAAGTACCGTTTCGAACAAACATATGATTCAGATATGCAGGCGAACTATTGGATAATTGCTTATAGATAAGAATCATAGAATGTAATTTCGCTTTACTTTCCGGATTCAATCCATTAAGGCGTTCACGATATTCAGTGACGTGATCATTACGTTCAAGTCCGTAAATATATCATATTTTGTCAAACACCAAACAATATTCACGGATACCACTTTTTCATAGGTCGGACGTCTGGACATCCAAGTCGAAAATTTGTTGCATTTTATGAGTGCCTGGGAATGGAAGTGAGTGTTTTTGCCGAAATCTTGGCTAATGAATTTTGATTTTAAAAAATATGATTAAAGGGTTAAATAAAATGCGATTTGTATGTTCGATTAAATTTGGTTTTTTTTATAGAGGATAATTACGTGTTGGAAGGTGGTTTGGAATGTGTTAATGAGTGCGATGTGTCTCTCTACGTGCGTATGCGTGCGTGTGTGTATGTACGCATGCAATCCTATTTAATTGGAATGAGTGAAAGGCAAGAAGTTAATATGATGTGAATTTAATTTGCATTCGAAAGGTTTGACTGTTAAATAGTTTCGAAAAAAGGGGTAGAAATACAATGATGTCATTGGTGACCGTGACGAAGGACCAATAACTAATGTGTTCTGGTACAAACAATGTATGACGTTTCGTTGATAGCGTAAATTTAAATGCGTTTAAAATGTTTGACGATTTATGAAAGAAATGAATGACGTCATGAAACCTATTGCAAAAAAAATCAAGAACCTTCGGTAACGCTCATACAAAATGCTCAGTTAAATGACGCCCTCGACAATCAGCCAATGATTTGTCATAAATTTCTATGCGCAAATATTGAACATTTTCGATGAAATTTACATGAATAAAAATGTTCAGTAAATGGCGCATTCGACAATCAGCGAGTGACTTGTCATTTATCTCGATCTGCTGGAGTCTCGAGAGATCTTGCTCTGTTTAAAGTCGCAAGAGAAGTGACCGAGTATCGCCGACGCTCGGCCTTTTATACCCATGTCTTCCGTAGGAGCACATGTATTGAAGTGATTATGGCGATGGTAGCACGTTTCATACTCATTTGTAACAATGAGTTGTATACACTGATCACAGACGGAGTTGAGTGAGCATGATTTGTGACTTCGTTTGTATGAATGCTTGGTTTCTCAATTTTAATTTTACATCTTGTGTTGATATGACACAACAACAGTGAGGATACGGAAGCGTTTGAGTACGAGTGTCTCCTGAGCGTTACTATGGCAAAAACGCATCATGCATTGTTTTAAGTCATATTACGTTTTTGCGAAATCAAATTTTCATTTTGCGTTTTTGCCATAGAAACAATCCAAAAATCATGTAGGAACGTGCAAATAGGATTAGAGATAGCTCTTCACTTTTAATAAATAAGCGAAACGCCAGATCAATTTTTAGACCAAATTTTATAATATATATTTACATTTTGAAATCTGATAATTTTCAAGCTAAGAATACAACGGAATCGTCCGATACATTTGAAGAGACATAATCTACTGCACCTAGCGTACCCAAAGGCACATTTATTTATTTATTTATTACGAAGCCTAAATTTATGTCAATATGTGTTCACAGCGAACTGTGAACATGCTGGTCAGAGACCCAATACGACATAAATTCCGCCCATGATACGTCTTGAAAAAAAGAATACAGATTAGAGAGAAGCTCTACTATCAAATTGGTTCTGGAAAACCATGGCAAAACCGGTCTGTTTCTGGAGAGACATAGGAAATACAATACAATAAATTTTTGAAATGAAATTTACGTTAACATTATTATGAGAAAGCGAAAGCAAAAACATACGCAAAGCATGTGAATGGTGATGATGATGATGAATGATGATGATGATAATGATGATGGTGATGAAAACTTTAATCTTATTGGTTGAGAAAATATCATCACATTGCTCCATGTATTCACGATCAAATAAATTTAATAGAGCATTTATTGTTCGGCGCGTAAATAATGCTTAAGATTTAATTTAAACAAAGTCAACGATTCAGATTTTCTAATTTCAATCGTTATGCTATTCCAGAATTTAATTGCGGAGTAACTAAAGGCGCGATCGTCGAAAGCAGTACGTGGATTAAAATTAACGCAAAGGTTATCAGGGTATCGCGACATTTCTCCGTTCCGAGCAAACATGTGATTCAAGTATACAGGAGACTGCTTTGACAGCTGTTTGAATATCAAGACTGCTGAGTGCAACTTTGCCCTGCTCTCTGGAGTTAATTCATTTAGACGCTGCCGGTATTCAATGACATGATCCTTACGCTTTAATCCGAACATGCATCTGATTTTGTCATTATCAGCTACAAGATCACGATGCTATAAGCACCCCAGCCATACGTTATGACATCACCATAGTCCACATGTAAATGCCTGAGAATGATAACGACTCATATCTTTCCAACATGGAAGTCTGAAGCGTAGAATAGATACACGCATTACTGCAACTGAGAATAAAACTTTTCAATATCACAACTGAAAAAAAAAAAATTCACAAGAATGAAACATTCGAGAAGACCACATGAATATTTTTCAAGTTTCAGTTTTTCGTATTCTCTATTCAAGTTTCATTTCAATGTAACTTGAAAAGAAATTACATACATGCCACGACAATGTGATATCACTCTGTTGCCGTGCTTCGACATCGTTGTGTATTCAAGTTGCTGGAGAGAAACGATTGAAAAGTACGAACAAAATTACGAAGCCATAACATTAAAAAACAAAAAACAAAAATAAGCAACGGAGAAGAAAAACGTGTTGTACCCGTGCTGTGGTAAAATTTTTTCAAAGACGAACGAATTCTATATGGCAACAGTTCAACAATGAAGTGAAGTATATGCTATCCATTCAAAAAAAAAAAAAAATGCAATTGAATAAAAAAAAATCGCGCTTCGAATTGAATAAATTGCATTTGCTTTTTTCGAAAATAATTCAACAATTAAATAAATTGAATGCACTTTTATAACCTAATTGGCACTCTACATAAAGATTTCACTTCTGCATATGAAGATGAATTGTACACTACTGTAAATAAAATTGCAATGAAGTCGCTCTTTCATTTCTAATCTCCACCTTACGAACAAACATTCAGCTGAATGCATGCGTAAAGGTGTATTTTGTGTGTGTAGATGTTTTTGACTTGTAAATAACACATATCACACGCGATCGTTTAGAGAAAAGGTGTGTGTTGAAGCCTAGGGGGTAATCACACTCACGAGCTCTGCAAGTTCTTGCAATTTCTCGCGGTAATTTGGCAAATAAACTAAATGATTTGTTAGAAGCAGAGGCATTCGAATGACACCAATATAAGATGTGTGACTTTTCGTTAATTCTAAAAACGTTTATTGAGACGGCCGGAGCAAATAATGGAAAAGATGCAAATGCATTCCGATATAATGAAACCAATTGCTCAGTGTGACTGTGAGCGGACCAATGTGTGAGTGTATTGTATAAACGCCAGAACTTGAACTCGTGCCAGTTCGCGCGAGCTCTTACGAATTTGGTTTATGTGACGTTCGTACACAGTGCCTGTTCGGCACGTTATTTGCAAGTTGTAGACAAAATCGTGCAACAATCATTCGCTTGAGCTCCTGTGTGATGATTTTTTTCGTTATTTAAGAAATTTTGATGATGTCATTCAGATAGGCTTGAAAATCAAATTAGTTTGATGTTTCAAGACTTCAGTATTAAGTGAGGTGGTCATTTATTTGGTAGGGGCTAAATATGCCACACTCCATTTCCAGAACGATGTACTCAATGTGTATGACTTATGATATGCAAAAAAGCAACAAAAGAAAAAAGTTGTTAGATAAAGATTCATAAAAGTAAGTTCAATGTGGATTTTGTGAAGAAGCAAGTATAAGTATAAATACCCGAAGCAAAAATAAGAAGCAGTAAATCAAATGAAAAATGTATAAAAGCTTTCCAGACTAAATAATCAATAATTCTCAAAAATATATCAATTTAAGAAATAAATTTGATCAATGAAGATAGTAAATGTAAGAGTCTGTGATACTATGGTGTTGCGGTAACACAAAAAATTTTCAATATAAAAAAATTCATAATTTACCAATTCAGTACATATATTTACTATTATCCAGAGTTATCAGCGAAATTCGTTATATTTAGAACAAATCGCAGTTTGCGTTTAAAAGATTGGTGTCAGTACCGCGGTATAATAATGATTTTTAATGCGTTCAATCAGCCTATTGCCAAATTTATGAGAGTTGTAAATGAGCTCTTTGACTTTAATGATTCGATTGATAACACAAGCAATTTCAAAAGTAGACTCAAGACGCAGTACTTGCAAAAATTTGTGTAATTGTAAAAATGTCCAACATTTATTCAGTATATTTTTTGGTGGTGAAATATATAAACAAAAAAACATCACTATATTATCATCTGTCAACAGAATAACTGTCATTTTGCTCATGCATCAAAAATAATAATTCAACGATAGCCATGAACCATATCAGTGGCGGAACAAGAAACTTATTATTTTATCTCCTAAAAATCGAAATGAGCCATAAATTTTCTCGATATTGACATTTTATTGCTTATGATATGTCGCTTTCATGCATGTGTCGTAATGTGTCGCTTTTAAATGATATTTTTCGATTTCTTCTCGAAGTTTAAGTGATCTAACTATGGCGATTTAGTTATGCATATTTAGAGTGTCTAGTCCACTTATACAATTCTCACCCGTTAATTTGTTAATTATGTTTTGATTCGTTTCAATGTGAAAAAGCTCTGTTCTGCGGCTACTATGAATGTTCGTGAAAATAATAGATTGATGTAATAAAACATCCGTATTTAAGTGACTGTTGGTACTCATTTGCTTTTTTCGATGATAATAAAGAACAATATTCTTTGAATTTATTAACTAATCCATCTTGTGTCGCAGTACTTTTTCAGTCGATTCTTTGTCATTTCACAGCTTAACTCATTTAAGAAAGATTCTTCTCTTTTTTTTTCTTTGTTCACTTTCATTTGATACGGATTTGAAGATTTTGTCAATTTTATTGCAAAACTGCAAAAGCTCTTAAGTGAAATTGCCTGCGCGTCGACAGTGTATCAAACTCTCATTTTCTTCTAAGCTCGGTTGATTGTCGGGGTTACAGCAAGAAATACAATTGGAGTGATACTTACATATGCAGACTGTCAATAAGCGAACCGAGTATTCGGGCGGTGTACAGTCTGGAAAGAATGGCTTAAGCACATATGTGCTGAGCGTCAACGGGACAATGGCCTGCGATCCACAACCGAATGAAGGCCATAAATGGGCCAAACGTGTCCATGATGTAGGCGTAATTGGCTCCTGATTTTTTGATCATCGTTCCCATTTCCGCAAAGCAATATGCTCCAACCTAATTACATGCAATTTTCTGTACTTTATCAGTTTAATCTTACAACTCAACTAGTCATTTTGTACAAATTTTAGTGACCCAAAAACAGGGCAAATTCTCTCAATATGTTCGAGACTTACTAAAACACATTTTTCATCCTTTGGTCTTCTACAGTCTACACTTTATCATTGTTCGGAAAAGAAAAAACACAAACGGTTGACGAAAAATAGTTGAAATACTTGTTTCCCTATTTTTTTCAGATGAATCTCTTGCGAACCGTAAGTAAAACTTCTTCATGAAACATGCCGCAATTGAAATTATGTTGCATATTCGAAATTGTATTGCAAAAATAATGCTACTTAACAGCTATAATAGCTCAAGCCGCTTGATATCGATCGTTTATTACGTGTTAGCATATTTATTAAAATCCATCCGATTTTTCAAGAAATTGAAAATTGAATCGCCGGTGGACAACACAAAAATGCCAGAGCCAATGATCGAACCGACAATGACCGTGCATCCAATGAGTAAGCTTATCTTTTCCTCGAACCCAATCTCGCCGTCTGCATTATCGCCACCATTCTTTTCGGGTGACACTGAACTACCGCCCGAATCCAATGGAATATTCTCGTCAATCGAGCCAACTCGTTTATTCGCTTTATCGAATTTCATTTTGAGCACTAATTTTACTAAATTGCGGGGTATTTGTGTCACTCACAGTAAACTCTAATTAATAATGAATTGTCGTCTTGGTCACTTCGATTTATGATAATGACACGGCATGGCACATCACAATACACAAAGTTCAATTAACATATATTTTTGGTTTTCTTCCTCATCTTTTTCTTTTGAAATAAAGATGAATTCTTGCTTCTTTGCAATATGTCTTACCATTGCAATATAATAACTGAAAACGTTGAACTTTTACACCTACAACGGTCTCTTCCTTATCAATCGATGATTTTGTTATTCCAACTCTTTCTTTGGCGAGGCAATGAAATATAACAAGATCAAATCACAGAATAAGAAAAATGCTTGAAATGGAATCGCACGCGTCACACTTTCAAATCTTCTTCACATTTGAATGAGAAAAAGAATCTTTTTTCCGAACTTTTGTTTGAAAATTTCATTTAACGTGATTTGGGAATACCCGTTTCCGGCGACAGTTGAAAGCAGACTGAAAAGCCTTTTGGTTAAGCTGTTTCGAGTTCATATATTGTGTGTTTTTGCTGGTTTTTGTAAAGCTTCTGATCTTTCACCGATCCTTTTGTGTGTTCATACGTCTCTCTCTCTCTCTTCTTGTGCGTGTGCCGATGCCTACGTAGCAAAATGAAACAGAAGCGAACGTGGTAGCAATGGAGCCGCATTGTTTCCGCTCATGTTTGTTATCTTTTGTTTTTTTGATACCCATTCTTTCTCGCTCCTGCTCTTCGGTAGACATTGCGAGAATTCTGAAATTATAAATTGTTGAATATGATTTCAGAATATATGCATAGTTGTGTGCGTTCGACAATTCGTATTTTTTTTTTTTCGTCCGCTCTTCACTTTCGTTTTCGTTTCAGTTCGTCGCATACACACAGCCATGTATATGTATATTCTGAATTTATAACATTGTACGGCGACCGTATCACTTGTGAGCAAAAGTGATTATTTCAAATTAACTTGCATTCTAAATATTTGGTCAAGCAAAGCTTATGCTGTTTTTTGCGGTTCTTGTGATTCAAACTCGTGTGAACCTCGATATGTGCTTCATATTAATGTCATCACCAGAAGATGCACAATCAAGTACTAATTGATTATTTATGTGCTGGTGTAAAGTAATTTTTTGCATTGGACTTCTTCAGGATAGAAAACGCATTCCGAACCATCGGAATTACTCTTTTCTGGTTCCGTGACTATTGGTGTCTCTGGAATCTCTTTTTGAGTCTCTGGCATTGGTTCGGTGAGCGTGGCTCGCTTTCGCATTTCATGGTCACTTTTTCTTGTCGCTTTTCCAACATCGAAGGGATGACTGAATCACGATATAACGCAGACGGCTCAACATCTTGTTAGTCCAGTCAGAGGCATGACCTATTTCAATATCACCATCTTCACTCGTTGTCATTTATAATTTCTGTTCGAATGACAATAAATTTTCTGGAATCAATCATACCTCAGAATTTGAATTCAACCATTCAACTGATTCTGTTTCAACCATTAGCAGTGTTTTTTTTTATTCGCTCTAAATCAATCGAAATGCAATTTTGTTCTGAGTGGAAGTGGATTTTCGGTGATTGCCACTGAAATAATGGCTACATTGATCGGATCGCATCGAGTTCTTATAGCAGTAAATTATTGTCATTCTTGGAAAATTTATTTACTTAATAAATAAACAGATTGCTATGTGAAAAAAAGAGAAGGGAAAACTAACAACAATGTATAGTCAAGCCAAGTCAAGCAATATATAAAATCAAATATTTTGATTTCTATGTAATATGTACATGCATTGCAGCGAGTTCGAACGAGTAAACATGCAGTGTTAATTCGTGCCGTGTCCTAGATAATATGTGTATGTGAACGAGTTGATTGAAGAAGTGAGTGAGTATTCGATTGCGTACTTTTCTATAGCTGCACTAGAGTGGCCGCGCTTGCAATTGTGTGCGGTACTCTCTCACACACAATGCGATGTGCTTGAATCGCATTTAATTTTTGTCGACATCTACCGATGGAAAACAAAAGACAGATCAAGTTAGCATTCATCGGGATGGTTCATCATAATCAGCATTTCTTGGAGACTGTTGTCAATAGTAACAGCCCAAAATTCAATTAAATATTTCTTCATTCCTGCAAATTTGACGGTTTGTTTATTTAATGAGTTACAATTTTACAAACTGTTTCAAACAAGTTAAATATTTTCTATATCAATTATCAAAGTGCAATCAATTATTTCTGCCAAAAGAAAGGACAATACGTTTATACTTTATTTAGGTTAAGAAAAATCTTACAAACAAATAATTTTCATTCTCAAATTTAAAAATTGCAGACCAAATATACCGGTATCCTCCAAATTGAGTAAAAACGTAGATGCCAACCATAAAATATTCAAAAATGTATTTATTTCTATTTGTTATAATATCTATAGTTTTTATTGGTTTTGAATTCATTAAATCCTCTTCAATAATATATCCGGATCGATTTGAATCATGTTTGAGTATGTTAATGTGTGTGTTGAGTAAAAGCAGGGCTAATTTGGGCCAAGCAGAGCATCTGAGCCGCACACATTAAAGTCATTCTCTTCAATTAACTTGACCTATTTTATTTTTAAAATATTATTTATACTGATCAGTAGTATAGAAAAGCGGGCTTCATCCCGCCTTTTCATTTGTTTTTTCAAAACATACGAAACAACCAACAATCTCTCACTCTCTCCCTCCCACTCAAATGCGCTTACATAAAGGCGAGTGAAAACCTGCATACACACTCACATACACACACTTACACGCATAAAAAAAAGAACTCTTGTTTTAATTTTTTCCACAAATCGAGATATCTCTTTTATTGAATAAAAAATTATATTTACCTCCATCTACCATATATGTATCAAAGTCTATTAGAAATTTCAATCATTGTGAACTATTTACATCGTTTTAAATCAAGATTATATGATACTTATTAAAAAAAAGTCACATGAATTCTGAGGTAATATTTTTTTTTCTTTTATTCCATTGAGCCTCTAATAAAAAACAACTTTCGGCCATATTTCTTTAGCATTAATATCGAATGAATCGTACTTATTATTTACATGTTTATTCATTGCCTGAAAAATGGATAAATAAAAAATAATTCGTATTTTTAAATAATAAAATTAAAATATTGATTAGTTAAACAAGTTGCTTTTTTAGCTTAAGCAATGTTGTGTTTTTTTTTTAGTTTTCCTATTATGACCTGTGATAAATCGTGTTAAATCCTTGTGGCTGAACACCATGGATCCTAATAAGCTGTGACAAACTGCTTGAAAACGTAAAACTCCTACAAGTTAATCGTTCTTCACTGTGGTAAATCGACAGCCGCTGTCTGATATCTTTATCTCAAAACTAATTTACATATATATTATTATATACATCCACTGTTAAAATTTCATTGAAATTTGTTATGCTGCACGAAAAAAACAAATAAATCCAATATCCTTACATTTCACTTAGTTTCAAATTGAATCTTTGGTTGAACTTTAGTTTCGAATCAACAACGATCCCGAGATCAAATATTAAATGGGCTTTTACCGATGGTTCGACATTAACTAAGTATGTTATTTGAAGTTTACATTTACCTATATTAGGAGTCATAATTTGAGATACAGCTTATTAGGTGTATAGCAATGAAAAAAGGATTTGACTATGTTGATATTTTGTTTTTATGCTCGCCATATCACTATTATTAAAAGCAAAAGTCTATGTAATAACTAAAAACTTCCTCGGAGTATCTATATCATTCATAAAATTAATTCAAACCCTAATTTTCTACAATGGACAATTGTTGTTCGATTTTTTTTTCAAACACCGCACATACAATGAAATGCTTTTTATCTTCGATTTAAGTTTACCACGAACATGCCTATTTTCAGCATTTTCATCACCAGAATCATCAACATTCAAATCCGACGAAGATGAAGATGCTGAAGATGTACATCTCTCGTCTGAATCAGGTGGCAAATTTATCGTTGGTCGGATGAGTTCGTTGACCACACGATCCCAAAACTTATAAATGCGTGGAATCATGGCTATTAAATCCACCACCATTGTTGCAACAATATCGGTGTTGACTTTTATAGTATGCCCGTGCTTAGTTGACATTTCCTGCAAATAGATAGTAGTGGAAAAATATAGTTGAAGTAATGAAAATAGTGGATTTATAGTAAATAGCAACTGTCTTATAATTTGACTATACCATTAGAGTGATTATTGTCTGCGCTTGCGCGGCAGATATAGTCAAATTATAAATTAATTCCTTTCTCATTTCGTATTTTCCGTTAGATTGGTTCCATTTATCAGGCAGGTCATCGACAAGTATGTATTCCTGGAAAATAAAAGGAGAAAAAAGTGGTGTGTTTTTATTATGGTAAAACTTCCAGGAATTATTATCCATGGAATCAAAAATGAAAACTTACTTGTCCTGTGCCCACGAACGAAAATTTCTTCGATAACAAACACGCATGTGTTCACCAACATAGTTACGTCAATTTTCATCATATTTTGATAACGGCATTTTTCTTTTCACTTTTTCACATAAAGTGATAAAGGAAATAATGTTGTACACTTCTGATTTTATTTTGACGCAATGACTTTTTATTGTAAATATTGAAGTTGTCTGTGATAAGAGCGTTCAAATTTTTCACACTCATACAGTTCCAATTTGCAATCACGTGTGTATTTGTTACGCGTGAATTAAACGACGAATTTAAATGGACATAAAAAAAGAACGAAGCAAAATACCATTTGTAGGTGCAAACGATCGATTTGCAATTCTGAACTACCTGATTATCCCAAAAATGATAAAATGTATATAATAATTCACTTAACTTTCCAATTAGAACAATGTATCTCAAACAAACACAACATTATTTTATTATTTTCCATTCTTTTTCATTTGAATATCTTCGTTTTTTACTTGTCTTTATTTTCATTCCATTCGAAATGCACTCTCTTTAACTTCTCTCTCTATTGCTCTATCGCACTCTCTTTTATCTAATGTGTGAACAAATTTACATTTATTGTCAGCGTCAATTCAGCGAATTCTGACCAATTCGACGTGCCTTCCTCGGTGCGTCAGGGATCTATGCTGGGCCTAATACTCTTTTTAATATTCTTCAATGACTCTGACTAAGAAATCGGATCGTCGATAGCCCTGAACTTCGCAGATGACAAACGAATGTTTCGCATTATTAAAAACGAAAACGAGGCGAAAGAACTACAAAATTCAATGGACAAGTACATGAAATGGTGCGCTGACAACGGACTCAATGTTAACGCAGCCAAGTGCAAATTCATGACTATTTCATCAGTGGTAACCGCCTTGACAGAGTCAACGAAACAAAGGACTTGGATGTCATGATTGACACTAAATTTTGCGTATCGTCACACATTGAATACAAAAAAAACAAATATATGGCAATGGTGTCATTTGTAAAGAGAACGTGCAGAGCGAAATTCAATATTGAGAGCGCTAAACATGTGTATGGATCACTCGCTCCCACCTCGAATTTGCAAGCGTCATATGGTCACCATATCAGGCAACATTCAGAAACTCTTTCGAAAGCGTACAGAAACAGGCGGCTATAAACCTGAATGGAGACTACTTAAACAGAGAGGAAAACAACTATCACCTCGCTCTTTATACCGATCGGTGTGCCGAATTGGAGCTGACCACTCTAATAAGGCGTAGAGTTTATTTATGCACAAGATTATACAGGGTGGGCCATCTAACGTTTGCATTTTGAACTACTGTTTATTTAGAGAATGGCAGCTCAAATGTCAGAAGCCAATGCACCCACAAAGAGTTACGGTTTGGTGTGGGTTTTGGTCCGGCGGCATCATTGGGCCATTTTTCTTCGAAAATGAGCAAGGAGTCGCCGTTGCGGTCGATGGCGAGCGTTACCGTGCCATGTTCAACGAATTTTTGTTTCCAAAAGTTGAAGAGTATGACATGGACGACATTTGGTTTCAACAGGATGGCGCAACAAGCCACACAGCCAACATAACAGTCGAACTTTTGAGCACCGTTTTCGAAAATCGAATAATCAGCCGAAATTCTGAAGTCAATTGGCCGCCTCGGAGCTGCGATTTGAGCCCGTTGGACTATTTTTTGTGGGCTGTCAAGGACAAGTGTTACGCTTATCATCCAGAGACGATTGATGCCTTGAAACACGAAATCGAAGTTGCCATTAATGAAATTCGAGCCGAAACAATCGAAAAAGTGCTTGAAAATTGGGGCTTGAAAATTCGGAAGCGACTAGATCTGAACACAGCCCTACGAAATTTACGTAAATCTGAGTTCATCCGCTCAAAACACTACCGCACAGACTATGCACTTCACTCTACCTTTAGTGTTGCCTGTCGCGCATTCAATCATGCCGCTATGTTTATCGACCCAACTCTACCCCTACATGAATTTAGGGGCAAGCTTCTCAAACTACCAGACTCAGCATTCGTAGCTACGAGAAATAGCGATAATAATTTGACGGTACTCGTGAGTTTTTGTTTCTGGTGGTTCCTTTTGTCAAGAGTGTAGTATAAAACTGAACAAAAAGTTAAAGAATTTTATATTTATCTAGCGACTCCATTCGTGAGACGAACGCTGCCGGGGAGGAATCAAGCCCTAATAATGTCTCCAGAATCGACGGAGGACTCAAATAGTGACGATTTTACAGATGAACAACACCTGAACCTAGACCTGAACTAACCCAATTAGATAAAGTCTCAACGGAAAGATTACATTGCCAAATGTTCCACACCAATAAAACTAATTATTATTATTAAAATTCGTACAGTGTACGTAGTTATTTCGTAGCTCGCTTGAGTTTGAGTGCCCATTCTTCTACGGATTTTGACATGTTCATGCATTTGTAAATGACTTCCTCTAATATTGGCTCGTATCTGATATGGGGCTTTTTGACTTATAGATAGTGTGTTCTTTGATGTATAGATAGTGTGTTGGGGAATTGTACTTTCAACCGTTCTTTTTACACGAACAGGGAGAAAAAACAAACGCGTTATCCAATCAAAAAAAAAACATAGAAAATAAAAATGCGAATAAATATTCCGGCTGTTTTTATTATTCAATTAAGTTTACATTTACAAAATCGTATCTCAGTACAGTTAGCACGTATCTATTTAGCACAGAACGAAATTATTTCAATTGTAATTTTGCAAGAAATGGACACATTTCGTTTGAACCGCTTTCCAACCAGTTCATAAACTGGTATATATATATAAGTTAGTTTTGTTACGTAGTTTTTCTTAATATTTTAAATTTATCAGCCAGAGAAACAATTGTTCCCGAAAACGTTTGCGAATAAAATTTGCATTTTTTTTGAGAATTCAATTTCAATTTACACTATGTATTTAAACTCATATAGTATATTGGAATCAAATGATTTGCAAATTTGAGAATGAAACAAATTGTCAAGTAAAGTTTTGGTGTATTTGCTTGTCGGTTCAATTTGTATACTCTGTTTGCATCGTTTTCATTGCATTCAATCTTTTCATCAGTCCATTAATCAGCCGAATTCAGCATCTCTTCGAATCAAATTGTTTTGTTTGTAATTTGAATTGTATCTACGATTGATCATATAAAATGTCGGAAATTAAGTATTACGAACTATAAACATATCTCAATAAAGCGCAGGTTAATTAACATCAGTAAATAAATGCATCCTTTCTCAAATAATTTAAATGCCATTTGAATTTAAAGTATTCTATAGAATTGGAGTATAGCCTCAAAATTGAGAAACAAATGTCACTGGGATTGATTATGTACATTTTAGTCGCTATTGATGAATTTTTATTGAGATCCTCAGAGCGAAGCCTTGATAAAAGAAATGTTAGAGCAAAGCATTCATGTGGCGGGAAAGACTGTCTATGACATATTGGTACTAGTTTGGTGGCGCTTCCAGTACCATCTGTTAAATATGAATACATTGCATATATTGAGTCTTGCCACCGTATGTTAGCATTCATCACCGTTTTCCTCTAAAGGTCTTAATTAACTTCTGTGCTATTGCCATATGTTTATAGTTGTAGTAATAGATTTTTTGCAGTGTACATTTCAAGTGTTATTACTTTAAATTCTGTTTGAGATCATCAAAATTAATTATATTTTCAATAAACTGTAAATCAATCTATGATTTGAAATTAATACAAAAATGAGTGAGATTTGTAGGAAATTCGGGTATGGCTAGGGGACAAGCAATAGTAGGTATGCTGCGAAAGTATGGAATTCGGACAGTTCTGAAAAGAGTTCGATTTCTTTTTCTAGAAGAGAAGATATGTGTATACAATTTTGTGTCTTTGCTGTAATAGAATTGATAGTTTAACTTTACAACCTTGAAATTTTTCAAACATTCATTCAATTTCTATAAATTTGTTTCAGAGTTTTCCAATCATATTTCTTTTGAAAAATTTGCAATAATTTCGCTCGCTCACAATTCCGAAAAAGAAGCGTTTCACATTCAATTCAAAATGTATGTCTCTTTTTATTGAAGTATTTTTTGCTAAACAGTGTGATAACAATAATTGGAACAATTAAATTAAATTTAAAATTAAGTTTAGCTAGCGATGTTGATTTCATTTTTCTCTTTGGGACAAAGTATGGATGTATGTTTCACTTCTTTTCTCGTGTGTGTGTGTGTGATTAATATATGTATTGGACATGAAACAATTGAAGCGCTTAACTGGAGCACTTCAATTTACCTTAAATCATAAATACATTAGAATAATCAGAAAATTGATTTTTCTATGGATATTTGTCGTTTCGTTTTTTTTTCATCCTTCAATTCAATACACTGACGAAAACTATCAAAACACAAAATACACTGATTTTCCGATGAAATGTTAAGATCTAAAACAAATTCGTGTGAAGTTTCCATTTATTTTTTGATTACACAATTTTCGGTTGAATTCGAATATTTTAACAGAAAACCAGCTAATTTCGTATATTGACTGTTTATCCAGGTTTATTATATTCATCTGTGTACTTTTAATAGGGATGTTGTTCATTTTGCAACGTGAAAAATTGTTTGCAACTATTCACTCGCAAGAGAATCTCACATGTTCATACGTGGTGCATACGCAAGCTCAGAGATATTTTTGAACGCTTAAATAAAAGAGAGAATCAGTGAAATGGTCGAAGGAAAATCAGATCAATTTAAGATCACTTTGACATCATTTACGGGCTGGTTTTCATGTCTATTCGAGAGCTTCTTGAATTTTCATCTTTTTGAATGTTCAAAGTGACCACAAATTCCTTGAATTTGAAAGTAATCAAAAATATGTTTCCCATTTCATTCATTGAGTCATTCGTCGTAAACTTGCGTCTTTTTAAAGCATAATAAATATAAATAAATATATTTTTTATTTCATTTCTCCCTATCTGCCATTCTCATTACTTTCATAATAGTACAGGAAGTTTCAATAGCCTTCTTTTGTTTGTTTGTGTCGGTTTCTCATTGCAATTCAGCAAATTCATTTGCTGGTTTGTTTGTTACCGTAAAACAACTATGCTACAACATTTTGGTAATACATTTTATGTGTATGTGTGAGAATTTCCACGTGTACAATTTTGAGTTTTCTTTTTTTTACTTTCGCTATTTTTTCCAATTTTTTTCTTAGTATTTTTTTCAAATTTTTGTTTTTTCAAATTTTTGTTTTGTTTCATCTAGATTTTCTTTTCTTCTGCCTACACAATGCCTATCCTATGAGTGGCTCATTTCATGATGCATACATTCGATTAATATCATGCTGATACCGATCTTGAATATCTTTTCGTTTCAGTTTGAAAGCAGCAGTTACGAGTCCCATATCCGGTGACCAGACTTCTTTGCACAGCGTCACAGCAGCTGGTACTTCGAATTTCATCAATTTACCTTAAATATTATGCAAAATCAAAAAATTGTTCGGAAAACACAAAGCATGAAAATTCGTTTGGAATGATATTTGTTCCGTCAAACTTACATTTACGTGCATGTTCAGCTAATTCCTTTATCACTACTTTCTCCATGACGGGCGATGAGCATAGCTGCTCAAATTCAGCATCTGGAACTCCTTGTTTGATGGCCAGTTCCTTCAAGTGTTTTGGATTTGGTACGACTAATGCGACGGTGAATTGTTTTGATGGATCTCCGTATACACAAATGTTCTCGACTATCGAACAGGTTTTCAATTCAGCCTCAACTTTACCCAACGACACATATTCACCGGCTTGTAATTTTACCAAATCTTTTTTGCGATCTAAAAAAAGTACAATAATTTTAATGCAAATTTGTTCATTTGAATAAAATTAACAACAAAAACAGCAACCAACAGTTGTTGACCATTACTACAATAAAACAGTTTTACGAAACGATTAGCCTCATACACCCCTAATGATAGCTCTCCACAAACCCAGATCGAGAGCCAAGTTTTAAGTTTCATCACACATTTCAATTCCCCTCGCATTCAAATCACATTTGACCGAATCTAAATAACGTCTATGTGGTCTACCAATGTCACTCGGTGCATCAGCTTCGGGGAACAGAATCCGTTTCGGTAATTGTTCATCATCTCCCATGCGTTTAACATGACCAAACCATCTCAGTCTGGATTTTTTTGCTTCCGCCCCCACTGAATCGACGTCTAAATCTCCCCTAAACGTCTCATTTCGGATTCAGTTTTCCCAATGATCGCGTTGCCCGATCCCCTGAGAACATTCTCAGCACATTCCAATTAGACACTTCCAAATCATGAATTCAATTCTCTGAATCAACCCAGCTCTCGCTACCACATAGAAAAGTTGGTCTGAAGATTGACCCGTAAATCAAAATCTTTGTTTTTTTACGTTCTGCATGAGCACGATTAGTGAATAATATTTTAACCAATATAAAAAAAAACAATAAAATTAAATTAGAAATCAGGGAAATAGAAAATGTACCAATAATTTTAAGTACTCCATCTGGATGCACTTCTCCAATGTCGCCAGTCTTGAACCATCTTCTGCCATCTTCTTCGAAAAAGTCCTCTGCAGTTTTTCTCTCTAATTTATAGTAGCCACGTGATACGCTGTCACCTCCAATGATGATTTCACCTTGTGGATGGGGTTTGTTTGTCACACGGTAGCCACCCTCTTCCCATGTACACAATCGAATATCACACATGGTGGTTGGTGCACCAACGCGACCCGAACTCATGTCTTGAGCTGTTCTTGCCGAAAGTCAAAAAAATATTATAATCTTATATATGAAAATATTTCAAAAAAACTGATCTGACGAGAAAAAATGCTAACCGTCCATGACAGTGGCTCCAGATGTGGTCTCAGTCAAACCATAGCCTTGAATAACGTCAGTGCACAAGCACAATTTAATTTGTTCATGCGTATCGGGCGATAGTGGAGCCCCTCCTGCCAACATCACGCGTACTCTTCCTCCCATCAATTTTGCAATTTTCTTGAAAATCAATCTTTTCGACGAAAAACCACAATGTTAATAATAATTTTCGATTCAACCAAACAATCTCGTTCTACTCACTTATCCAAAATTGGAGTTTCATATCCTTTTTGTGTCCATATCTTCTTGTATTCATATGCGAATCTGAAGATCGCCTTTTGCAATGAAGCCTGGCTATTGACTTTATCGTTAATTCCTTTTGATATTCTATCTAAGATAAGCTACACAGAAAAAAAAATATTCATTATTTCCATTCAAAAGTGGATTAAATGGAATCGAAAAACTATCATTTGAAGGCCAAAAGTTATTAGAAGTGATTTCACATACCGGTACAGTCGTCATGCAAGTTGGCCTTAGCACCGAGGCATCACCTCTGGATCCGCGCATAATTTTGCTGCTTGTATCGATGAGAGTTGTGGGCGTACTGTAACCAATGGGCACTCCCGTCAAAAGACATACACTTTCAGCGAGCAATTCGAAAACATGAGCCAATGGCAAAAATCTATAAAGAAACAGTCAACAATTATTATTGAATTTGATGTGAGAACTTTTCAAAAATCCAATGCTATTTACCCAATGAGAACATCTTCTGGATACACTTTGATGACATCGGAAAATGCTTTGAGAGTGGCGACGCAATTTTTGTGGGAAAGCAACACGCCTTTTGGTGTTCCCGTTGATCCAGATGTGTACATAATGATAGCAATATCTTCGGCCGATGGTGGAGATGCAACCGCTTTGCTAGTGCTGCCCATGCGAAGTACTTGATTGAATGGCAATATATTGACGCCTTCTTTGAAGCCTTCAGTTTCCGTTTTGTTCAATTGATCTTCCATATAAATCAGCGTTTGTACTCTTGGGAGTTTTGACAATAGAGTCTTGAATTTGGGCATTAGCTCATGACTGGTGATGACAATTGTTGCTTCCGTTTCATTGATACCATGAATGACGCCATCGTCGCCGAGGGTTGCATAGATGGTGACGATTGGAATATTTTGCTTGAAGCATCCATGAGCAGCGATCATCCATTCAGCGCGCGTTTCAGCAAAAATGACAATATTTTCAAATGCCTTCCCGCCCAATTCACGTAATCCACGACCGAAATTAGCGGCTGAATTTTCAACATCGGTAAAAGTGCGCCATTTGTAATCGCCCATATTGTATTTCTTAAAAACTCGCCCGTTTGGCTGAACTTCATCTTCTTCGCTGAGTATTTCCCTAGTACCCAAGCATTTCTTTGTCGTATGGATCTTTGCAACATAGGTCAACATCTAGTCCATAACAAAAGTGGTGATATTTCAATAAAAATCAATTCTAATGCAATCGAATGACCAAAAACATACCTTTTCCAAAGTATCGATATTTGCTTGCACCATTTTTACGTGGATTTCTCGTGGCGGTTCCACTGACCGGTATGTGATCTGTTTATCATCGGACGAAATGGGCTTAGCCTATGTGAAAAAAATTCAATTAAATCGAATGCTAATTAATCAATAGTGCTACCAGTGAAAAGTATAGCCAATGTAACTACTTATTTAATTAACATGTATCGCAAGCCGAATTCCTTCACCTTGATAAAAACAACAAATTTATTTCACACAAGCCTTCAATAAATCGCTCATTTTCTTTTTTAGTACTAATTTTAGCGGTGATCGACGATTTTGAGTACAAATATTTCCATAATATGGAGAAAAAAATATCATTTAAAATGAAAAAAAAACCTGGTGATCGTTTTGTTTTCAATGATTTTTGAGATTGGAAAAAATAACGGTTTTTCAACAAGTATTCCATGTTTTATTTTATTGATCGATAACCCTCACGATTGTGTGATTAGAGATAAGAATTGAACCCTGGACATCTGAAACCGTTTCCGGCGTTTCATCGCGCAAACAGTGACTCGTACTTTTGATGTAAAACACTTGAACTTTGTACCTGAGCTGATCAAACTTAACATTTTGCACGAGAAAAAATTAGTTTATCTCAAAAGATGATGAAAAATACTCATTGTGTCAAATTTAGCACATTTTTTTAAATGAATCGCATTCATATAGCCAATTATATTATTATTTCAAACATATTAAGAAAATACCTTCGATATCCGAATATTTTTCATACGAAAATGTGGCGTTTTTGTTCCACATTCCAAATCTTGATTTGACAGCTCGGGAAACATTCGGAGCGTATCCAATGGAATTTTCACATACTTTTTCCATACTACGAACTGTTAATAGGCTGTTTGGATATCGGTCCGGAAAAATTGCCAACTTTTTCCAAATATTTATATATTTTTAATTTTTGGACAACAAATATTGGGAAAAAAGTTCGGAATTCTCACAGACCGAAATCCAAACAGTCTATTTGAACTTTCGGAGTATGGAAAAAATATGTGAAAATTCCGTATGTTTACCGAGCGTTTCAACCAACATTTGGAACGTGGAACAAAAACTCTACTTTTTTTCATATGAAAAATATTCGGATAACCATGTCAATTCCCATTGATCAGGTTTGGAATATCCGAACATTTCGCCCCCAGGGTGATGAAATAAAAGGATATGTTCAAGTGGATATCGAGCTGTTCAATCTTTTGACAATAAAAAACATTTTCCCTAATTTGTTCTAAGAAAAATTATCTTACAATTTTCCAAGTAACGATACTTACTTTGATCCGTTTCGATGATTGTCGCCGTTTCCATGGTTGTTGCAGTACTAAATAGACTGGAAACGTGATAACATCACAAACAAATGCAATGACGCGGATCGCACTGATCGCCGTTTGAACCCAAAGGCTTTCCATACTGAAATATGTACAAGGAAGAAAATTGTGTGTGAAACGCGAAAAACTCTCTCTTCAAACTATATGAGATTCTTTGAAAAAATAACAAGTCGGTTTCGAAAATATCGACCGAACCGCTCAAAATCAAATTTATTGGAGGCCAACTGAAGAATGAGGTACAAAAATGCTAGCTTTTGTTGTATAGTACACACTTGTTTCGGTGACACTGATAGACTGATAGATTTTCTATTGGGAAAAATCTGAAAAGCCGTGTGCCTATCTGTCAAGTCGACTCAAACTACGTCAACAACGAACTTACGAGAGAAGAAGAAAAAATAACAAGAACGACGAGGAAAACACAAGTACAAAACGAGTTAGAAAAGCACACTCGATGCGATGTGTCGTAATGTACCAGCACAAACTCAAAAACCTAGACTGAAAAAGACATGTTCGGACAGCCATGCAATTAAACGTTAATGAAACATAGCTGCCTGAGAATGATACACACACTGAAAAGCCGCGTACACGGTATGTTTTCAATGACGTTTATATAGCGAAATTTGAACGAAAGACAGTGAAGTAAAAACAGCGGATTTTATCCCTTGCGCTACCGTTTCATACGTTAAGTATTTTTGTCACTTAATTGTGGGCACTGAGTGAACAAAAATCACACAACATGAACTATAATTATATGTGTTCATTGAAAATGTCTAAAATATAGTATCATTTTAAATATTGTGCAGTTTTTGTCGGTCGTTCACACGCCGAATGGGCATGTATTAGCGCCAGCCCGATCTATTGTATCTATCAATAAATTGTTGTGGATTTTCAGTTTATGAAACCATAAAAGTTCTGCCTCGATTGCATATGAGGATAAACATGTTCTGTTCGAAATATGGATTAGACATCGAGTACAGGATCTCATAGCAACTGATTAGATGTTTAAGCTTATTTACACTCAAAAAAATGAGATCGTTAAGCAGATTTGACTGATTTTTCCTGTGATTTTCTTCTCTGAGTTTATGTACAGACATATATTTCTACGTTGCAAAGCTTATTGAGGCTTATGTTCGGAGGTTTTTTTAATTACAATTACCGATTGTGATGGCAAATTACGCTTAATTCTAGAAAATCGATTCTTCAATGAAATTTTTTTGTTTGTAACCAGCGTTTGGCCAAAGATAAAGATAACAGATAACTAAAGATAATATATTATCTCTTTTATCTTTTCTAGATCGCACCGTGCGCATGTCAAATGAAATATCTAATATATAACTCACAAACCCACTGTTCTACGCAACTTCTGTTCGTAATGAGTGTGTTAAATGATATGCAGTAGGGTTGCGCTAGAAGTTTCATATCAGTTTGCATATTTATGAGTTATTGTTGTTGTACTCGAGATATGTTCTAGATACGTTTTCGAAGTTCAACAATATATGAAGATAATTTGAAATAATGCCAGACCAAATTTAATAAAAAATACCGAAATAAATATAAGTATTCTATAAAGAATTATTAGCTGTTATTGTTTCAAAATTAAATTTTTGATTAGGTCTCTGTTATATTCAAGCAACGACGTTCTTTCAGAAACATACTTCATTTATACATGAGTTTGAATGATGTATCCTGGGCTGCCGTTTTCCTCTCCTTGTAGCTTATCCGAAGTACATGCAACAGGTGATGTAATTTCTACGTATTTTTCGATAATGTTCATCACCAAACAAATAAATAAAGGACGAATTCAGAAGAAAAAGATGTGACGTAAAACGTAAATAACAGAAGATCTTAAACTTTATGTAATGCATAAAGTAATAAGGTTCAAAATCTCTTGATATTGGCGTTGTGCATCACACCATTTTCTTCTGAAATCTTCATGTATTACTTTGCTGAATAAATATGAGATTTGTTCACATTTATCTAAAATTATTTTAATTTGTTTGAAGATGATTTCAAGCGATAGAGCAGTAATTTAATATCATTCCATCTAATGCCATATAATACAGCATAATTCGACACCTCGAATTCTCTGTTTCCCTGTTGTTTGGACAAAGAATTGGAGTAAATGATAATTTGAAGTGTAACAGTATACTGCATTATGTGGCATTAGATGGAATTATGTTGAATTTTTGATGTATTGTTTTGTATAATTTACGTACTAAAATGATTATTCTAGTACTGCTCTGCCCCTTGGATGATTTACAAAAATCCTTTCTTTTTTCCCGAAAGATTTATATTTATCCAAATAAAATATCATTATCTAATCCGAACAATGTGTAAAACATAAGTTTCAGAAAAAACTAAGTGCATGCACAATTAAATAACTGGAAGCATTTGAATTTTGGCCACACATTCTATCAATGGATCATCAGAAATCACGACTTCTTTATTGTTAATCCAAAAAATGATGTGGATTCTGCAACTGTATGCGAAGGAACAAAACGAAAAAAAACACACACAGTTCAACTTGAAGCAAAAAAGAGATAAGCGCGTTGCTTTAAACCTTTACTAAAACTGATGAAACGTTCTCTAGTTGACGGACGACAATTGAGATACTACAGTCCCGATTTTTAAACGAGATATTTGCGCAGATGTGCATTTTGCTGTTGCCTCACATTTGCAATCAACATTCGCATCAATAATAATTCTACAGTTCTGTTCATTCCATAAAGGAGTGGCGATATGGTTCACAAGAAATATTTCAACACGCATAATGTCGGTGATATTGGTCGGATTGTTACACTGCTTTGAATAACATAAAAATAGTAAGAAATCTTAAAACGTCATTTCCTCAAATTTGTATGTGATGTACATAGCTCACTCCAGGCGTCTCATGTATTTTTTAATGGTGGATAATGCATTTATTTGTTGGATTTAATGACTACTTTACAACTCTATGCTGTGGCGGCGTTTTTCAGTCAGGAATGTCATGAAACTTGAATTACAAAATCGTGCATGGTTTGTCAGATTACAGCATAGGCACGCACGCGTGCGTCCCTCAACTTTTTTATCGAAATGAATCTCTTTATTTTAAAGATAATCGCATTGAAAACTTACTGCTCGTCATCTTCGATGAACATTTTGAAAACGTTCGGTTGTTTAATCGGCTCTTAAACGATTTTACGCACTTCCTTCTTCTTTCCAGTAATATTTCGGATTCACTACTTCTCTGCAAACTTCTCCTCAACAACAATTCCGCTTCAGAATTCTAAAAGAAATACAAATAAGAACACAATTAAGCTATGAATATTGCTACTCGTATTTGTTTTCTTATGATTAATATTTCAAAAAAAAAGTGACTCATATCTCGCGCGACCAAAAACAAATAATCAGGAATTCAATCATTATTCTCGATGAGCATTTCTCATTACATCAATGCTACATTTATGAATGGGTGAGAATGATTGTGAGACCTTTCCATGCAACACAAACAAACCTATAAACTTTTGAGTACAAAAACATGAAACGGAACATCTCTGGCAAAAAACAGAGAAGAAAGAACATTTCAGAGTGAATTATCAGAATAAACTTTTGAAAAATAAATTTTTTTAGAGATGAAATCACTGTAACATAATTTTTTGAATTTCATCATCATTTCATCTGAAGTGACTCAAATTAATGTTTCGAGAAATGTTTACCTTTCAAATTGTTTATTCCACTTATATGTGTTTTGAGAAAAGGTCTCATAATCAATTCATATGAATAAATTGAGTCATCCGATTGTTGCGGTTTTCTATTTACATTCTGCCGCTATCAAGCGAATAGATTTTTTTCAACTTTGAACTTTGACTCCAAAAAGTTGAGCTAAAGAATATCTTTTATAAGTTTGTAGAACATTGTACAAGCCTATTTCCTACCACTTGAGCTAAAAACGCGCACGAAAAAAATTTTAAAATTTAATTTATAGTTCACTTTTATTGCATTTTTTTTTTTTGTTCACTTTTACTGGCAATTTTTCAATAATCCACTTTTATTGGCAATTTTTATGTAGTTCACTTGCATCTTCTATTTTGCGAGGAGAAGTTTTTATTCTATCCCAGTCAAATAAGTGATGCGGGATAAAACCGCCATTTCTATGCTAAAAATTCATAAATATTTTTTATCTAATTGAACAAATCTATTAATTTAAATGACCAAAAATAAGAAATTGCTGAATGTGGTCGATTAATAGGAAGTTTGCATGTTTAATGATTCCTTTTTATTGACTTGGCAATCAATCTTTGCTCTTGTGCTATACTTCCTAGTGCACGCGCGTTTACATCATATTATTTTCAATTTAATGACAACAACATGACCAACAGAATAAACAGCTTGCCTGGAAGATTCACGCAAAAAAAACGATCTGATGCATAAAAGATACACACAGATGCAGCGAATGTTCAGATTCGTTGCGAATTACTCTATGTGTGTTATGAGTTTTTGTGAGAGAGTAACGAGAGTATTTTAACGAGCATTTGTTGTTCATAGCAAAGAACACGACCATAGCTCCAAAAAGTACGCAATTGATTCTAATCAAATATAAAGAAGACGACATTCTTGAAAATGTTTTTCAATAACAACAAAAAAAGATTTTGAACAACAATAAATGACAGAATTATCTATGACACTGGCGGATAAAATTGATCTATCAATTTCAATTTCACTGTCATTGAAATCTCGCTCTGAAGTTCATTTTGATTTGATCCAAAAGTAATGAACTTTGAAAATAATGATTTGACGTGGAATTCTGTTAAATTTTCATATCATTCCATTCATTAATTTTAACTTTTTTGTTGCCGTATGTCGCATCAACATTTCAATGTTGATTTCTAACATAGAAATCCATGAAAACGCTTGAAAAAAGGAACAAATGGTTTTTATTCTAATCATTTTAACTGAAGACTTAATTTTCAACACTATTTGACTTTTAATTTAAAATGAATTCTATTCCTGATTCTAGTTCGTGTCTCATCAATCAAACTTATCTAATCAAAAGTGGCTATCTCGATGAGACGCGGAGAAAAAATTGGAAACAGAAAAAAGCTAAAAGTCATGCCAAATAGAAAACGATTACACCGTTTACTGATGGCTACTTAATTTGTACGACGCAGCTGGCTAAATGAGTTAAAATCGTGAGATGGACTTTGGCATGCGATTTATTCTCGCTTGATACATCAACTTAATCATATCACGGAAACATTAAAAGTATTGCAGATGAGGGAAAGCGATGGTGGGGGACAGAGCGGCATTTGCATCTTAAGTGGCATTTAGGTCGTCTACCGCGCGCGCTTCAAATGCGATCAATATAGAATACAATTGGTCTTATGACTGATTTTATTATCACTTTTCATTTCGATCAATTTTTCACTACAATTACACACCTTTCATGTGTCGTGATCGTGTCTTTTATCGACATGGAGTGTTTTTCTAGTGGATGTTAACTGTGTTCGATTGCTCGCAAGTTCAGCGATAGAGTTTCATTGCTTCGTTACAAGCGAACATATTTTTGCTTAGATTCCATGTTCATCGATCACACAGTCGTTGCTGTTACGTTTCGCAATCAACGGCGTTATGTCATAACATCGAAATGTTTATTTATACCCCATTAAGACATTCTGGCACGCACAAAGTGTCGATCATGAGTAATAACTGATTTCGTGTTTGTCATTTACATTTCGATACACATGTTAGTCTCTGTTTTGATGTGCATGAAACAATTTACTCGCTCTAACCTTGAATCGATGGAATTCGTGTAGTTTCAATTGAGTTCTGATTTTCAATCTAATTGACCAAATTTCAAATGTGCTCGCAAAAATACACTCTGAACATTTGAAATCAAAAATTTGGTTTTAGCCGTTTTAATTACGGGCACTGCAATGTTTTTCATCCCTGATGGAAATGAATGTTTTTGAACCGGTCATTTTGTGATTTTGGGTGGAGAACTCCTAGTTTTTTGGTGTTACGCTTTGGTGTTTTTGGAGCTGTTGAATTTCAAAACCTCTTGTATGATATTTAAACATCTTAATGGGAATGAAAAATTTTCACCATGAAGTTAAACAATAATATCCAAAGTCACAACCGTGGTTCAAAATAATGCGCTGACTCCAACCAAATGCGGCTAATTATTTGATTACATTCGAGATTACATTTATTCAATAGCATTCGTTGGGATAAACGATTAAAGAGAGTTTAGAATTTGAAATAAGAAAAACAAATTGAAATGCATTTAATGACTTCATATTGGTTTGAGTTAAGATAAAAAATGGCATCATTGATAAACATTTTAACGACCATATTTTTATGAATTGTAATTCCCGAAACTTACTGTCCTAGCAACTGTGTGTTTGTATCAGATTCGATTGATGCATTTGAATTGAATCAGCGTCTTAGTTCAAAATTAGTAGCTAAATCAATTAGAATGATTAGAATTGAGCTTTCATTGTTCAAGCGCGTTGTCTCAAGTCGAGCAAAAAAGTTGCGAAACTACTATATAGATAGAAAAATACAACGGTCAAGAAAACAGCTGTCGATGACCTATTTAAATGTACGCACCGTAATCACATTAAAACTATCCTTTCATCGGAAAAATATGCACAAAATAATTTCAGGCTTACCAGAGAACAGAATTGCCAATATGCCGTTATTGCACACCAAAAACTATACTTTAAATGCGTCGATACGTCAATTAGCAATTAAATTATGTACCATGCTTTTCGCATACACACCGTTGAAAATTTTATTTGCACTAGTCAATTAATTTGTTTTAGCACATGCCTAAGTCAGCGGAAAATGAGCACCAATTACGATATTAAAATTTATTAATCGACAAAAAACGATGTGAATGCCTTGAACATCAATTAGTATCAGACAAAGAATGTTCGACACACAATTCAGCTGCGTATGTTTGAATTTAACTCGAATCAAATTCGGAACAATAATTTTACAGTGCGATGCGAGAAGTTTGACATTTTCACGCTGCGGATGCGGTGTTTTGACTGCGACTTGTACTCGATTTGTTTACTTGAATTCAATGAAGGTTAGCATATTGCAACCATCGTCATCACTGTTCCATCCTCAGCGCTTTTTCATTGAAATGTATGCGTGGCCCGTGTGTTGATTAACACCGAAAATATCGTACGATAAAATAACACACTGTTATGAAGGTGATGCTATGAATTTGACTGCCTCGGCTATTATGTATAAAGAGATTTTATTTGTAGGGTGCACAGCTCGATTTGCGATTTTCCTGGAAAATTCTAGCTGGATAATATATTGGTTGGCTTATTTTCCCTACCTCTGCATTTCATCGATCCACCCTATTTTCTGTTATTTTCCAGTGTGAATGGGCATTAAATAGGCATGTATCGCGCATGTCAAATATAGAATCGTACGATGTTGTGACATGATATAAATTTGCACATACACAACGTTCGACTTGATTCTACGATCAATGGTGTGCCTCTGATACTTTTTTCCCTTCTTCATCTACGTTTTGTTTCTTCGTCTATACGTTTTTGCGCTTCTAGTATGTTCTTCTTTCGTTATTATTTAGAGGGTGTTTCAACAGTAATTCTACCAATTCTTCTTTTTTTTTTGATAAATGAATATTGATCGAATTGTATTAATAAGATTCACGCGATGGAAACTGACAATAATATTTGATGGGATAATGTTATTTTACTTGTCGAATTATTTGCATAATTTGATCGCAAGCGTGGTGCTTTTGTTGCGAGGCTGACATCCATGACCGATCCTAATTTCAATTGAATAATGCATTCACAATGTCTTGGAACTTTTAAAACTGATCGATTTTACAATTATTCTTGTTTAAATTTTCAACGACAAGTGCCTACTTGTGTGAATGTGGAGTAATCGGACGATGCGTCCCAAAATAAATCACTGCAATACGAATGCAGCAAAATTGCATGATTTTCTCGAGCATGTGTTTGAATTGTGTGTGTGTAGAAATGTGGAACCGACAAATTACAACCCATTGATGATGATAGTATAGAATACTCATCGTACAAAAGACAAATGTATGCGTACACATCACCACAATTCAAAACACTGTCTCGATCCTATTATTTAGATGGAGGCATTTTAAATTTGCTTCACAGCATATCCATTTCTATAATTCAATTTATCAAATCAAAACTAATAATTGACGAAACAACATTTCATTGCAAATATGCTTTTTGGTTCTGGTGACCAAGAAATAAATATCTTCATTCACGGTCATTCTTCCACCCGCCATCTCAATTTGCTTAATCATTACGAATTAATTTTTTTTCATTTCGATAGCAATGGATATATGCAAAGGGGGAATTCTCACGTACAGAAAGGGTATTCCAACGTATTCGAATACTCTTTCAGAAATTCTCTACCAAAATATTGCTTATCATAATGCTTATAAAAACAAATTACGATCTTGCATCGTAAAAGAAAGATCTCTTGGCAGTAGCGCTTCCTTCTCTTATCTATACAAAGATAAAAGGCCATTGAACAAAAAGCATCTTAACTATTCTAATAGAAATTTTTGTTTGTGAAACATGTTATCTGAAAGTACTAATTATTGCCGACATATATGGCCCGGTGAACATAAAAAAACGAACACTGACCTATCCCTCTCTTTATGAG
Source organism: Obolodiplosis robiniae (assembly GCA_028476595.1). Classification (NCBI taxonomy): domain Eukaryota; kingdom Metazoa; phylum Arthropoda; class Insecta; order Diptera; family Cecidomyiidae; genus Obolodiplosis; species Obolodiplosis robiniae. The sequence continues at coordinate 23,957,223 of CM052017.1, forward strand.
CGTATCCCTTATCACTCGATCGAGATACAAGCGAAATGAAATCATTCATTTGTTGAGTCGCGACTCAATATTTCTTTTATTTCGGAAATATTCGCATCATTCGGGCGCGTCCACTTAACCATGAAAATCGGACTAATAAGACGCATGTTGTGCCAGAAAATAATGGGTATACTATAAATAATTATATAGTCTGATTAGCTAATAAGATAAATTGAATTTTTGGAGATCTATTGAGGATATGGAGAGGCGAACATGTCTGTGTTATTCCAAAAGTACATACTCGGCTCTCCATCTCATCGGCAGAAATATCATTGAATTAAAAAGAAATGGAATAAAATATTATTATTCATTAACGCACGTAGTGATGCTGACTCTCCTAAAATATTCAAATTATCTCGAATGCACCGAATGAATATAATTTACCATAGTTTATAGGCCCAGGAATGGTATTGCACTAGAAAGTTCGTAGTGACTGCAATGCGAAGAGCAAAGTGAGAGAGGAAATAGTGGAATAGAGTAAAAGAGACTTAGATTTGTATTTCGCATTTAAGTTTTAGTTGAAATATATATAAAAAATAAAAAAACAGGTAAACTACGCGAGTTTTTTGGATCGAAACTCGACTTACTTATCACTCTCACACACATCTACATCTCGAATATGCAATAATATACACACACGAATGAAAGGATGGCATAATAATGAGCACGCGATCAATGGTGTGCTCCAAAGTACAACGTTCACTAAAGAATCGTACGACAGTTTGATTCAACTACATGCGTAAAAAACGATGTGATCGCATCTGAATGTTCTAGTTGTCTGGCGTTTGTTATTATTGAGCATGTGAGCCGACCGAACTACAAAGTTATAGCTGATAAGTTTGCTTTTTTATGAAAATCTCTCTCATTGAAAAGTCATCGAAAAAAATTGGAAATCAAATCGAAACAGCAGCTCACAAAACATTGATTACAACTGAAATGTTTACATTAAATGTCGCTCGTGTGTTTTTAAAAGTGTTCAAGTTGAAAAAATAAAATAAAATAAACGATTGACGGAGCGCACTCAATAGACAACAGTTGTGCTGTGTTGAAAGCAAGCAGCACACGTACACAGAACACGCTGCTGATTCGAACGGGTTTATTTGTGTACGTGTGCCGATGTGTTTGTATTTTCAACCAATCAGCGTGCATCGCGTAACGTTTTCGACGGTGTGGCGTGATGCGCTACGTCATGGCGCACCAGTGAACAGGGATCAATAGACTTCAAATTTCCTTTTTCTCCTCTTTCTCCCTCACTCTTTTTCTCTCGTACGCTCTCTATATATGTGCGCCAGCGTGTGTACACGATTCAACGATGTGAAACATTCAAAGCATACACTCACAACGGTGCAGTGTTTGTAAACACAGATAATACGGGCTGAGCTATGTGCATGTATTGAAAAATCGTACGATATTTTTCGGTGCATGTTCAAATAAATGAAAATAAACACATTCTCAACGGAAAAATTGTCACACGGTATCTTGCTGAGGTACACAAGTTTTCATTTACGGGATCACCATAAATCGCTGGCTTTGGAATATTGATAAACAATTGGAATAAAATCGAATAGTGAATCATATTGCATGACACGATAAAAGTGGAGGAATAGCTCTGTATTCAATTCGAACATTAATTCTCGGAGCATATAAATGAAACTTTTTGCTCAAGGCAAAATCTATCGGTAGGTTGATACTGTCTGACATCAAAATTCATGTCATTCTTGTGGCATCATCAAGATTAAGTATTGTTAAGGAACAACTCGCTCTGCCGAATGATTGAAAGCCAATATATTTCACGGTTCAACCACAAATCAATAGAGTTTGATAGCTTGAACCCTAGATCACAAAAAATATTGTTGAGGAGTTTAGAAACTGCGTGGCAATTCATGAGATAGGCACCACAACGCGCCTAAAAACACAATGTGTTCAATTTGACACATTTTTCTTGCTCTCTTCCAAGCCAATGCTATTTATAGACGTTCTTTCTAATCAATTAATCGTTCTTATCGACGAGCATTAACTCGTTAGCGCGGCGTTTTGTAGCACAATGTGTGTGACTAGCGAAGCATCGGCCGGAATGAAACAGTGTCTATACGTGTTCAATTTCGATTAGTCTTTCTACCGTTTGATTATAAAACCATTTAAAATTCTATATGTAGCCATGTCTATCTCTCACAATTGTGCACCAACTTTTCGTTTAGAATAATTTATTTATTCATTTTTAATTTATTTCATTTGTGAACGTAATATTCCACTTACCTCGTCTCTGTTTACTTTTTCCTGTCGCTGGTTTACTCGTTTTTTATCCTTACTCTTGATCGTTCTTGAAAATGTATCTAACAAAAGTAATTGAAGTGTACTTTTGTTTCACTGAATATTTTGCGTTGCGTTTTCTTTACTTTCGAGTTCGGCAAATTATAAAACTAACAATTTTTTTTTTTTACTTCTTTGTCAATGTCTTTGTCATGGACGCGTTGATGCTTTGCGAATAGTCACACATTTTCTCGAGTACAATGAGAGATTAAATTGTTGCGCGATAGTCTCTACCAACAAAACGCACAAATTATATGTACCACACTATGAAATGCAAATATCTTACGCAGAATAAAACATAAAGCCACGAGTGATTGTTGATTTATTTTTCAGTCGACACAAATCTCTCTATCTCTCTCTTGTTCGCAGTCTTAAATTCTACAAATCTGTATATCTTTGGTTCTGCTGAACGTTCGATTTAATACTGAATGAATCACCACGCTGTATACAGTGATGAGCACTCCACGATGTTGAATATCTCTCTTAGCTCATGGCAATCGCTCGCTTGCTTGCTCTTGCCTCTCTAAAACAGTCTACGTTGTTGTGCAAATGCAGCTGATGATCAATTTCCAAAGCTTACTCCTTCTTGTTGCCACTGTCAAACTGTTCTGAAGAAAAGGAAAAAATGACGCACACATTGAAAATAGGACATTCTAATTTATGTAGTCATAGTCTACGAACACTCATAGTTTGACGTCACATTGCTGACATGTGGAAACATCTCGGTAAAATTGTTCTTTATCAATATCTGAATAAATTTCCAACCATTCAAGTGATACACAGCGCAATTTGCAACAATTCAAACCACATTTTATTTATTGTGCAATGTAAATTTTTTACTCAAGATTTACTAGAGATGCAATTTGCAATACAAAATCTTATCACTCACACTCTACTTACATGAATATTGAATGAAAATTGTGAATTTTCATTCCAAAAGCCACATTAATTGAATTCTATTGATGCGTTTGATGCATTTTGAGATGGTGTCAATTTAGTTAACACATGAAATTATTTAATGTTCAATGAAAAAAATCCTGCAATGCAGAATGCCACAAGAAAACAAACGAAAACAGTCAATCCAACCGGAATGAACTTTGAATTATGACGACGTTTCTACAATAGTACATGACATAGAAACCAACCTAACGAACACTCAAGCCATCACACAAACATGCAACAAATACACAAACACAAACGCACACACATGCAAACGCAAGCAATACACATTTAACTCATCCTAACGTAGGCTAAGTTACGTCTAGCATACTAAGGCCAGAGCATTCAATTATAGAAATATGAATATATGTGCGATTGCACATTCGTCGAATTTACAACCGAGACAAAATGTGGCGGAAAAATTGCGCGTACTAATGAATGCAATGTGAAATAACAACAGCAACAGCGACTATGTGTATAAAGCTATTGTTTCAAAAATTAACGAAACACAATAGTCACATGGAATAAGGCGGCGCAATAACAAAAAAGACAGATGGAGACACGCATTGAGAAATGAACAAATAGAATAGAATATATAAAAATCGTGCTTTTTTCTCGATAAGATGTGTCCAGCATATGTAGGTGCTTTGAATTTCATGCCAAGCATAAGCAAGAGAATAAACCGTTAAAAAAAAGATACAGCATGGACTTTGACATTCTCTAGCAGCAACGAATTCGACCATGTCAAACAGTTCCGCTGGGGTGCGTTCTTTTTCGAAAATGTTCAAATTCAAAATGAAGTCGGTTATATGAAATGTACTTTAAATTTTAAATACATTCATTTCGCAAGTTGGGGGAGGAACACAGTTTGAGCAGGATTATTTTCAGCTTCTTTGGAAAAATAGAAATTGTATAGCTCCACAGATTGACTTTCTTTATTTATCGTAACTTTCGAACGAATTTTGTAAGGTTTTGAGTGGCGTAAAAGCATTTAATTAAACTAAATTGCATAAATTCAGGCAATTCTTCACTGTGCCATCTTATCAAAATATCTCCGATGAAAACATTTTTAAAGCAATCACTTGCAATCGCCGACATTTTTCCAATTTTCGACAGATTATAAATGAAATAATCGCTCAAATTTCGTAATAAATTTCATATGGCTTTTGGATGGGAAAGTGCCTCGACCGAAATACATTGCTGATGCAACCGCTCGAGTGATAAGTGTAATGGAAATTAATTTGAGGTAAAAAAGGCAATATTGCGATATAATATAGGTTTTGAAAGGCTGCGCCGCAACAGACAAAAATTCTACTCAGAAAAAAATGATAAGCGATTTTCACACAAACCATCTGACTAAAACAATGTTTTTGAAATGCTGTGGATGTTTTTTTTCCGCAAATTAGCTATTAAATCATCTGGAATGTGGTTCTCAAAGAATAATAAACAAATTAAATACTTTTTTCGTTCAGATTGTGTTTGGATAATAGCCACTTGGTATTGTGAGTGTTCTAATATAATGTTTCCTGAGCATTTCAGCCGATTCTGTTGATAATCCCAATATATAAAATCGAATGAATGTATCGTGACCATAGCTAATTGGAAAGTATATTTCAAATTAGAAAACTCCTTGAAACCCATTTTAAATTATGAAAATATGTGAATCTTTTGTTTGCATCGAACAATTAAATATGTATCCAGTCAATTTTGATAAGTTGGCAGAGCAATTAAGTCGGTACGCGCAATTGTGCCAATAATAGGAATCAATCACGTACACAAGATGTCACTGAGTTCTGGCTGAAGGAGTCGGGATAAGCAAGTAAGTTGTGTGTATTCAGCCGAATGGATTGGTTTAGGACGCGTTGTTGACGTATTGCAGGCGGCGTCCGGAACGACAATACTATGGACTCCATTGCGGGTAGGTGACTCCACCGCAACGTAGGGGTTGATGTGGCTACTTTTGGATAGGAAAATACTTTGAGGAGAAGATATTCATATATACCAGGTACTTGCATATGAAACCGCTGTATTTTTGATAAAAAAACACGTTTATTTGACTATGATGGCAAAACATATTTTATTCAAAGTATTGTCCATTCGAATCCGCACATATTTGCCATCTTTCGGACAATTTATGAACACCGCGCCAATAAAACTGTTCGTCTTTTGACGCAAACCAGTCATCGAGCCATTTTCTCACATTTTCGTAAGAAGTGAAGCGCTGCTCCGACAGTGCGTGACCCATCGAAACGAACAAGTAGTAATCTGACGGTGCCAAGTCTGGTGAGTAAGCCGTATGCGGCAGCACATCCCAACTAAGCGCTTCAATCGTTTCCTTGACCAGTCTTGCAGTGTGTGATGGAGCATTGTCGTGCAAGAGAATCACTTTGTGTTGCCCTTTTTGATATTTCGGCCGTTTTTGAAGCAATGCGCGGTTCAATTCGATCATTTGCTGTCGGTAGCGATCAGTATTAACCGTTTCACCAGGTTTTAACAGCTCATAATAGATGACACCATTCTGATCCCATCAAACACACTGCATTGTCTTCCGTCCGAACCGATTTGGCTTTGCGGTCGATGTCGCTGGTTCGCCTGGTGTTACCCATGATCTCTTGCGCTTAGGATTCTCGAAATATATCCATTTTTCATCGCCAGTCACAATCCGATGCAGAAACAACTTCCTTTTGTACCTTGCGAGCACTTGCGAGCAGCAATTCACAAGTGGTTTTTCGGTTTTCCTGCTGCCTTTCATTCAGTTCATGTGGCACCCATTTTCCGACCTTCTGGATCTTTCCCATTGCTTTCAAACGTCTGGAAATAGTTGCTGAGTCCACATTTAATTGTTCTGCGAGATGTGGTTGCGTCTGAGCATCGTCCTCATCCAGCATTGCCTGCAATGCAGTGTCTTCAAACTTCCCCGGCGGTCTACCACGTTCTTCATTTCTCAGGTCAAAATTGCCATTTTTGAATCGTCTGAACCACTCTTTACACTGTGTTTCACTTAAAGCATGCTCGTCGTAAGCTTCTAGAAGCATTCGATGAGATTCGGCAGCAGTTTTCTTTAAACGAAAGCAGAAAAGAAGTGCTGTCCGCATTTCACTATTTTCAGGCACAAAATCCGACATTTTTCAAAAGAGAAAAAAACACATTGTTGTATGAAACTTGAAATATTGTGTATAGAGTATTGTTGACAGATGTCATATTTACTAATAAGCATGAACAACATTGACCGCTAGATGTCAACCGCGGTTTCATATGCAAGTACCTGGTAATCGTGATTGGCTATTAAGATATGCCAAAACTCTTCTTTGAACGTAGAAAATTAACAAAAAATTGACGGCATCAAATTGAAACGTCAATATGCACTCGCTATGAATGGAACAATCGATACAAATAAGCATCTACATTCTTCACAAGGACTTATTGATGAATCTTCCTATTCGTTAATTTCTGATGCCTCTGAATTGTAAACTGCAGTAGCATCGGAGCAGTGAGAGAAATCAACTTACTATAGATGAACGATTAATCATTGCGTATGTTTGAGATAGGTAGTTTGCGAATCAGACTGGTGACAATATGTTTACGTGTTCACTCTTCATAAGACTTCCGTTCTTCATCAATTTTCAAATTTCTCGGTCGATAAATATTAATCAGTCTGCTTCAAATATATTCGATAATCGTTTGAAAAAACATTGCCTCAACAAACGATAGCAATGCGCTTATGTGACGAAAAGAAAATCCCATTTGTTTGTAGTTCAAATAAACCGAATTCTTAACTCTAATTAATCTGTTTGAAGATGTCGAATTGAAGATATAATGGCCAATATCTGTGATGAAATCACTCTTTGTTTGATAAGATAAGACAAATTACGTCGATAATATTTTATCTCGAGATCCTCTTCAATCAAAGGACCTTGAATTGTACCGATGAATAGAAAAAAAACATTGCCAATCGGATCGGGAAGCGCATTCGAAATGCGTTGATAAACGTTGTCGATCGTTAATTTATTGTCTTTTATGTAGAACAATTGCACTTCAGTGATAGCGCTGTGTTTGAGCGAGCAAGCGATCGAAAAATACTCATTCGTTTCACGGGACTGATTATGCGCACGGGAAAATGTACATTATTCCTGAAATGCCATACCGAATCAATGTTTCACTCGAATTAGGTGTGTGTCGTTGCATTATTGCTACAGCTACACACAAAAAACAGCGATCCACAAAACTAGATTAGACTTACAATTCGTTTCAGATGGACATTTAATTCATTCGTTTGAACAAATACTTTTTCGCGGTTCATTTTTACAAAACCTCTTTTCATGACAAACTTTTGCGCAAACTCAGTATTATTCTCACTCACATACCTGTGATTAGATTGCTGCCATTAATAATCGATATAAGTTTTTTTTATCAAAACACCAATTCAATTGATTACTATTCGGATGAAATATAAATTATATGTTTGTCTCATGTGAAAGAGTTGCGAATGGTTTCAGTGGGATCAGTGGGAAAATAGAATCTGAAACGAGACGGTTCGGGGGATCTGAACGTCGATTGGTTAGGGAATGTTACTAGAAAATCCAGCTTGAGATGATTTGGTCATGTTGAACGCTTGGAAGATGCGCGTTTTCCGAAACGAGTTCTGGAGCTGATGGTTGGAGGTGTATGGGGCTAATCGTTTTACAAAACAAACCAGACGCTGAAAGGCATAAATGGTCTATAAATGCCTGTTGTACAAATCTGTTTAAATCAATTCAAATCATTACAAATATTGATGATTCGCAATGAAATCCAATGTACAATTCTTTGAATCCTATACCTACATCATACATTCAGATTAAGGCCAAGGGGACCGTGCTATTTGAGACATTTTAATCATATCTATTCTCCAGCGCCATCTATTGGGCAGTAGTATTGATGTGATATTTCAATCGTTTCAATGACTCATTTGTTTTTATTATTTGTTTCAGTTGTAATTACCGTAATATTCACTTTGCTAAATAAAAGTCCGTAAAATTATGCTTTAAATATATTTTATTAATAATAAATATGAACTACTTAGCGGAGCGACGTCCTTTCGCTTTGACTTCCAATACGTAAGAGAGCGAGCATTGGTTCTCGCTGTACAATGGAGGCTCAAAATGACGCTACTCATACATATACAATTTACACGGATATGCTACAATTCAAATATGACGGCAGGAGGCCGATCACGTTGACTTTGACAGCTTGTCAAAGTCAACCAAGAAAATTTTATTCACACAATGAACATTTTGTTCGTATTACAATGGATCTAAATTGAGTTCACCGATGTAAAATAAGATGGCGCGGTCAATTGGCATATTCTCGAATAGCTCTCAATTTCCATATAAGCACGGTGCGCTTGAATGGAATGGTTGGTGAAACAACAACATTGGCAAAAAATGCTGAAAAGTATATGAAATATGGCTGTAGCTCTCTAGATATTCTATTACAGCTGATGGACAACGATGTGGTGCACACTGCTCATGCATACGGAAGACTTTTGCGAATCATTTTATTTGCAGAATTGGATTACTTTCTACAGGAAATCGACGAATATGTTGAAGGCGTGCAGAGTACAATATTGTTCTTACAGCAAGATTTAAAAATAGCCACAGAAACAATTTCAAATCTCGAGCGAGAGAATTTATTGCTGAAAAACGGTGTTTTCGCAAGTGATAATTATTGCGTATGTACTAGGTAGTAATAATTGTAGGTTACACAACACATGCAAATTCGTTTTTTCGTCATTTGAATGAAAGTGGAGCTAATTTTATTGGTGGTATTCATGTCTCAGTTGGAAAAATCCAACGTAAATACTTAAATCTTCCTCAAACGTTCGCGAACGTTCACTAACATCACTTCCACGAACAGAGTTGTTCTCGCCTGAAGAAACTGTGTTCGTGTGCGTTTTTGTTCGTCTTTTGGCAAAAGAACACAAACGAATACGAACAGTTCGTGTTCGTGAACAGCCTTAATTCAGATGCAATGAACTACATTATGCGATTTATAGCAAAAAAATAAACTATTTTTAAAACTAAAATTGCAAATAAAACATTATTTGGGTTCAAAAATATCGAAGGTAATTTGCTTATCTACAACTTTTACATTAGCAGAGATGGGGAATTTGCTATAAACACGCCGATGGCACGACAAGACTAATTGCAACGCAAATTCATAAAACATCGGTGATTCACTTTCATATTATTTCTCGCTGGCAATTCATGGCTATGTTTGCACAATAATTTTTCCAGGCCGAAAATATACATTCATATAAACGATATCAATATTGTGCCAAGAAATATTGACCATGCCTTTCGACACACTCAGGTACAAAACTGTATCGGTTTTGAACACGGTTGACCGAACAAGAAACCAAAACATCTCACCACATTTCACAAACAATTATTTTTACGGCAATTATCTGAAGGAATGAAAGCGAAGTGGAGCAGTTCAAGGGAGTTTCATGAAAGTAAATACTATTGCGTTCTAGCGTTCCCTGTCGGTTACTGTCCTAAATCTCATTTTGGAGACAATAATGCAAATTATCAATGCTTCAGAATGAATGAAATTACATAAACGAAATCGAGTTAGTAGACAATGGTATGAGCTTTATTGAATTCAACTGCATTGCTTATGTTTTATGAAAATTATTACATTTTGTATAATCCTATTCAGCTCCAGGTTGGATCCCATATAGTTAGTCAATTTAACAAGCCGTGTGTAACTGTACTACAGCGTTGGATAGTTGGCTGTTGAGAACAGCGTCAAATACATTGCTTGCTTAATTTTTCATTAAAAATTCAACGCATTAAACAATCTTGAAATTATTCTTTCACAAATTCGGTGATGTGTGCAATTTTCTTCTCAGACTGTCATGTCTCAAGTACAATTGCGATTTTCTTTTACACTCACTTTTCTCTGTTGAACATCTTTTAGAAACAATAATTGGCATGCAATGGATCCAGTCTGCATCAAATTGTGTTCAGAGTTTGCGGTGAGCGGTAACTTTATCATTTCACATTTTCTCTCTCGCCGAAAATTTCTTTCATCTTGTTGTCTTGCATGAACACCGCAAATATTCTACTTGTAATTGAAAATCATTCGTACCGCATCTCTTCTTTAGGTAAGTTCGATAATAAATGAATATATAAATGTGTGCTCAAGAATAATACCGGGAATACGAAATCGTTTGCCAAAGTGTATAATGAAAAAAGATTTTGTAAAAAGCACCATGAAAAAGTGTTTCTTTTTTTTTTGTGAAAAGGCAACATGAACTCCCATAATGAGGAATCCAATCAAAATTATTTCCAAAATGCGCCTCTTCATAGAAATTCAGATCTTTTCATCACAAAATTGATATCAACAATTTTGTGGCTATGATTCGGCTTTCGTCATTCGTGTTTACTTCGTCGAGTAGTTTTTTTTATTTTATATCAGTAGTTTGCTATAGAAATTATCCGAATCAAAATTATGTCAAATAAAATTTCATAGTTTATTTGAGAGCGAGAGGGTTTGATGGCTCATCTCGATGCGATGAGAGGGGGAATAAGAACGATTTTTTGCTTCACATTTTTCGGGAATTCGCGATACATCGTTTTTATGCCAAAACGCACTTCTTTCACATCCCAGATATATGCTGTATACAATTTTTTGGTTAAATTTGGGGCTACGGTCAATATAATTGAGAAAAAAATCGTTGGAACCGTTTTTGAGTAATTGGTCAATATGTGGGCGGCCGATTGGCCATTTTTCGACCAAAACCCCACCCTAATCAGAAAAATAAGTACCATTAAGTAGCTGGCTCCAAGACCCTTCCGACGATATCCATATGTCTGGAATCGGCCAAAGGGTTTGGCCACAGTGGGCGTGGCCAAAACAGTCGTGGCCTTTCAGTGACCCGCCGGCGCCAAGATGGCGGCCAAATCGAAAAGTTGTAGAACAAAAAAGTCTTCGATTTTGATATACTTTTAGGTTTGAAAGTAAGAACAAAATCGGTTGAAGGTGCGGATAGACAGACACACAGAAAAAATAGCTTTTAGTGGAGAAACCCATAAAATTTTTCAAACCGCCATAACTTTTGAATGGATGGTCGGATTCCAACGTTTGAAGTATCGCTGGAAAAGTCTTGGCAATTAGCTTCAGAAAAACACGTTTGAATTTTATTGTACCCCACCTACTCTGGGTACAACGGGAAACCCATATTTTGGCCAATTTTTCAAACGGCTATAAGTGGAGACGGTGAAGGTCGATTTTCAAGTTTGGATGGTTTTTTGGGTCTGTGGACCGAGACCTTTCTCGGATGAGAAAAAAAACTCGGAGCAGATTGGCATATCTACATTTCCTGCAGTGATAAAAAGAATAGTGGAGGTTTGGTCTGTGCAAATAAATAACGATGCCGTTCACTCTCTACAGTTGTTTCTTTCTTTTTGCGCGTTTCATGATTGTTTTAATGGTGTATGCTGGCTGTTTTTTTGTTTTGCTTGATCGCGCGCTGTATTTTCAGTGCTTTTTCTGTGCAAATGATCGCGAATGTACGAGTGAAAAAGAGACAGAGAGCGAGTTGGCTCCAGCGATGATATCAAAAGTGCAAAGCACAAACAGTGGCTTGTGTATGTATTGCACATGTGATTGTATCGAATATCACACGGTTTCTGTTTTACGGCTATCACTCGAATTCGCCTATAAACTTCAATAATATTTCTAAACGGAGCACAGTTCAAAAATATCTCTTCGTTGGCCTGGAATTCAAATCCAGTTCATCCGAAATTTATTCGTTGCATTCAATTTTCTATATTGAATTGTTGTGAGTGAACAAAATTCATTGGATATCATTGTTTTTTTCGTTGGCTTGGGCAAAGTGCAATAAATTCGAAAAAAAAAACAGCATATAATCAGCGATTCCTTCATTCGATTGGATTATTTTCGTTGAATGAATCTAAATTGTGTGACACATGGCGAAAGTTTCAAAATTTCAACCAAATTTTATTCAAACAGATAAATTCTTTTAGAGAATTGTAAGAGAATTTACAATTGAAATGGAACAATTTAATTTTGTTAATTCTGGATATTAACTACTCGATATTACGTTTTGGCGAATTAAAGAGTCACACTTCATCAGTTGGTACAAAGCGCACAGAATTCCTGAATTGGCCGATCGATTTAAAGTGATTCGAAGTAGTAAAATACTTTTTTTAAATCCATGTGAAGCTGCTGAGTCCTCACACATATCCAACATTGACTCCAACGTCGCAATTTCCACTTTCAAATGCTTAAATCGTCAGTCATCCACGACAAGAAATGGTCGCACACATCAAATTCCATCGCTGTGCATATAAAAAACAGATCCACCATTTATCCAATTCTATTTCAATTGTAGATACAATAACCGGAATACAATGTGAACGAGTGATTCAATTCTCGTTTTTTGAATAAATGTCCGCGGAATTAGTGTTTTCTGAAAAGAGCTAAACAAAAAAATTGCAACCACGAGGAAAAACATAATCATACAAATGTGAAATTCCGTTCCGGAACAATGTTATTGTTTACGCGTCTAATAATTTTGCTTCTTGAAGTAATTTTAGTTTCATATGAATTGCGATAAAATCGTCTGCATTGTACAATTTGGGTGTTTATGAAAAATATTCTTCCACATTTTAAAATATTTATTAAGTTCCCTAAGATGTTATATCAGCACTTAGAAGCTTTCAATGTGCCCATTAATTATACATATCTTTCATTCAGCAGATACAAAACTGAGAGTTATTCGACAGGCGTGTCAAGGTTTCAAGAGGGGAAAGACGCTGAACGTTCTGAAACGTACGATTCCGACATTCATTTAGGTAAGCGATTTGAGTTTTCTTTTATCTTGTGAATTGGTGTGTGGATTATTGTGATCGAATACATTTTTTTATCGAATGGACTTTTTCAAATTCTCAAAAACATGTTTTATGATTTTTAATGGGCTCTTATCAACGTGTGAATAGTTTCTTTCTGAGCTTCCAAATCACAGTTGTTGATATGCCTGAATTGATTGATTTCAGTCTGAATTATTTGAAAACTGTAAGTATTTTTCTCCACTAAATACTTGTTTTCAATTGAATTTATTTCAATTACAAACTCGCTATTTAACTCATTTTCATTAATGTGCCTGCTGCCGGCCATTGAATAAATAATAAAAAAAGCGATTCCCACAATTTGTGTGTCAAATTGAAAATTATTTTCCGACATTGCATTTTTGCGAAGAGAGATTTTTTCCCCGAGATAATGTATCTTTTTATCCCAAAATGGGCAGATTTTTAATGATTACAAAAGTTCTGAATAAAAATCACGCGCGCGTGTCTCCACAAATCCATATAGCTAGTCGGCATTAAATAAATCGTACGTGCATTGAAATGAACTTGATATGATCAAAATAAACGAGACGGAAAGCATTGAATGTATGAATTTCAAATTTGGCTGTTTCGCCGCTTATGTATTTTTATTGTGTACTACTTTTTTTGTCATTGTCAACGTCAAATGCGTACAATTCGCGGTCATTCGGTATCGTTTTGATTTAGAGAAAATGATATGAGCAGTGTTTGCGTATGATTGCATATCAGATATCGTTGCATTTCAAATTTGAACTCGCGCGCATTCTATGAAAATTAACTCAAGCGATCGTTCATAAAGCGCATGATACTTGCTTCGATTGATAACGAAAAGAATGAAAATTCTTGACATATGTTCAAACGATAGCAGCGACGACATAAATTATTCTTGCCGCGAACCACTTCATTGAAATAAGATTTCTTTTATCAGTATTTGTCGATCAGCATTCATTGCCGGGCCATAACACAGGTTTGGCCAATTAACTCACTTATCTCTCTTCAATGTGACAATCGAACGCATTGCCGTCATTGGCCGGTATTGAAATGGCTCATCATGTACTTGACATAATTTCACCTGCAGGAATCTATTGATTTCGATAAATCAATTGCAATACATTGCGACGCTGATCACTTTCGAGATCATCCATCCAGAGCAGCTATCAAGACGTCGAACAGTACATTACATATTCTTGACACACGCGTAAATTGCCCACGAACACGTATTGCAATGAGCGAGCCGATGAGAAGCACCAAATCCTGGCGCTTCCAGAGACCAGTGAAAGTCAATAACATTTCAATTCAACTCGCACAAATAATTCTATCGAAGATTACGTAATTGTTATGAAAGGATTTCTCAATAGATAAGATTGAGTAAGAATTGCTTTCACAAGCACACTTAGGTAATTACACTCAGTTTATTCCATTTTATCAATTCGCACGTTTCAAAGTGTTTAATATTGAATATCAAGCTAGATTGATTTGATTTTGAATTGTTGTTCACAAAACGATTATGAATGGAATTATTGTGCTAGTCAATGGATTTGAACTAAAAATGAGCAACGAAACTGCATTTGATTGATATACATATCAACAATGCTGCTCGATTTGCTGCTTGCACTTTTTTGAGTATGACACTCAATGAGAACTTCAATCTGAATCAACGTGAAAGAACATTTGACATTTTTCCATTATTTTAATTATGTTGAATAAAAAATCAAATTCGTTCACTTATCACAGCAATTATAAAAACTCACAATGGCATTTGAATTTCACCGCGAACCGTTTGTCTACCTACCTGCATATGCATTATATCATTTGATATTGTAATAAAATTGAACAAAATAACAAAAATAATTAATGATTTGAAGAGGACAATATACGAGCACTCTCGTCACTTGTTGCGCTTGTGATAAAATCAACGGGACCGTACTATTTGAGACATTTTAATGATATCTATTCTTCAGCGCCATCTATTGGGCAGAAGTATTGATGTGATATTTCAATCGTTTTAATGATTCATTTGTTTTTATTATTTGTATCAATAAAAATTTTGTTCGTATTACAATGGATCTGAATTGAGTTCACCCATGTAAAATAAAATGGCGCGGTCAATTTGCATACTCTCGAATAGCTCTCAATTTCCAGTTAAGCACGGTCCGCTTGGATAAAATTTTGAAAACAATTGCCAACAAGCGATTGGTGATGCATGAGAATGGATCAATTATCTCCGAATATCTCTTTGGAATATTTAAAAATATACGACAGAACGTACGCCCATAATTTTCGCGCGAATTCGAATGCGTTCGTCTCTATAAAGAGCTTCAAATCGGAAAAAATAGTTTAATTCTCTTTTAAAGCTTTTCTTTCTGTTCAAATGGTTTATTTTTTAAAAATTGCCGGATGATCGTTTTTAAATGACAACTTGATTGTTTATTTGATTTCGAAATTTCACTGAAAAAACATTAGATCTGTTCCACTTATGAATTATTCCATTTATGAATGATTCGACCTAAATTTATTGATAGCGATTGTAAATATGGACGCTTTTTCTTCTTAAAAAGATCAATAATTCATTGGCACGTTCAAATCTGTATTGTTTCGGTAAATAAAGCAGTATGATTGTTTTTTTCTTTTTAATAAGACTTACCTTTTCGCAATATCGACAATAATGAAAATCGGTTACGTGATTTAAGAAGGTAGTGAGGTGGTGCATTGTTTGTTTCATTACATTTACGCCAATTATATCGCTCCACTTGAATGAGATTTTTGTGAATTCTTGCAAATGCAATCCAATTTCTATGCAATTCTTGATGCAAAACAAGAAGGCAACAACTGGAATTTATCGAGCATGATCTCACGTTTTTCCAGGAATCATGTCGAAAATTCAATCAATTTGTCGCATTTTATTCACTTTTTTCCGTTCATAGAAAGAAGCACTAGTTACGGTGATACTTACTAAAAATGACTTTCTATCATCATTTATTTGTGAGATAGAAAAGCGGACATGTACTCTTAAAATTGCACATCCATACTCGCCTCTCCATAGATATCGATGTCCGTCTTTGGGAAAGAGAAAAAATCCATAGCGAAAGCGGTGGATGGCTTACAATTACATATGTTTGAAAATAATTGTCCATCTATTTATTTTCGAAAATTTATCCGGACGTTGTTCGTAGAATGTAGTTTATGGTTAAAAAATTTCTGTTTTCACTAAATTGACTGATGATTTACTTCCTAATTCATGTGATTACCCAATTTTTATCCAATACTCTCCTGATTTAGTTGAGATGGTAATATTTTTTTAAGTATTTTCTGCTGTTTTGGGTGTTTGCGATATTTTACAATTCTGGTTGTTTTAAACAGTTCGTCTGTTAAAATCAAGACTTGTTCAGTTTGTTTGAAAACGAAGGCCATAATCATTCGGATAAATGAATGGTGTTTGATGTACACTGATATTCATTTAAACCGAAGACTCATTAGAATCATTGTTGCGCGGCTTTAGAACACGTGTGTTTCAGAACACTGTTGCGTCGTTTTGAAATGTACAAAGAGAAAAAACGAAACGTGCATTGATGAGCTCTATCATTCAACGGACGTTTCAGCTTACTATCAAATGTGTATGCTCGAAATTGAAATTGTTTGCTTTGTTAGAAACTTTTCAATTCGCACGTCCTTCAACCACATTAATTGTTTGTTGGAATATGCATTAGATTCGGTTAGATAGTCTCACATGTTTTGATGCGGTTCATATAGAATTTTTGTGTGAAGATTACATCCAAATACGTTTTGATGAATGTTTCGTGGCAAATACAAATATTTTCAGTTTGTATTTATTGGACATCGGCTGTGTTGATTTACTACCTAAAATACAAAATCCCAATTTTCTGTCGTTTTTTTACAACTGCAATCGAAATATTTACCTCCAGCATCTGCGTCGGTGTTTTCGGATGTCAAGAAAGAAAACCAGTTTGAGAATGCCAATTGATTCTTTTTTTTCAACTTACAAGAATTTATTAGTTTAATGATGCTGCGGCAAAAAGACACCTGTGCTGATTTCAACCGAGTGAGGCGAAGGTTTTGGAAGAACATTTTGAGGAGCAATGAACTTTCGGTTTTAATTGAACCTCATTTTTTATCTCCAAACAAACAATTTTTTCATCTAATTCGCTTGATTTGAAGTCATTGTAATTTCATTTATGCACTGTATTATTATAAAACTGAATATAGTTTTACATCAGCAAAATTGAAAAACTCACTTTGAAAGTCGTCCTGTTGTGATTCACCGAAATAAAAAGTAGTTTTTTCAAAATCACATGTGTGTATCTCAATATAAGGAATATTTGGCAATTGATTTTTTAGTTTGAATCTTTTTTCTAGCAAATTTTGCGAATATAGTTCAATATGTATATCGCATATTTGAAAATTTGATTTAGTTGGTTAGTTGAAATATGTTACAAAATATTTTAATTGAAAATCATTATAACATAGCGCATAATCTTTCAATAATTGCTCGTTTCGTGATGCGTTCTGATCAAGAGGAAATTACAACCAAAAGACGAAATGTACCAAAATGTATGAATAAGAACGTAGAAAATGCCGAAATTATTTATGATGCACCAATCATTCGAGCGCAGTAGTGAAATTATTGACAAAATATCTATAGCGAAAAAAAAGGCGAACGTATTTGCAGTGATTTTGTTTTTCTTCATTCTCTGTAATTTGCTATAATTAAATCCTATAGCAGAAAGGCTTCGTGATAGCGATTGAAACGTGTGTTACTCTAATTTTCTTGTTCGTACATTGAAGTACATTATTTATTCGGCAATATTTTTCCCTTTGGTTTCAATTCATTCACGCCGCTTGTAACAGAACTTCATCGCCAGATTTACTCATTCTGTTGATGTTTTACGTCATTATTGACTAGTGGCTCGGCTTAGTCGCCGCTTGGTGGAGAAACGCGACATACCCTGGATGCTATGCGTTTTGATTGGTTCGAACAGTGCGCAAATGCAGCGAATCCAAACCAATACACACAATCAGACGATGAACTGGAATATGCCCAAAAACACACTATCAAAACATATACACGTGGATCAAACCGGTTTTAATTCAGATGAATATATATACATACATCGTATATCACTCACTCCCTTTTTAAAAAATACAGACATTTTTTCCAAGAAATGCGTCCGCAGACTGCCGAAACGATAATTCAAAATACGTCATTTGCACAGGGATTCGAACTAATTTCGTCACTAATATGCAATAGATTTGACCGCCCGCTTATAGAAGGTGGATTCAAGGGTGATTTGAAACCCATCGGTTTAACTAATAAATAATAATTAATCAAAGTGTTCAAAGATGTTAATTTTTCCTCTAATTAGTAGAATTTTTATTGTTTTAGTAGTTTCACCAATTTTATTATTTTATTAGTTAGTGGGTCTTAGTAGCCACTAAGAAGTAATAATTATTATTTTATTAGGGACTAACATCCAACTAATTAGTAGGTCTTAGTCGTTTTTTATTAGAATGTTACTAGATTTATTGGTAGAATGTTAGTAGAATGTTAGTAGATTCTTCATCATTAGTGGCTGTTAGTAGAGTTTTCATTAGATTTATAGTAGAGTTTTTATTAGAATTTTCTTGGTTTCGCGCGTCATAAATTTAGCGTTTTTTTTTATATATTATTATATATGGCGATATTCATTCCAATTGTAATTAATGATGCTCAATGCTCATGCCCAGTGCTCTTGCGAAATTAAAAAAAAAAAAAAACGCAATATTTATGACGCGCGAAACCAAGAAAATTCTAATAAAAACTCTACTAACAGCCACTAATAATGAAGAATCTACTAACATTCTACTAATAAATCTACTGGCATTCTACTTATAAATCTACTAACATTCTAATAAAAATCTACTAAGACCTACTAATTAGTTAGATGTTAGTCGCTAATAAAGAATGATCATTACTTCCTCGTGGCTACTAAGACCTACGTACTAATAAAATACTAATGGAAAAAACCTACTAACTAATAAAATATTTTATTAATATTTATTATTTATTAGTTACACCAATGAAAGTGTTTATTACTAATTAGAATTGTCTGATTATTATTTTAAGAGTTATAAGCTCTTATAAGTAACAAAAAGAGGAAGAATGAATTTTTAGAAGTTGTTAGCTCATAAAACAATAACTATTACTTTTTTGTCACTTATAAGAACTAATAACTAGTTATAAAATGAAAATGGCAAAACTAATGAAATAATAATAAAAATCTAATAATTATTAGACAAATTAATAACTATGCTGTTGCTTTTAATTTCAATAAGCAGCTCGAAAATATGCGTTTAGCAGGGGGTTGATATGTAGAGACTGAAAGACCGAAGCGCTGTATGCGAGAGGTTCAGAACTACGTTGGTGGAGACGCCACACTGAATTTATGATAAAGCTGCGGACGCAGCGGTAGTTCTGCATTTAAACGCATTGGACTCAATTTTTGGTTGCGTCGAAAACAACACATTTTGGTAATAAAGTTTCGAGATTTGCATTTTTAAAATTTTACCGCATTCGAATCAATTGCACAACTCGTTCAAAGCGTTCAACCATTTAACCTTATTTGGACGGACAATGGTAAAAATATAAATATCAAACAGTGTAAAATCAATTTCAATACGAAAATGTGTCATATTCGACATAATAAGAGAAATTATATATGATATACCAGCTCTGTATCTGAACGCACAGAATGTATTTTTTTGTTTGCAGTGCGAAATATAAAGTTCATAGCTTCTGCATGGCACCTCTTATCTTGCTCCTTACTAAAATGTCCATATATGTAATGTGACCACACCGATACAAAACATCACTGCAATTTTCATCATTTCTCGATGAATATTCCGAAGCTTATGCGATAAAGGTGCAATATTGTACCGAGATGATGAAATCAATTCAAAGCACATTCAATGTATTAGTAGTTTCAATGAACACCGAACACCGATAAATTGCCTGTTCGTTCGTTCAAATATTTGCATTCTGTTCGTTCGTTCGTTCGTTCTTAAAAATATTAATTCATCAATTGCAAATTCTTTGAGGGAGAGAAAGAGAAAAAAGATGTATTTGTTATTGAAATCGTGGCGTAGTGGAATTTGCGCATGATACAAGAGAAAGTTTTTGAAAATTTGGGAAAGTGAAGGATAGAAAGAGATAAAAACGAGGTAAAGGTATCTGCTATACCTTTTCTGCTAAAAGGGTTTATCTCTTTCTCGCCTTCACTAAGAATGCAATTTCTGCATGCTAATTTTTGAGGCTTAAAGATAAAAATAGGTATTTTGTTGCCGAATGTAAGATTTTTGCTTTGGCTGGATTTCCAATTTTCCCGAACACTTGAATCTTCGTTTATTGCTTATTATGTATCGCAAAACAATCTTTGAAATGAATGAATGAACGAACAACTGAACATTATTTTTGTTCGACCGAACGAACGAACGTTCGTTAACGCCACTACAATGTATAGCTCTTATTTCTGTGACATGCGCACTCTACCGCTGTTGGTTCTATCAATATGTGTGTAAAAACATACGTGAAAGTTTGCTTCCCTTTTCGACTAAAATATTTCGAACGTGAATGCAACGAGGGATAGACAGATGTTTGGCGTTGTGTAGGTGGCCATTTGGATGGCGCATTTCAATGTATGTGGGCCGAATTGTTTCAGTGTGTGCGATTTTTTTTGGAGTTGACATTCATATGAACTTTTGGAATAGACGAGAAAAATCAAAACAAATGGATATAAAATCGTATTCCAACGAGCTGCTTTCTTCATTTTGTCCGCGAATTGTTGTGGGACCACAACAAATACGTTATCGCTAAAGACAATACGCTTGAAAATCGATACATGCTAAAGCATATAAAAACCAGTGAATCTAAAAATGAATATTGTTTGTGATTGTGTGGACACATAAGATCGATTCAAATAAGCAGCTAAAAATTGTCCAAGAACTAAATATTGTAACACATATATCATTGAGGACGTAAAGCAAGAAATGTAAAATTGGCGCGCGAAACCCTTGTGAAAAAGAGATAAACAATCATTCGACTTTATGTTTTCAATCGTTCTTTTTTGCCAGTCTATTAATTCGGGACACAATTTTGAATTTACACTGATTTTATTTGTCTGTTTTGTTCGAGAAAATCATAGAAAGCCAGGAATTTCCCAGTCAAAAATGTCCCAAATTAACCGACCAACTTACCAGTCGAATTTAAAATTCACGGGGGATGCCATTGATTTATCGTTGCTGCCGTTGTGTGTCAGCGAACATCAAAAACTCAGTCTCTTTGCATTTTTGGGGATTTCTTTTGAATAATACATTATATTTCGAAATTCATATTATTATAACTTCATTCACGGCAGTGTTCAGCATCAGCGAGTCAAGACGCCGAGGAAATATGGAAGTTGAGTTTATGATTTTTTCACTGCTTCAATCAAACAACAACATGCCTGCCCAAATTCAAGTTGGAGTAAAGTCTTCCGAAAATTGACATATCTCTGACATTCATTACA
This sequence comes from Obolodiplosis robiniae, assembly GCA_028476595.1. Lineage (NCBI taxonomy): Eukaryota > Metazoa > Arthropoda > Insecta > Diptera > Cecidomyiidae > Obolodiplosis > Obolodiplosis robiniae. Next base: position 23,978,962 of record CM052017.1, read on the forward strand.
TCTTCATTCTTTTGGAGTGTCGTATTTGAATGATCTATTTTCAAGGCGGCCCTCCGTTGCCGGTTGAAATCAGAACCGATTTAATAAAGGATAATTGCATGGACTAAATCGGCTCTGATTTGAATCGACCACCTTGCACTTAAAGCCCCAACGTATGAGACTAGATGCAATCAACGTAAGCTGAGGTTTATTTTGGCTTTCATCTCTCAAAGAGTATTCGCAATATATGTTATTCAAATTACTTTACCAAATCATAATGACTTAAATAAGAGTATCAGATTTCTCACACAAGCGATTTTATCGCATAATATGTAGTGTTCGTTGTTTGTACATTTTAATCAGAATATTATCGAATAAACAGATTATTTACGCCACCACATGATTTGCTTAAATGAAAGTGTTTTTTCTTGCGAGCAAGCGTTCGAAATGCACCTAAAACATAATCACTCATTTGATTGTTTCTAACTTATATAATCGGTGCAGCGCATAAAAAAAATGATGGCAACAAACTTCAATGTAATTCCAATCTGTTACTTGCAAATTGTGTTAGGATGGTTTTGATTTGACCGCATTTTCTTGAGATCGCACAAAATGCTGGTTTTCCTTAAAATACGTATAATCAATATGTTGATGTATTGACAAACAGTGAAACTCATATTAAAATCATTTTTTTGCGAATTCATAATATTCGTTTGTGAAAAGGCGTTAAAATAATTGGTAAATCAGCAAAATTCTGGGCAATGTGCTATTTAGCTTGTCGGTAATCATTATTGGACGCAGATTGTCGACACAAAAAGCAGTGTCCTACAGAAGGTCACCGACACATTTCATCATCGATAATTTTCATTCTTCAATTTTCTTCTTGTCATTCAATTTGCCGCGCGCATTTGTCTGTGTGTGATTCACTGTGTGAACTTCTGGAGGCTTGTTTCGCCTTCATCCACGTAAAAACTCATCGAATTTCAACATTTTTCTTTGGACACTGTGTTTGCATTCCAATATCGATATGGAGGATTTGAACCGTTGAGAATAATTCACGAGATTGAGTGAATCGCATTTAACTTTAGCAAAATACTCGAAATATGCTACCTCACAAATGCGGGATGGGACATATTGTTGCTGTAATTGTGACCTACAAATCACTTAACAATAAATAACTCAATGTTGCCATTTCACATTGCAATATTTTCATATTGCAATATTTCATCCCTTTTCGCGCGTCATATTTATTTATTCTAAGCGGTTCGTTTTGACTAAATTTAGTTATGGTGTTTCTGTTGCATTTTGAAATCCTTTACTTCAAATCATTCAAAAGAATTGAATTCGATAACTTTTTAGTTTTGTATTTTAGTATCAATATTATATAATATGCGCATTTTTATTAGGTCAAAAATTCAAGCAAAACGGAATGCATGATGGTGATTCAAGCACCATCGAATATTAGTTACATTGATATTAAACGGGCGAAATTGGATTACAAATCATAACGATCGATCGATTGCGAATCGAACCCGTCAGCATCATTGTCATGCTTTGCATTTATAAGATTCTCGCGAAGACAATTAATGCAATAATTATCAACGAAATTCGCGCGTCGCATAATCTTGCGATACAAATTGCAAGTTATTTTTGTGCATAAAGAGAAAGCATTTTGTTCGATGACAACACAAATAATGTGTATTCCTTTTCTCCTTGTCAGTCCTATTTATTTCTCACATTTTCAATCTACGTGGCGATTAGTTATTCGGGAAAAGCACATCCCATTTTAGAATCGAGACATAACTCATTGATAGTGAAGTTTAATAATCAGATGCTTAATGAGTTCGTTCTCGGCATCCAGTTCCAAATCTATTGCAAGAAAATTTAGTGTTGTATTTTGTATTCCATTGGGCAGCGGTTTTTGTTTGCTGTTGCTGGCTAGCGGCTCGATTTCCTTGAAGTTTTACCAAATTATTTATTTTGGTTATTGCGGTCTAGCATTTATATAATCAAAATATTTTGAACATTTTTTTAATCTAAAATATTGATTATATAAATGCTGAAACGCAATAATCCGGAAGTTGATAAGAATTAAACACATTGATGATAAGCACTAAATTAAATCGTCTTGCACTATAATATGCATAATACAAAGTGAATTCAAGGCAAATAATTATATAAAGAGGCTTTTTTGTTTTCTCGTAATTCTCCGTAGATAGCGATCTGGTGTCCATTCACACAAAAAACATAGGCCCTCAAAAATAGATGGTTTATCCCGTGATGTACAGCATTTACAATTTGAGTTCAGATGGAAATACCATTTGATTCATTTGTTTTCATTTCAAATTTGTGCGACTTTTGAAGTTTCCCGTTTCATTTGCCTTAAAATTTTTATAAATAAACAAATGAATCAAATGGCATGTCGATCTGAATACACATTTTATATGGTTTGTCATCTGAGAGTTAATATTTTGTGTGTATATTTTTCAGTACATCCGGGAATCATATGATCAAAATATCATTAGATATTTGTGATGAAATTATTACTTCTTCTCATTAGTTCTGAAATATTTTTAAAAAATTCACTTGAAATAAGTTAAGTATTCTTGCCATGGAATTTCAACAATAAAATACACAACTTTTTCAATGTTTTTCCGTAGCAAAATTTAAAATTTTCTAATTTTTCACGTTTTTAAATGAAATTTTAAATTGAATGGATGAGAATAATAATGCAACGTATTCTTGTGTTCAAATGATGTGTCCCTGAAAAAATTTACAAGATAAGTTTTCCTGAAAGTTGTTTGAGTAAAAATGTACAAAATTTTCAAATTTGATTCTCGCATTAATGATAAGAGATAGTTAAGTGATAGGTGTCTTCGGCAAATATATGAGGCCTTTTAGGATCTACTTATATGGCAAAGACAGTTATCACTTATCTCTTATCATTAATGCAAAAATCAAATTTGAACAGTTGGAACATTTGTACTGAAACAATTTTCTAGGACACTTAAATTGTAAATTTTTTGATGGACCCTATATTTGAAAACTTTGAAAACAAAAATATGTTCCATTATTATTCTTGATGAGAAACAAATCTATTTTTTTTTTGTTTAAATCTCATTACAGGCCTCGAAAACGTATGAGTAGTGTTCAGGCAACTAATTCCGCTAGAAATAGTAGCGATAAATAAGGAAGCGCACTAAATAGCAACGCTTTACTTTTTTATGTTAATATATATACAACAAAAATCAAGTCACAGTACCAATGCGGTGATTTTGGACAGTAATGCGATGAGATTCGTTTGCACGTACGAAGATTATATATGGCGCACTGTCCAACATCATCGCATACGCGCAAACGAATCTCATCGAATAACTGTCCAACATCACCGCATTGATACTGTGTCTACGCGTTTTAACGTGTGACTTGATTTTTGTTGTATATAATATTACGTATAGCGTTGCTATTTAGTGCGCTTCCCTATTTATCGCTACTATTTCTAGCGGAATGAGTTGCCTGGTAGTGTTTTTTACAGAATAATCCAAAGATAATTATGTGAAGTAAAAATTTCATACAAATATCTAATAAGATTCTGGATCTTCTTATTTGCTCAATGATTGTAATAAATGACTCATTGCTAACTTATTATTTTAATAAAATTCACTAAATAATAACTAATCATATTTTATTTTATTTCAATTCCAAAAGCCACTGAATTGTAAAAAATATTACGAATCGACCCGATTATACTTTTCATTGTCATTTTGACTATTACGCACGCATTCCGTAGGAAGTAGCAAACAAAGGGTTGCAGCCAATGTCCTCAATTATGTAAGACATTGTAAACAATTTCTCCAATTGAAATTAATTGCGGATGACGAATATAGTTCGCACTTAAAGTATGTTTTATTTATCCTCTTGATTATCTTCATCCTCAAAAATTAACTTGAAATATTCAAATACGGCTATAACAGCAACAGTCAGAGTCGTATTAATTTTTGGCACATTGAACAAATTCAATATAATTCAAGCGGTGATAAAATAAGCGTGTCGAGTCATCAAACGCAATCAAAAAGGAATTCAAACACAAAAAAAACTGTTCAACAAGAGCAAGACCGAGAAGAACGATGCTTAAATAATAGAACGGAGAAAAGTTCTATATTACAGTCGCCATGTGCGTTTTATTCTGAATTGCCCATCATTCCACTACATATGTTCCGTATGTGAACAAAACATCGCCTTTCATACTCTTTCTTGACATTGTATCGTAAACATGCCTATTTGGAGAGTATATTCCAACTAATAAAACTTGCGAGAATCTTCTATATAAACTGTAATGTAATCAATTTCAAATCAAAATGTATTGGAAAAACATATAATCTTTCGGATGAAACAGAAACTTTACCAAAATTCATAATTTTTTAATGGATTTTTAAGTATTTTTCTAGTTTGGAATAAACTTTCCTATTGAGCATGTTTACGATATTGAAATTTTTTGTTCGTGTTCTGTCTGTGAATGTACAACAATAAGATATACCCCCGAAACGCGAGAGACTCGGAGTAACGATGCAAACGGAATACAAGCTGCAAGAAACATTCACAATCGCACATTAAACCACACTAACGCACATGACCAAAAAAAAAAAAAAAAAAAACATGCTAAATTTCATTGGAAAGAATCGACTTTAGTTGTTTACTTAATATCCTCCAGTGCGGTGCGGTTTGAGGAAAAGTCACCCAAACAAATTGAACAAAAACTATTATCGCTACACAATCCAAGAAACACAGTTTCGGATTTTGTTCAATAAGTCGTTTTTTTTTTATTCATAGCGCTAATTCGTGATAAGCGTATTTTTTCAAACAAATTTGCGTTTATGATTTTGCTTCGAAATTCAGTGAAAATGGATGACTTTCTAAAAAGGAAAATAAATTTATTCTGTAATATCTTTTTCTGAATCGCATAGTTCCAATTTATATGAGGTCCGAATAAAATATCTTGGGTTATTTGTGTTTTACTATTTAAAATTGAAAATTTATTTGAAAGTTGCACCAAAGAAATAGCAGAAAAAATAAATTATTGAAAAAAAGTTTAAAATTTCGGGATTTTAATTTAAAATTACGGGCGAAGAATAAACGTTGCCAAAATGGATTCTGAAATTGCAAACATAGAAACGGCGGAGAGCGAAAGATTGTTGAGTGGCAATATTGTGCAAGCTCAAATCTATGGATCCAAAGAGCCGGTACGTGTAATAATCAGAATTGCAACGATCGTTAAATTTTACACATTATTATCAATAGCTTGTAGGTCTTATTACACATTTCCTTAACTATTGTTATGGAATTGAACTTCCGCACTAAAAATTAATTGACAAATTTAGCGAAAAAACTGCTTCCTTATGTTCAAAACCAAATATAGAGCAATTTTATGTCAAAGACTCAGAAAGAATCGATGTTTCGCCATTCATGTTGAATATGAAATATCACTAAATTGTAGAAATAGCTGAACAAACCTTTCATTAACATCTTATATATTTAACTTCGGCTTCTGAAAGGAAATCTAACTTTGTAAAGATATTATTTTCTGAATCTTTTAATATTAGAATTCTCTCCAATTGATCCAAACATTTAATTCTTATAAGCTTTTCTTATAAGGAAGACCATTTTTCCACACATTAATTTTATATCAAATGTATATATTTTATTTCGTTGAAGAATAATTTTAGTTTTTTTTTCAGATTTTTTTTTCAAATGAATACTATCTTTCATACGTTACGACAGGATTGAAGTTGAGAGGGGTTGAAATTTTAATACATGAAAGATAGATCCTCTTGATATAGTGTGGTCCCTCTACATTAACCAATGTTTTTTCCAACTTGTTCCCTGAAAACCTTTTATTCTTTATTTTTTGTTGAAATGAAACAGTTGATATTCTAAGGCAAATACAATTCTCATGTAAATAGATTTAAGGCCAAAGATCATCGGCTCACAGTTTCGGAATTAAATCAACTGGCAGCAGATAATGAATCGGCATGATTTTGAAGTATATATGGTAGTAAATAATGAGAAATTGTAGTTTTAGTAGAGCCGACTACGAAGTTAAAACGAGAGGCTAAACAAAATTAAGATAAAAAAGGGCATAGTTGGCTTCTATCGATGTATGTTTAATGTCATTTCATTTTCATTAATTTGTAATGTTTATTTGAACTTTCTTAAAAAAAATTGATAAATCATTAAAAGCCCATTTTTTTCCTTACAAAACTGTTTTTATTGAAAAGATTTACTGTTCAAATCGTTTTTAAATTGATGTCGGTTCCAATGAAACTAAAATTTCGCGTATTTTTCTACAAAATGCTACAAATTATCGCGATTTGGTATCTGTAAACAGTAAAAATATTTTTAAAAAAGAGACGCATATTTTTTCCATTTTAATACATTACTTGAAACATGTTTTACTATTTCAATGAGACGCACCTTATTCATTTTCACTATATTTATTTTTTTGTGTAGCCTTGATTTAAAGTAATTTTGTTGAGATATTTCTGCCATCAATCATAATTTCCTGATTTTCTAAATTTCGATTTATTTCTCAGGGTCCTCAAGTTCCTATGATGGCTGAAAGTGACACAAAGAATATGAACCCAAGCAAAACTCTTCCCCAATACATAGCGGCTCTAGCAGGTAAGAATATGAATCTTTTCATTGCATCTCTCAAATTCTCATACGCTCAACTGTATGTTGTTATTTAATCAGCACAAATTCATTGAATTGCCACAACTTGTCATCGATTTTCAATTATTCATTCACACTTACTACGTTATGTTTTTTTTTCAGGTAATGAGCTGATTAAATTATTTCTCTATATGCGTCAAATACCAAAAGTGTGTCATCATTTTCGATTATTGTTCATGGGAATAATGCTAATATCAAATATTATTCTAGGGAGACTATAAATAAATTATTATTCTGATCACATTGGATTATTTGTGCTTTACAAGTGGCATGTTTCCTTGAAAAATGTCGCGGCGCTATACGTGCACATTTGCATTTGTCAAAATTCATGAAAACGTTGCATACATTTTTATTTAATTAAATCTAAAATTGGAATGCGTGTGATCCTGAAATTATGTGGAATTTACCAATATTTTTTGTTCTTTTTTTATTGTTGACTGCAGCAACTGGTGGTGCATTTGCGGCTGGTACAGCTTTGGGATGGTCGTCGCCGACAAAAAGTCAACTTGTAAATGCGAAAAATGAATACGAGTTCGAAATAACTGAGGCGGATTTCGCGTGGGTCGGATCGTTTGTGACACTTGGTGCTGCATTTGTTTGCCTCTTCATCGGCACTATTATTCAAATATTGGGCCGAAAATTGACAATGTTATTGCTTGTTATTCCATTCACCCTTGGATGGGCACTTGTCTTATATCCATCGAGTTTGTCAATGTTGTATATTGGCCGGTTCTTGCTCGGATTGTCAGGCGGTGCGTTTTGTGTTGCGGCGCCGACTTATACGGGCGAAATTGCACAATCGAGTATTCGTGGAACACTTGGAAGCTTCTTCCAATTGATGATGGTCATTGGTATTTTGTTCACGTACATCATTGGATCGGTAGCCAATGTATTCACTTTGAACTTGATTTCGGCCACTGTCCCCATTATTTTTGGATTGACGTTCATGTTCATGCCAGAGACTCCATCATTTTTGATTTCAAAAGGCAAAAAAGAAGCAGCCGCCAAATCGTTGAAATGGTTGCGTGGAAGTGAATATGATTATGGCAGCGAATTGAACGAATTACAAGCACAATTCGAATCTGAGCAGAAAAACAAGGTCTCGTTGGCCGTTGCGCTATCACGGCGCTCAACAATCAAAGCAATCATGATTAGCTTGGGCTTGATGTTCTTCCAACAAATGAGTGGTATAAATGCGGTCATCTTTTACACAAAAGACATTTTCGAGGACGCAAATACTGGAATTGACCCCTCCGTTGCCGCCATCATCGTTGCCATTATGCAAGTGATTTCAGTATTCATATCATCGATTATCGTGGATAAATTGGGACGACGCTTGTTGTTGCTACCATCGGCAATTGTAATGACCATCTGCACAATCTTGTTGGGCATTTACTTCTATATGAAGGAACAAGACAAAGACAGTGTTACATCGCTTGGCTGGCTCCCGATCGCATCATTGTGTGTATTCATTATTCTGTTCTCACTTGGCTTTGGTACGTAAATGCATTTAATAAATTCAATTTTCAATTCTAATCACTCACTATATTTTTCAAAATTTCCAGGCCCAATCCCATGGATGATGATGGGCGAATTATTTTCAAATGACATTAAAGGCGTTGCTGGCTCAGCTGCCGGAGCATTCAATTGGGCCTTGGCATTTTTGATCACATCCACATTTTCGGCCATGAAACAAACATTCGGAAATGGACAAACATTCTGGATATTCTCAGCGTTTTGTCTAATGGGCGCACTGTTCGTATTCTTTTTTGTGCCAGAGACTAAAGGCAAATCCTTGGCCGACATTCAACGAATGTTGGCCGGCGAAAAGGTTGTGAACCCTGAAAATCCCGGGGAACGGAACACATGCGTATCCAAATTTTAAATTGTGTATGTGTGATCAATAGATGATATTCCATCAACAAAAAATAATTATCTACATTTATGTTTTCAATGTTCGATTAAATTTCCCGTCGTAAAATGAAGCGTGCAAGAATCATTTTACACTCAATCGTTTGCCATAAACCATCGCAATAGTCGAAAATTATTTAAATATTATTTATTAGTATTTAATACTTAACTTATGAATGAACAAAGAACTAATTTCGCATTTATCCAATGATTCCATTTTTGAAAGATAAAATCCAATCTTTAATTAATTAATTGTACATGATTTAAATAATTTTGAGAGGATTGTTTTGATTATTGGTGTCTATTTGATGGAGTAAAATCACGCTAATATGATATTTAATGTTTTAATGGAGAGACCAATGTTTGAATGCAGGAGGACGGTCGTAGCGTTCGTATTAATAATGTGGATCATAACCGATCCTCTTTTTCGAACAGGTTCAGCAGAAGCCAAATCAATGTCCACAATCCACAACCTATAAAAATGCTCAAGAATTACGTGTGTGTGTTTTTTTAATAAAAATATTTAAGGAAAATGACACATTTTGTGTCGATTGTCGATGCATATCTGATTCTATGAATTTATACAAATAACATTCCACGCTTATTGAAGTAAAAGCAAATTGTTACGAGCACAGATCAAGTTTCGAGTCAAATGCTTATGAATGGCACAGCATTAACCTCAAATATAAACATATTAATAAGAAAACTGTTATTAGTGTTTATTTGTCGTTATATATTTAGTGAATACAGAAAAAATGGATGCATGGTGTGGAAAATGTTTGATAGCTCTCCAGTTATTGCATGGTTTTTATTGGTTCATGCAATTGTGCACGCGAATCAATCATTGTACAGTGTTATCTACTGTAACATGGTTTATTGAGCTGTTAGCGGCTGCTGACAGCAGCTACTATACGAATTACATCACCAGCTCGCAGCTCGAAACAGCCACTATAAGCTCAGCAAAACCAGAAGTCCGTGTATCTGTGTCGACAAAATCCACAAACATTCATTCAATTGGGTGCATATAAATCAAATTTACAAATTTGCTGGCTTTCAATGTGTCAATTAATTTCATTAAGAATCAGAATTGAATCCATACGCAATGTATTGTCCATTAAATGCTGAAAATGCACTATAATTAATCCTTGCGAACGAAAAAGTCTGAAATAATTAATTGGAAATCGATGGTTTCTGACCAAGCACATTTTATGATAGAAGCTTTTAATGTGACAAATGCAGAGCAATTGAACATCACAAAATGACAGATTAATTTAAATTTTAGTTGAATAGTTTGACAGATTAATTTAAATAGTATTGAGTTTGGTGTAAAAATTAAAAGTGGATTGAAAATCTAGAAGAACAAATAAATAAACAAACAATACAATGTGTATGATGTATAGTATATCATTTATATTTGAAAATGAATACAATTATGTCTGTAATAATTAGTGCCACTGAATGCATCGAAATGTCGTCGTAGCGTTTGTCGTTATCCATATCTGAACACGATATGAAATTAACGACCATTCACTTGGGACCCGTTAATTTTTAGTTCGAGCCAATTAAACTTATTTCAGGTGAGAGTAGACCCTGAAAAATAAAACACGCTTATCGGCACATTGTGAAAAATAAGAATAAATTTAATTTAAAAACATCATGAAGTTTATTGCATCTTTCTCTTACACACGCTTTGAGTCGTTTGTATGCCGATTCTAATTGTGCTGATTATTCTGGGAGCGTTTATGAATGCTGTTTATTATACACTTTCGAAGAAAACCTATCAATTGCCTCCGATTCTAACGTACAACTGATAAATAAATATGTGAGGTTTCTTATGGAACAACAAATAATACAAAATATTTATTAAATGTATGGAATAGTTGCAAAATACTCAAAATTGGATTCTCTAAAACTACATTTATTGTACCGAAACATTGAATCAATGGATACGTTTTTTCAAGTTTCTTGAGCCATAGTTGCGCAACTAAAAATTGACTTGGAAAGTGTAAGATTGGTGAGTTCTGAATCAAATACAAGACACGGGTAAAATGTTTCGATATTAACACACTTTTATTGGGGCCTTATTCAATAATGTGACCTAAAATCGGAAAATTACTGAGCCATTTTGAGTCTGTTGCTTAAAAATTTATACATAAGATAAAATTGCCGCAGAAATAAAAGTGTGCTAATGACAAAATTCTGAGGTGCCTCGAACTTTGATTTTCTAATAAATGACATTACAGTGTCAATGACTTTATTTACAATTCGTAAATTACAATTGCAGTAGACAAATGTACATTATAGTCCAAATACGAAGCATCTGGAAAGATTTTCGTTATAAAGTTAATACAAATCGATAAGATATTATCGTAGATGGAATTTTTCCATGCGATATGTTTTCTCTTTCGGCATAGACGTGTTGGCCAAAAACTTTCGAATCGGTTATAGTTAACACACATATGTACCAAAAAGTATGCACTTGTTTTTGAATAAACTACACGTGTGCAATGCATTATAGCACTGCCAACAATGAATTTCTTATAATGTACGGTGAAATTGAATTAATAAAGCTTTGAATAAATCATTCTTTCGGTTCTGTTCATTTCGTCAAAACTCTCTTTCGGTGGTAACAGAAGTGATATTGAAATTTCTGGATTCGTTTTTTTTCAATTTTTTATTAGATCAACATAAAAATTGTGCTTGAATTGATCGTTAATGTATGAATTGCTCTATATATTTGTTTACCTACCAGGAAAAAACTGTCGAAATATGGGAACGATTACAATTCAAACAGCGCAAAAATTAATTTTACTTTTCACATAAAAAAATTACTGGTACGTATCCTATTGATAAGAAAAGTTATTGTTTTCTGTTTTTTTTTTTATTTGCTGTATTGTGATTTCTGTACATTAAAGTGCGCGAAACAGATATGCAGAGCATCAGGGCGCCCAACTTTGATACAAATATTCCACGAATAAATAAGTCAATAAAGATAGAATAACGATTATTTTTATATGATATTTTGTGTGCGCGCGACAGTAAAATGAATCACATTTGGTGCAATCGTTGACATGAACGGATCAGTTCGGAAGGCCTACTAACCGGGATTTCATCATCATTTTAGTAAAATCATATTCCAATTGTAACGTTAATTAAAACGTGCATATTATTAATTAAGTGTATTCATATTCGAATCAAGAAATACCGTTTTTGATTCGATCGCATCGGCAGCCTAGAATATTAATGTATTATCAATATTTATCAACTTTGTGATCATAGGCGAAAGGAAAAACTATTCAAATTCATACGAGCTTAAAAAAGGTAATCGAATCAAAGATAGAATATGATATTGATTTATTGATTGAAAGAATAAGTTTCAAAAAAAAAAAAAAGGAATGAAAAATTTAGTTCAAGCGATCTACTGTTGAATTTCTTGTGTTTTAAAATTTATTAAGTATCACCCGATGAACGGTTCAATATGAACTAACAAATGTTCGCATTTGAACAGAGAATAGAAATTTTGAGGGTCCGTTCACGAATTGAATACATCGAATATTTCGAACAATAAACAAACGGAATGATTTTTTATCCAAATGTCAAATGTGTTTTCATTGGATCTGACTTGTCCAAAACACTCTCATATCGTAATTCAAATTTAAAGCATGAATTAAACTTATAATCACTTTGGATGATGATTGATAATCAATCATTATGTTGCGTGTTCAAAAGGCTGACGAGGGGAGACCTTTGCTTCGAAACCAATCAATTTCGTACCAATCTAATTATGAAAGCTCTTCGCAAAATGAGTTGGTAAATGTTGTGTGGATTTTTCATGAAAATATACAATGTAAAATCATCCAAATGAGTTGAATTGAATAATATTAATAAATTTTGTGGCTAACATTTGAATGTGGTATTCATTTCATGCTAGGGAGTTCCAAGAGTTTCAACGATGGTTGCCGTCGATACATCGTCGAATAGTGTTGCGCAAGCCAAAGTATTGCCACAATACATCGCTACACTCGCAGGTATATGAAACAATTATATTTCTGAGTTTGATGCAATTCAATTATTTTACTAAATTATTCAATATGTGGATAGCAACAACTGGTGCGTTGGCGGGTGGATGCGTGTTGGGCTGGTCTTCGCCATCTGAAAGTCAGATTGTAACCAATCTCACAAATCCATACAATTTGACTGTAACCAAAGAAGAATGGTCGTGGGTTGGATCGACTGCAACACTTGGCGGCGTTGTCAGCTGTTTAGTAGTAGGTCTGCTCATGGATTTGATTGGTAGAAAGTCCACAATGCTCCTTTTAATCATTCCATTTTCGATTGGATGGGCGATGATCATTTGGCCTGTATCGATTCTTATGCTATACATCGGTCGATTTTTCACCGGGTTTGCAGGCGGTGCATTTTTCGTGATTGCGCCCGCTTACATTGGCGAAATAGCAACGAAAAATATTCGCGGCACGTTAAGCAGCTATGTTCAATTGATGGTTACAACGGGCATTTTATTCATTTATGTGATTGGGAATTTCTTTGATTTAAATACATATAATGTAATTTGTGCGATATTGCCGCTTATTTTCGGCGCGATATTCATGTTGATGCCAGAGAGTCCGTATTATTATGTGATGAAAAATCGCACTGAAAGTGCTGAAAATTCACTGAAATGGTTGCGAGGCGAAAACTACAATTACAGCAATGAATTGGCTGACATTCAAGTTGAGCATCAGCTGATCATACAAAACAAGAGCAGTTTTTTGCATTCAAAATCTACCCAACGAGCACTCTTCATTGCTATAAGTCTCGTGATTTTTGTTCAATTGGCCGGCATAAATGCCGTTATTTTCTACACAGGATTCATTTTCGATGCTGCTCACACAGGCATCAAGTCATCCATCGCTACAATATTGGTTGGCATTATGCAAGTCCTCGCAACATTCGTCTCATCATTAACGGTCGATAGATTGGGCAGACGATTTCTTCTTATTATATCCGCTTCGGTCATGTGTATATGCAACATTTGTCTGGGCGTATATTTTCAACTTCTCGATAACAAAAGTGATTTAATTATCTATATAAATTGGTTGCCCGTGTCTGCAGTGTGTGTTTACATTACCGCATTTTCACTGGGTCTCGGACCAATTCCATGGGTTTTATTTTCCGAAATATTCAGAACCGAAGTTAAAGCGATGGCTAGCGCATTGAGTGGATCGACCTGTTGGATCGCTGCATTCCTTATTACAAAATTCTTTTCGAATGTCCGCGATTTTATCGGAATTGGGCCCACATTCTACATTTTTGCAGCATTCGCAGCAATTTGCACTATATTTGTATTGATAATCGTGCCCGAAACAAAGGGAAAATCATTTGCTGAAATCCAAAATGCGTTGCATGGTGGAAGCGGCGGTACGACTGAAATTGACGATGATAATACAACTATCACGAATGCATCGCAAAATACAATAGCTATCTAGGGTCCCATTATTTGAATTTGACTCTCAGTCTGAGAGGCCTTATTTAATTTTCCATCTTATTTACGTGAACTTTAACATTTATGACATGATTATGTGTCATAAACTCTTATTTTATACACAATAAATAAAAATACACGATCATTTAATTGCTATTCAATGGACAAAAGCATTGTTTTATTTATTGTTGATTTGATAAATGTATAAACAGTTCGCCCGCAGAATGTCTCTTTCGCTCTGTATTGTAAATAGAATTGCGATCATTGACTAAGTAACATCAATTTATTTGAGTAGATATCGTACGATTCGTAATCAAGAGAGAGTGTAAATGCCAGAATGAAACCAATTCAAATGTAACTTCAATTATTTTGTAGATGAATCAAGATACGAACTCCAACATTTCAGATAATTTTGTCATGTTGTAGCCAAAAATCTTTCTTCAAAAATCAATCTTGTACTATACTTTTGCGCTTTTTTTTGGGACATTCCTCGAACATTTTCGGCTATTGATGAAACCATCTGATGATTTACCTTGTTGCTGTCATATTTATGTGCGCAGAATGAAAAGATGCTTCAATCGTCGCTAATACGTTCGAAAATGTACAAAATCCAAATTACAATTTGTTGATATTTCATTCAATGAATTGCTATTTATGTATCTTGTTTCGTAGGTTTACTCGTCGTCGCACGAGGAGCGCAAGAAATATCCATAAATATTGAACATTCAAAATCACAGTTTTGATTTTTCTTCATTTGGGTGCGTTCACCGCACCGTTCGTTCCATTTACGAAATTTCGAATGTGGCAAAGTATGTGCATGTAATGATTGTGAGTGACATTTGACCACGAGCAAACAGATAGTCATAAATAGAGGAGGTGGAAAAGAAAATAATGATCATATGGTATATAGTAGCATTGAATGTGGAAAAGGATGGACTATTGCAATTGTAATCATTCAATCAAATCATTTTATCATCGTGTATCCAGGAAGTGTACGGAATTCAAGAAAATTTCACTGGAATTGTGAATAATCGAGTTGAAAAACGCGAATAAACATTAAAACAGTACAAAATCCAAACAAATACAAATGTGAGAGGACAATATAAAAAAAATAACAAAGAAAAACAAGTGAGTATATAGGAATCAACACGGTACTTGAGACAATTTCATTGTTTGCTTTATGAAATAATTGTGATTATTTACGAAAATAAATTCATTAAAATGTTTCGCCTTTTTCTCTCGATTTAGTTTTGGAACATATAAATGCAATTCTTGCATCAAATCCAAACTGCGATTCAGTTTGTGCGATGATTTTTTTTCTGTGATCGTGCTGACTAATCAACGCGCCAATACACAGAATATTTGTATGTACGTTATTTTGCACACATATTTGCTTAGTTTTCAAAATTAAATATGACCATTTTTAAAAATCAAATTGCAGTTTTTAAATACGGTTTCGATCAACGCTCACTAAAATAGAGGAGGCTAGCAGAGGAGCCGTTGGCTCTCGGGTTCGTGACTACTTGGAAATGAACAGCATTTCGACTGTTAAGTGTACAAATAATATCGTTGGCTGTGACAGTGACGACGATTATGATAATAACAACGACAAAGAAGATTATAATGAAGTTTACACTGTAGATAATAAGCAACAGTCATTCGATAAGCGTAATTCAGTAAAAACAAACCCAAAATTGAATCAACGGTCGCAAAAAATGGCAAAGGATTCTCCGGTGAATATAAAAAGTAGTCCAGCGATGGAGCGATCATCGAAAGAGGCTCGAAACCAAAGAAAACATTTCGCACCAGGGACGGCGACGACAACTGGTTCGGCGGCTATTTCGAACGTTCCCGATGAGATTGGCTATTCATCAGCGCCAACGAGTACGCAACCATCGGCATCATCGTCGACGTCGCAGCTCAGCCCAATGTCCACATTTAATGAAGATCGAATGCGACGTAAATTGCAATTTTACTTCATGAATCCAATCGAAAAGTGGCAGGCGCGAAGAAAATTTCCATACAAATTCGTTGTACAACTAATCAAAATCGTGCTACTTACGATGCAGCTATGCCTGTTTGCACACTCGCGGTACATTCATGTCAATTACACATATGATAATCGCGTTTCATTTTCGCATCTATTTCTGCTCGGATGGGATGGTACAAGCGAGGTGGAATCTTATCCAGCGTCCAAGGGACCACTTGCACTCTACTTGCAAAGTGATTTTTATGATACGATCGAATTTGCGGTGAAACGATATGCAAATTTGAGTCGAGCCATCGGTTCGTACTCATTTCCGACGATAGACAACACAATGCCGCCGCTGCTACTGTGCATGTCGCACTACGAACAGAGAGACATATTCGGATTCAACGAGAGCTACATATTCAATCCAAATATAAAAGAAATCTGTACGAATATAACGAGCAACGCGACGAAAATGTCCATCGAAGAGTATTTAAAAGATAAATTGGCTGTAAATTTTGAGTCGTTTATCGAAGCAACGCTCACATTTTCAATAAAAACAGTGAATTTCAAGGCAGATGGACTGCCCGATTGCTATCAATTTGATATTGAAATTCTATTCGATAATAGTGATCACGACGGCCAAATGCTACTTTCGCTCGATGCTGATCAGATTCGGTTGCATTGCCACGATGCTAGTGATATTGAGTATTTGACCGATACAGCGATTGAGAGTTCCCTAAAAACGTTACTCAATGTGTTTGTGATACTAATTTGCGTCGTATCATTTTCATTGTGCACACGAGCACTGTACCGAGCGCGATTGCTGCAAAAGCAAACCGACACCTTTTTCCGTGTAACTTATGGATATCCGTTGAGCAACGAAGATAGTTGGCAATTTGTCGATTTCTGGTACATAATGATCATATTGAATGACACTCTTTTGGTATTGGGCTCAATTCTGAAAGAGCAAATCGAACGGCAGAATTTCTCAGTCGATCAGTGGAACATTTGTTCAGTTTTGCTGGGAGTGGGTAATGTATAAGGGGAATTTCGCCCTTTTCCAATACTCCTTTATTTGCAATTATAATTCATTACCTTTCACCAATTTTTAAATTTAGTTCATTTCAAGCAATTCGTTTGGTTTCCAAATAAGTATTAGATAGTAAGAGAGCAAGGCTCGACCACAACGAATAGTAATTGGAAACTCTTCAATTATTGAAGTCGCGACAGCAAAAATATTTCTCAATTGAGAATTGGTAGGAAAAATCAGTTACTGACCAGCAATAAAGCCATCTTGAAACTTACATGTCTGATGTGCTAACAGTCAGAAGACTTGAATATCTCAACAACCCCAACTGAGGTCAATTTGAACGACCAATGAACAAGTCATAAATTCAATTTGCAGCTAATTTTTTTATTTTTTACAGATCTCTCCTATCAATTTTACGCATATCAATTTTAAGCAATATTTCTTGAAATCGCGGCTTCAGCTTTTGGAAAGTTTTCAGTTACCATTTTTTCATATTTGGTTACTTTTCTTTAAAAGTATACAAACATCAGCAAGTGCGATGCAAATGCTGTCATTACGTTTCATTTGAATCTCTTTTTTCAATACTTTTTAATTTCTAATTTTCGACTAGGTAATATGCTTGTGTGGTTCGGTGTACTTCGTTATTTCAGCTTCTTCAAAACTTACAACGTCGTGATTCTAACGCTGAAACAATCAGCACCGAAAATTTTGCGTTTTCTTTTATGCGCCCTCATGATATACGCGGGATATACGTTTTGCGGATGGCTTGTTCTGGCTCCATATCATATAAAATTCCGTTCGCTGGCAACAACATCGGAATGCCTTTTCTCGCTTATCAACGGCGATGATATGTTTGCCACATTTTCAATTATGTCAACAAAATCGCACATTTTATGGTGGTTCAGCCGCATTTATCTCTATTCTTTTATTGGGCTATTCATTTATGTGGTGATTTCGTTATTCATTGCTGTCATCATGGACGCGTATGATACGATCAAAAAGTATTACAAAGAAGGCTTTCCACAGAGTGAGCTGAAGCGGTTCATCGGGCAAATGCATCCGAACGACTTTTCGTCGGGTGTGTTCCGTACAAGTGCCGATGATGAAGAGCACCAGTCGCTATGGGAAACCACCAAGAAGATTTGTTACTTCTGCTGTGGACTCAAACAAAAAGAAAATCCTGGACCAACTGGCTACGAAACACTTGTAACGTCATAGCACAAAAACACATGATCCGTGAACTGAAATTCACTACCGTTTGATTCAGATCAACAATAGAATATCGCTGTTATATAGAGAGTATATGAGACTCTCATAGCAAAAACGTGACAAATGAAGTATATTAGCGAAAGCGTGTTTAAAAAAATGTAACGTAAAATTGTGATATATTTTTCTGGAGAGAAAAAGTGAGACCACTTTACTGAGAGCAAAAGCAAAGCTAATGAATGTTTAACTCATTGTTGTTTTCGTCAATTTTTTTCTCCTTTTCCTATTGATGTATCTCGGTTTTGCTGGAAGAGAAAAAAATTGTCTCAATTTTACTCTTGAAAAATGTTATAACGTTTTTGCCCGCGGCAATTTTTAATCACATTTTTAACGGTAAAAAAAATTTCAAAGAGCGAAAACGTGATAAAAAAAACCCGAGCTAAAGCGTGATAAAAAAATATTCGAAGAATAAACGTGATAATCTTTTTTCCGAGAGCAAGAGTAATATAGAATTATGATTCGTTTTCATTTTCAAGAAAAATAATCACAGTTTTTGAAATCCGGAAATTGTTGTAACCGATTTGCATAAGGAAAAAATATATCACTCTGTGGCATGGAGAAATTTTATATATCGGTTTTACAAATCCTTATTATATGTATATCACTTTGTTGCTATGAGGGTCTCATGTATGAATGGGTGAGAATGATGATGAGAGCTGAAACATTTCTTCATCTCTGACTTCATTTAATAACATTTTTTTGGTGTTCAATTTTTGTTTTATTTTCATGATGTTTCACTTTAAAAAAATATATTGTTTTTGTTTCACTCTTATGTGTTGCGAGGAGAGGTCTTATTATTATTATTCTCACCCATTCATAAATTGTTTAGTTTCATTTTTAATGTTTTTTTTTGCCTGTGTAGAAAGTGAGATTTGTATATGATTTCAGAGATAGAACAAAATGAGACCCTCAGAAGACCCTTATCTATCACGATTTTGCTCCGAGGGTGTCATAAATACAATTTAATTATATTAATACATACAGGAATGGTAACATATACCTGGAACAATGTTTTAATTATATATTTATGTTGGTTTATGGATCAGTTTTTTAATTTCGTTTAAAGTTTTTGGAATGTTAATAAAAATGCAGTCGAGAAATTCTACGGATGCGTTTTATTTGAATCGGTTTTGTGTGCATTTTCAGGTTGACCAATATTTTCTGAAGAAACCATTTGCCACATTTGCTAAAAATAAACCCGAATAACGGGTATTCACTTTATCCGGCAGTTTACCAAAGCTTTGTATTTTTGAGGACAATTCTTTTCGCCCGGACAATTCAAGACATTCAACTACACAATTTCAAGGATAAAAAGTTCATGTATTTCTGATTGCCTCAAAAATTTTTTCAATACATTATTTTTTGCACAATTTTACGAAATCCTCGCTTCGTTCAAGACCAATAATGAAAGTGAATTTCTCCTGTGCTGTCCAATTCAATGTTCGCACTCAATTCGAAATGATAACTAACTGAGTTCGAAGCCGGAATTGCTTTCGATGGCGTATAGAAGTTTCTCGCGCATTTGTTCTTTTGAATTAAATGCGGGTAACTTCAATAGATTCATACAAGTACTAGCTGATGGCAATCGATCTGTATCACCAGCGCATTGGATGCAAAATGGTGGGTCCAAGTCCTATGAAATCGCAAGAAACAATCTTGGATTAGAATTTATCTTGAGGAATTGAATGTGCATTTGAATATTATTTCAAAATGTAAAAGCCGATACTTTTATGGATGACAATTTACCTTGAAACCAAGCAATGGAGGTCGGGAGCATGACGTAACAAATTTGAGCAATTGCCTTCTCTGTAGATCGCTGAAATTTGTCAAAACTTCCCAAAATAGTTTGATCGTTGGATGATTTGGCTCAAAATCACCTCCATACTTGGCATTTTTGCGTAGATCATCGATATCGACCGGTATTTCAGCCCCCGAAATTAACACCTGAAATTCTTTGTTGCTAAACATATATAGCCACTCAACGGTAACTACGTTCGCCAATCCCTTTCGAAATGCTGCGCATTGCTGTCGAATTTGTCGATTCAATTTGTAGTCGGCCATTAAGCTTATGTATTCGATGCGATTGGCCGCTGTCACTTGGATATTTGAACCGTTCGGTTTGAGCTCATGTACTTTTGTTTCGCCTAATTCGTTGATAACTACCGTAAAATCTAAGCCTAATTCTTCGACATCACCCTCGTATGCTTTAAGCGATAGCAAATTTCGATGCAGCACCGGATCTAGCGACGCCAATTGGTGAACGTCCACGTCGGAATGCTTCCCAGCTAATTTCGATAGGAAAAATTCGGCCAGAGGTAGTTCAACTAATAGATTTTCATACAACGCTTTTCCCAGCATTCGGCCTATAAAATAATAATGTTTTTGATAGTCTTCCACGATTTTTGCAACGCTTGGATTCGGATAGAGTTTATTGTCGGTTGTAATCCTGCAATTGAATGATATAAATTAGTTGAGGGCTCACCCAATTTTGGCGATTGAATTGACTTACATGAAGAAACCACGATTAGGATCAAAAGCCGTTTTGATTAACTCGGATAAAAATTCACGAAACACGCCGCCACCATCGATACCCACTTCTTCTAGTCCAATATTATTTATCATTTGTACACGAAATCTGGCCCTCAAATCCGGTTCTAGAGCAGATATTTCGGTAAATAATCCGAAGAAGATGAGAGAGAGAGAGAGTGAAATGAAATCTCTTACCATTTTCTGGACGCAGTTTATCGGAAGCGTCTTCATAAAGATGAGATCTCCGGACTACTATCTGAATAGATGGACCTTGAAGAAAACCCTGTTGATCGCCTTGCGCTCTGTAACCTCATGCAATTTTGAATTAATCATTCGTTTGAACACGATTTAAAAAGAATGTAAAAATATTGCAATACAAACCGCAAACGATCGGCGGCCAAAAGTCCTTGAAAAATGCCAACTCGTGTATTGAACGGCACAACAAATGGAATTTCGCGTAAAATCGTAATTGATCGCACTTGCTTCGTAGACATTGGTGGACCGTTGCTATCTAATTTTCAAAATAAATGCACAAAATCAATGAATTCGCAAATGAATGGAGTTCATTCAGTTTTCGGCGGGAATTCACCGATTTGGATACAAACCGAAATCTTCACGTGTAAAATCTCGAATCGGTTGGAATGGTCTAGGTGCGTGACGTTGTCCGCGGGGTATTTCCAAATCGGTTGGCTTATCCAATGGTAAATTAAGCGTATGTACAACCCAGTGATTGGGCGGGCAGAAGCCTCGTCGTAAATCGCGTGTGTGTAATTGACGTAATAGTGAAACACAGACTTTTAGTAAATGTGGCCATGTTGCTTTGCTTGTCGAATTGTTATTTCCATTATTCGAACTTTGTCGCGGTTGCAACACCGATCGATAGTGATCATTTATGCTAGTTCGTGTTTCCGGAAAAGCCAATTCAACTAACCCTAAAGATAAGTCCTTTAGAAATGAGCTTATCGACACGATTTCGTTTAATTTGAAGGGCATTATTTTGCTCGTTGCACCAGGCAATACATCTTCCTGACAAAATTCACGGTCGTGGAGCGTTGTAATGAGACGACCAAACAGAGCACAGAATGAAGCGATTATCGGGATGACCCGATCGATTTCATTATCGGCTGAAAAATCAACGGATAACTTTTTATCAATTGCATTGATTTATTTTCAACAAGTAAATAAAAAATTGAGCTTGCATACCGATATGAATGCCTTTTGTTATTAAATTGAGTGGCAATGAAAAACCAGAACTTGTTAGCTGTGTGTGTAGTGTGTTCCATAAAGCCTGAATGAATTTCGGTCTGAAAGTCAATATGTACAACAATCTGCAGAAAGAAACAAATTTTAGCAATAAGCCCAAATTGAATTTGTGTGTGAAGAATAAAACCTGAATTCAAAAACAGCAGTTCGATGATAGAGCATAAGATTATGGCAGATTTTGCACAGTGAATACAGCACTTGAACATCATCTAAATAATTGTCCATGTTTTCCAAAATCAATTCGACACGCTTCTGTTCATTCAGCAGCGTGATAATTTCAAACAAGCAATCGCGTTCGGCTGGTAATATAGATTCCATTTTCCTTTCTTCCTCCTCGTCACTCTCATCGTCATCCCCTTCAATTCCCATGTCATATTGCCTGAATAGTGGGTGCGATGACCTTTGCTGCAACTTCCGAATGTTTTCGGAAAAATTACCCAAAACATTAATGTAATGTCGTAACCAAATTGAATTATGATTGATTCGTTCCAAGTAGAGTTGATCGAGTGTCAAAAACGAATGAAACATAAAGGGCGAATTGAAAATCGTCTCAATAGTTTCCAAGTTCTGGTGGACGTTTGAAACGGACATCGAAGTATCGCTGGGAATAGAATATTCGTCATTTTGGTGTGATGATATTGAATTGCACGCAAATTCTTGCTCGAATAAATCACTGAGATATTGAAGTAGATGTGAAAATGGAAACTCAATATTGTTGGCCAAGCATGGTATGACGAACAACCGAATCGACTTTGTGTACTCAGGAACGAGAATTTCTTCAACAAATGTCGACATGATCAATGTTATACATTCTTTGCTAATTAATGACGATGGCGCATAATTTTTTGATTGACACTTTGAAGATTGGTCGGTTTTGTTGGTAGCGTATATCAGTCGCAATGGATGCTGTATCATTTGCAGCAAAGTTTCCGATATTGAATTGGGTGGTGACAGGACGACATCGTACAGTGGCGGCACTTTTTCTTCTAGCAATTGAAGCACGGATTTAAAGTACTTTCGCTGGACCAAATATCGATAGACACTTTCCAAATATGTTCGGCGCACATTCTCATCGGGTAAGTACCGCGAAACGATGTCATCTGATGAAAATGTTTCCAAAGTGCGAAATGGAATTCCCTGCAATTTCAAAAGACAATTTGAAGTTCGGCATTATATTTCAATCATGTCAAATATTGTTAAAACATGTATTGCTTACGTGTGACAAATTCTGCAGTGATAGCTGTTGAATGCACAGCGAAAGTAATTTTTTGATCCGATGTTGCCATTGCACATCAACGACTGCATTTTGAAGTAGATTTTCCGGGTGACGTATTAGAAATTGCCCCAGAACAATCTGTGTACCCAAGTAACAAATATTATTTAAAATGGAGCCGTTTCCGAACATATTCAGAGTTAAGGTGAAGTGTGGATTCGACGTAATTTCACCCATTCTTACCGCCATAATGATGGTGTCATCAAACTGTACGCCACACCAGAAATAATTTCAATTGTGACAGTAAGAATGGATGAAAGAAAATTGACTATGAATCAATAATAATATATATTTTATAATATAATGGTGTGGATCAATCATTTCTTAACCTACCTACAGCTGTGCTGTACACTCATAAAAAAACCTAACAATTGTCTAAAGTTTTCCTTACAATAAATTTTATAATGAATCAATACAACTCTAAAATAATTTGTATTAATCAAAGAATTTTGGCGTCGTACACGTAAGTGAGTTATACACTCACCGTGCACTCGAAACAAACCTATGAATTGCCTAAAGTTTTCCTTACAATAAATACTATAATGACTCGATACAATTCTAAAATAATTTGCAAGAATTCCGAAGAAGTGATGAGTAATTTGTATAGTTTGATGTTCCATTATGACACCCCAATGCCACTTCTTCGGAATTCTTACAAATTATTTTAGAATTGTATCGAGTCATTATAGTATTTATTGTAAGGAAAACTTTAGGCAATTCATAGGTTTGTTTCGAGTGCACGGTGCGCGTTTAACTCACTTACGTGCACGACGCCAAATAGCTTTGATTATATCTAATTCGTTTACATGTTTTTTTCTGTTTCTTGAAACTACACCGCAGCGTTTGCGATGTTTCTCTTGCGTACCGGTGCTCTTGTACGCACTGATGTGTAATGGCTATTCGAATAAATAACAACGACCTGAAACAATAAATAGAAATTTCAAATACAACAAATGTTGGAAATTACATCTTACTTTTGTGCAAGTTGGACTTCGCAAAGACAATGTAGTTGGCATCTGCAGCATCTTTGACATTGAAGAATATCAATAATGAGGGGAAAGCCGATATTATGGCGTCTTCAAAGCATCGGTTGTAGAAAATTGTGGTGATTATTTCATCAAGTCCCGGCTTGGAGATGGAATTCACCGATGATCAAGCTCTACTTCTTTTGCTGAATTTTCTTTGATTTCTTTTTGCGATTGTTTCTGGGCACAACGTTCCCTCTTCGCGATCATGAATCTATTGAGAAAAAAGTTGAATAAATGAAATGAGTTAAATTCACTGACATTGCAAGCAGATGCATGCTCTTGATCACTTCGAAAAATCTCTTTTTTATATACCCATCGAACACTGTCACGAATTCCGATAAGAATGCTCAAATTTGATTTGGATGATTGCAATCGGCTGCCGATTAAACGCGATTCTATTGAGGAAAACTGGAATGATTGAAATTCAAAGCAAAGGTATTTACTAGAGCACACAAAATAATCAGAGCAATAATACTTACAACATGATAAAATCATTAACACTTTTGCTAGTTGATTGTTTTGTAAATTCTACATAGTGCGGCAGTGACACTAAATTTTAATTCTGGCGCGCGGTTTAGTTTCCATTTGTGGTGTTAAATTATATTGATGTGCCTTTTGGAACTGAGGGCGCTCACGTTGTTTATGCCAAGAAATTATCTCCCGTTTGCATGTTGCAGAAATTTTATTCTGAATGTAGCACAGTTTGATGATGACAATGCAACTAATACATATTTCAAGCTTAAAAGAAGTGAAACACTTTCGATCATTTTGAAATATTGCTCTCGTGAATATAAAAAATAGACCGAAACATTAAGAAATGTTTGTTTCAATCTCTGATGAACACATTCAGGTTATGTTAAATTGTCACTGTCAAATATATTGCTGCTTCACGCACTGCGAATAGAGCTTATCGAATACAATTAAGTTGGCTGTAATTTCACTTATCAAGGATGAAATTAATCATTTAATATGTAAATATGTAAAAAAAATAGTTGTAATAATAATGAAAATCGGCGTTGATTCATAGTCAATTTTTTACCGTCACAAATGAACTAAATTCGGGTGTGGCGTACAATTGGACACCAGAATTTCATCCTATTTTGACGGTAATAATGGGTGACACTACGGTCATCAAAATCTGCACAATTAAAAAATCTGCATAATTAAAAATGGAATGTTGTGTATAGCATGTTTTTGGCGATTATTTCCAAATTGATCGTATTCAGATGGATCCACTTTGGATTACTTACCAATCGTTCGCCATCCTTTTTGTTCTTATTATCATAGAAAAACAAAATACATCTGAGTAAATATTCCAGCTGCTCGGGATTGGTTAGACCGACCGAGCTCAAGTACTGGTCAAACACGATACGAGCCTCTTTTTTGCATCGGATTCGCGATAAAAAACTGCGTACATACGATTGGATCGTAATAGCTCCGGTGTGTTGCTTTCGTAAATCTGCCCGTTTCTGTCGTTCCAACTGGGCACGTCGAATCAATGTCTCTCGATCATTTGTATGTGACGCACCCCCGAGATTTTGTGTTGGCGTACGTTTATAATTACCCTCGAAACTAAACATTTCACTAATTTAATTCATTCAGATCCGATCACAATTCGGTTGAATAGATCCTGTGTGTCAAAAACAAATAAGATTTTTTAGTGAGTCAGCATCGAAATGGAAAATAATCACTAGTTCTTACTCAACCGCAAACAATCAAAAGCTTCACACTCCACTTAGTGTCCAATGTTGAATATTAAATGAAATAATATCAAAGCCATTCAATTCAAATTGATCAGATTGTTTCATTCATCATAGATTTTAATGTATTATCTGAGGATATTTGCTGTGAAATATGTCAACAATTGAGGTTGTTTTGCCGAGAATGAGTGAAAAGATGTAAAATTAGATGCGAAAAACTGGCATCAATTGATCATAATTTTCATTTATATTGTGACGAAATACAGGAAAATACAGAAACGAAAATGACTAAACAAAATTTCCTTGAGTGTTATGAACTGAGCGCTGTCAAATGAAGTAACTGTGTTTTTTTTTGGTAATCAACGCGATTGTGTGTGGTGACAGAAAACGTCATAAAGTACACAGTTTGGTGTGCAACGAGATACAATGAACACACACACACACACGCACATAATCGATGTGTGTTTATCAGTGGAGCCAACTTCATGCCATTTTGATTGTGTGTGCTCACCATTTCAATTGTCAATTGTTTATAAATGTCGAGTAATTCGAAATCATCGAATTATCATTGATAAAAAGAAATTGTGCGTGGCCTGGTAACATGGAGCTGCCTGACGATGGATGTGATCGACTACGAAATTGAGGAAATTAACAAAATTTGCGAGCGAGCAATTGGCGGCTCAAAAATTGTCACATGCATAAGAAGTCTGGTAACAAAATGCAATTTGATTTTTCGCTGATATTTTCATACTTGATCTAATTGGCAAACATAATCTATAAATTATTTTCTATAGATTCGCATTCATATCAAACAAACGGAGTCGCGTCAAGTGGCCGTGTGTATTCGATTTCCTTCGAATTATCCCAGTTGTCATCTGTTAGTCGAACTCAAAAGTCTCACGTTAAGTGAAAAACTACTTGCCGGCCTAACAACTTTGGCCGAACAAAAAGCTAGCGAACATTTCGGAAAACCACAGGTTCAATTTTCATTTTCTTGCTCGATTTTGTTTCGTTAGTGTGCTTGTTAGCTGCTAGCCGCAATATTATATAGGTAGAACCTAACCAAGTTCATGTATCGCTCTCTGAATTTCCAGACATTGCATGTACTGAAATTTATTGAGAATTACCTGCGGGAGAATCCGCTTTGTGTTGCGTACGATGAGATTACGGCAATCAAATCATTATTGCAGCAGAAAAGCGATTGCGGCACAGGAGGCGGTGAGCTAAAATGCTTACAAAAAACATCAACTGTTTCATTAACTGTAAATGGCGGCGATTATTACTATAAAACCAAATATCACGTACCTGACGAATATCCAGCGAAATGTGCTTCGATGACGGAATTTAAAAGCAATTTTCCGGATACACTGCTCCGATTTTTAAATGGACAAACGAAGGAAATCGGTCGTCGATGTGTCGAAGCGCCGCTCAACGGCAAGGTTAAATTTGATTTAAAACCAAGTCTATTGCCAACTCTCACATTTTTAGTCGAAGCTGTTGTTGATTTTCATAATGAATCGTGTCCCGTATGTGAACAAAAATGCCTGCCAATCAATGCTTCCGATGTTGAATTAAAAGATGCAGCTGATAGTTATGTGGAACGTGTGTACTGTGGCCATATTTATCATCAAGGATGCTTAAAAAAATACATGCGTTTGCCACCGTTTCCGCCGGGCGGTAAAACCTGTCCTGCGAAAAAAGCGCATCCACGTTCCGACCAAAAAGGTAATTATCTATATTAGATAATAATATTGCAATAAATTACAATAATTTTCATTCGTATCGCAAATAAAAATAGAAAAAGACCTAAATGCAGCGCATAAAAATCGGAAGCCCGGTCAGTCGAATAACAATAAAGAGAATACGTGCGGTGTTCGAATATCACATGATCGTTGGGCATTGGATGTTAAATTAGCCGAGGCACGATGGGCCTCTCAGCAAGCCAGGGAGCGTGAACTTGAAGAAGTTAAAGACTTTTTGCAATGAAATCTCTATTTACTGTAATAATGTTTGTAACATAGCTACAAAAAATAATAAAGGACAGATAGTAATTTAAATTTTACTCCGTTGTCTATGTTGATCATCGTCCTTGATTCTTGTATTTAGGCGCAAATCTAAGGTCAACGCAAATATACTTGTGCACAGTAGAAGTTTCGGAACTAACATGTGTTGTTATTCGATTCGATTGCTAAACGATGCGTTAAATATGATTCTGTTTAATTTTGACACGATGAAAATCGATTCGATAATTGAATTCGATTTTTATAAGGATTCGTATTGAATATCAGCGGTAATTTTCCCTGTGAAATTTGGAGGGAGAAAAGGGAAAATGATCGAATTTAATTCATGTTTTATTTGCTTTAGATATTGTTACCGGTTCCTTAACCTATAAATTATCATCAACTGAGAAACATAATAAATTGAGAACACAAAAAACAGTCGCGCATGCATGCTATATGATACATGGTATCTTACAAATTATAACAAAATTAAATTGTTATACGAAAACTAGCTTCAACATTATTTACAGTGTATCTTCTTGATTATGTCCACTTATCATTCAAAATGATGATAGACGATGAATTTGAATTACGAATTAATGATGATTTTGAAGTTGCCGCCAGTTTTTATATGTAAAGTACCATTACATCGAACAATTTGTATTTTCAAAGATTTTTTGTATGTTTGATTCCCATTGACTCTTTATGCTGTTTCAAAATTTGAATAATAGCTACTTAGGATGCCGAAGTAAAGCTGCGTAAATAAATTACGGCTATTGAGTGATGAGAAATATCCTTGAAAGTATCCATATTATGTTCATGTTGGGTGTTTTTTTCTCTCATTATTTGTGTGTATGGAAAAACAGTCATTACAACAAATTACTACTATTCAGCGTGTATTATTTGTGTGTTTGTAACTGTGGGACATAAACAATTTCGGTGGCCTGTGGCTAAGCGTAATGACTTAGCGCCAACATTGCCTTGACATCCTTAAAAATTCGTAACCCGTAAAGTTTTCATAATGGATTTTAGACTATCTTCTACTTCCTGTAAGTAAGGAATGAATGTTATTGATTCACGCCCTTTTTATCTGCGCCGTTCTTTCCGGAAGGTTTTTGTTCAGCTTTGACGAAAATTTCATGAACAATTTCATTTAAAATAGTTCTCGCAATTTTATTTATTCGAATTGTACGCGCTGATTGAAGATCACAACGAAATTTGCGTCGAATACCAAACATAAAATCGAGAATAACTGTGAAATTGTATCGAAAACGAGTTCAATTTCAAATCGTACACATAAACGAAAGAAAAAATATTAAATATCAATCGTTCGGTCGGTCGATTGGTCGTATATGATTTCATACATGTATAAGATGAAAATTATGTAAATTAGAAGACAATATGGAAAATTCATAAACATCCAATGAACATCCGGAGCCTTTAAATTTAAAATGCACTGAAATATATCCAATTACTGGCTGTGGCCAGGCGACAGATGTTGACACTTATACGGTAACAAAACCCCAGCTCAATTACTTAAATTATTTGTCTATATTTGCGATTATACATGGTAATTTGAAACGTTTTGCTGGTTTGAAGTATTTTCGAATTAATATTCGCAAGTGGCGAGCAAGCAAGCGGGAGGATAAGAGGCAAAACAGACGCCAAACAAACCTAATAAAATTTATATTAAACTGTGAACAGTGCACACCTATGGCTTCATTTAACCAGTTTCATATTTTTCGGCTTGAATTCACGCGATTTACGCTCGCTATCGTTTATTCGCTTCAATCAAATTAATGGTGTGTATATAATTTACAAATCTAAAGTGAAATGAATTTTAGAATGCGGATGAAACTCTTAAAAAAAGAATATTGAAAAAAACATTCAAATTTCATAGAAGTGAAGTTGAACATTGAAAAGAACATGCGAAAATATGCGATTTCTTTCATTAATGGTAGTTTGTGTTTGGAGCTTTTGGTTGAACAATCTAATGACAAAGCTATTCGAAATCTTCTACAATAAAAAAAAACAATGTATAAGCGGACTTATAGTGACTAACAGACAAGGGATTTACATGTGGAGACTGCAGGACTGAAGCGCCACTTGGGTATTACAAGTCAG
Organism: Obolodiplosis robiniae; assembly: GCA_028476595.1. Lineage (NCBI taxonomy): Eukaryota > Metazoa > Arthropoda > Insecta > Diptera > Cecidomyiidae > Obolodiplosis > Obolodiplosis robiniae. The sequence continues at coordinate 24,009,248 of CM052017.1, forward strand.
AGTTTTTATATTCAGTTTGACGTGAGTAAACTGCACAGTCCATTTAATGGTTTTCTTTAAATTATATTTTTTAATATACTATAGAAATAGAATGCTTCTGTTTAATTTACAGAATGATCGAAAACAATGGTTCGTGTGTAAATTTTGGAATCGGAATTTAATTCGTGAAAGTCTTGTGCATTCTTTAGTTAAAATTCAACCAAAACACGAAAGTTCTCTGTATTTTCCTTCCCTCAACCATTCTTTTTTTTTTTATGGCAGAAAAAAATGCATTCATACCTTTTTATTAGAATTGTATCTAAATTTTTTGTGGCTATCAATGAATGAAATAATTAATTAATACTTTACAAAATAAAAAATATATTCAAGAGCATGAAAATTATTGAAATGTTGAACAGATGGATTGAGTCTAAGGATCAGAGATAGCGCGATTATTTGGCATTCATCTCCGATTAATATTGATAGGTTTTTTACGCAACATTAAAGGAATTATTTTGGGATAGCTGCAGCTGCAGCATCAGTTCTGTATTGAAACAGATTGAATGTAATTTATGCAACACTTCTGCAGCGTGAGATATAAAGACCATATATTCTCCTCCATCTTTGCAACTCTTAATGCAAGCATGCGCAAATGGATGTCTGATCGCCAAAGCTATACGCCGAAGGCAAAGCGGTTTTTCCCTCTTCCTTAAACTACCGCCATCTCCTCGGCATGGTTCATTGTTGCCTCATGCCAGCTGTATTTTGCACCCGACGTATGGCTCAAGCACATCGCTGCCAGGAAGAGCTAGATATATCTGCGAATACTGTATAATATTCGGTAATTCTCGGATATTTTCAGATGTTTCGTATTCCTACAGGTATATTGGGTTATTGCGTGTATTTGAAAAGGTGCGCATATGCGTACATAAAAATTATATGCATTCGAATTCATTAAAATTCGTAATATATTATTACCTATATATGCAATATCCGCAAATATATTTCTTCGCCAGAGATGGTTTACATAAGAAAGGTTTAGATTGTAAATAAATTAATTTCGGTTAATGTTGGAATGATCACACAACCATTTCGAAATTCGGTGCACATTCAATTTAAGATAAGCAATGAATTTCATACTAATTGGACATCTCATATTACAAAATTTATTGGGAGTTTCTAACATATAATTGATCGGTTCATATTTGAAAAAATAGTCTCTCAATTGTATTGGGACTTCAAGAAGTCGTATGTTACGTTGTTTGTGTGTCGTTCGATGATAATTCAAATCTGTTTCGCCTTTTTAATACAAATATTGAAAACTGTTTTTGGATAGATTTGATCCACGTGATCTGGTTTTAATACTAGGAGCGCCATATTTGGCATCCATTTTTAACTATGGGCAGCACGAATGTGTCGTAGAGCACTATCATTGTCCATCGATCATCAAAATCCCGACAACAAGCGAAGTTTGCGCACACACATGGAAATTTCGGCAAATTGCATACAAATACATTGCAATGTTTGAGAATGGTTGGTTTCCGTACAATATTTAAACAGTGTCAGTACGATTCGTATGCGAATACATTGTCGCATAGCATCCACTAAGCTGTATGCGTATGCGTATGCGTGCTTTGGCGCGTATCGTACTGACACTGTAAATATTGTACAGAAGCGAAACTTCCTCAAACATTGCAATGTATTTGTATGTCATTTGCCAAAATTTTCTATGTGTGCACACATGGTATGGGGTGTGTGGGCTTTGTAATCCATTTTTGTATCGAGCACGACTACCAAAGAGTTTCTCCATTCATGGTATAGTCGAAATCGATGATTTGTTGTCTTCTGTGAAATGACATCACTCTGGTTTTCTTGGCGTTTCATTTGAGTTGATTTCAATCACAAAACCACATGTGACCATATAAGGACCTAGTCTCTAATAACGATTCAACTGCTAAAATGAGCCAATTCGCACATATAAATTGAGACTTGGGTCTGAATTAGATGCCCAGTAAGTTTAAGGTCTTTATTTGGAGAGTTATCCATACATTTATAAATTTTGGGTTCACTCCAAATTGGAGTAATCAATGTAATGGTTTATTCCAATTTGGTTCAAACGCCATACTTACGCATGCCAATAAGCTTGATTTTGAACCAAACTGGAATAAACCAATACATTGACTACTAAAATATGGAGAGAACTCAAAAATTAAATGGAGTGGAAACGTCAGAATTTACTCACAGATTCGCTTGTGTGTAAATTAAAATACCCGATTTACGGAGAAATTACCCCATAAATATAAGAATTATTTTTCCATTGAGATTGCTCAAACGGCTAATTTTCATCAAAGTGCACACTGACAGCGGCTTTATGCACAATTTTATGCAAACGAAGACTTGCGGTCAACAACGAAGTTTTATTTATATCTTGAGATTGGCATAAAACCGTCTACAGCACGCACGTTAATTCACAGTAGTCATTTGAGCACTGTATTGCGAGTTTGATATATTTCTCTATTTACGGAGGAATTTCTCCGTAAATCGGGTAATCCTATTGCATATTTTAATTTGTCATAAGATTGCTGATTCCGCTATTATTTTTACTCTTTAGGCAGTCGTCACGGTTCAATGCATATCCATCGTCCGCAATCATCAGCAAATTAGTGTAAATGCGAGTTGAGGATATATGACGGTAGCTCGATGATAAACATTATGGAGAATGAAGAGTCAATCGGGTAGCATTGACCAGTGCCAGGGTATACATTGAATGTCACTTGGTCTTTTTTCACTATTTGTTTTCGGCCCATGTGATACGCTTTGATCAATTTCAAAAGTTGGTTGTTCAATCCCATGACATCGAATTTAAGATATCTGCCTTCCTTGTGACATTTCAATGGCTATTCGAAATCCTGTTTGTTATTAGGTTTGATACTATGTGATACACTTACAAAAACTGAGACATCAAAATGCAAAAACTGTGTGATTAAATAACCGATGCAAAACAGCGATGTGTGGCAAACTTCGATTTTGATGTGCTCTTGCCTTGAACGAAGAATGGATTGAAAATCCAGGAGTGCGAGCAACATCGAAAATGTTTATTTCGGCGAATAAATACGCTGTGGCTCGCTTCGATATTGAAACCGGGTATCACATAAACAAAACCAAAGATTTGATGTACATTGGATTCATTTGCTGTAAATTTGGTTCATCTGATGCCGCGGAGGATTAAATAAAACAAAAAAAAAAGATGTCGCCTGTTCAGTATAAAACATGTGAAAAATTTGCGACATTCAGAAATGTCAACCGACAAAATCGCCACCGCTCACCACCAATAGTTCATGGCGCCACCAACCACTATATCCGCATTTTAACTGTAATGTCGCCACGTTCGATGCAACCAATGAATAATTACTAAAACAAGCTTTTGTATTAACAAAAACAACAACAACAAACATTTATAGACCATTATTGCCTTTCAGCGCCTGGTCTGTTTTACGAAACAAAGCTCTTGTTACACACATAAAAAATTGGTTTAGAATATTCAAACCTTGGTTTAAAATCACTAAATTTAAACATTTTTCCCGAATTTTACTACAGAAGTTTTTCTGTACATAAAAAATCCTAATTTGAATATTGCATGTAGATCAAAATATTGGAGTGTCAAAATAATATATAAATGCGCACTTCCAGTAGAAATGTTAAAATTCAGTTGCGCGCGGATTTGCATTGTGGTCTAAAGGTCATGAAGCGTCGAATGTATCAAACATGCGCGACAGTTTCAACATTTCATGGCTTTTTCGAACACATAATAAAAAGGCGCACAACTGAATTTTGACATTTCGACTGAAAGTGCACATATAAAATGTGGTCTTACCTCATAACCTCACTTTGCTGAACAGAGTGAATAATTGTCGTTTCTCTAGTTCAAATGCATCAAATTCAATACAATCTCGGGCGCTCATTAATGTAAATGTGAATTTATCTGGTCAATTTAATTCATGTGATTCAAATCTTCAAGTTGATTGCAATGACTTGTCATCTAGTGATGATTTTGCACCGCATCATGATACGGTGAATCAACCAGTTGTGTCATTGCGTAATTGTATGGTGGATCTCGGGACCATACTCTCTACACATAATGTAACTTTGAATATCAACTCAGTGCATATGATTCAGCGTCAGAATTGTGTAAGTAAAATTAAATCGGTGAATATATTCAATCGATTTCGAAATGATTTCAATTTCATTCATGTGAATGCTCAAGGGATTCTTGATGCATGTCATTTAGATGAGCCGAAGGCAATTTCGATTGGTAAACAGAATATTAGTTTAATCGCGGTAACTGAATCATGGTTGCGATCAAGCAACACAAATAAATCCGTTGATATTTCTGGTTACAAAAACATTCGGGCGGATCGCAAATCTAAATCGGGTGATCGAAATAAAGGTGGTGGCGTTGCAATTTATGTTTTGAAACATCTCAAAACCAAAGTAATTCTTAATTCGTTTAAAAATAATAACGGAATCGATAACATTGAGTTTCTTTTCATTGAAATTTTCATGCGATCTGCCAAAATTGTCTTCGGCGTTGTTTATCGTGCACCACGATGCAATGCTGATAACACGCGGAAATTTTTTGAATTAATCACATTGACTGTTGGACATGAGCAGAATGTCATAATAGTCAGGGATTTTAATATTAACTTTTTAAATAATCAAAATGTAGCTTCCGTTCTAAATTCGAATTTTGCGTTGAACTTTAATTTAGTGAATGATGGATGTCCCACTCACCGTCGGCCAGGAAAGACACCATCTCAAATTGATCTAATTTTCACAAATAATATCACGCGCGTTAATACTTTCGGACATTTTCCATCGAGTTCGTCTTTTCATGCCTTGCTATTGTGCTCATACAATATCAAGACGGTAAAAGTTAACAAAAATATTGTCATCAGTGGTAGAAAATTGGATGGCATCAATGAAAATGAACTCGTTCATTTAATTGAGTCACTCAATTGGAATTTCAGCCAGCATCAGAATGTCGATGACATGGTATCAACACTGACTGACAATATATTGAATTTACTGAATCGCATTGCACCACTCAAATCGCGTCGTGTTCGTCACTCCCCGAAGCACTGGTTTAATCACGAATTGTTAACAATGGAATTGGATGAACGTAGAGCTGCATATACAATTGGAAAAAATCCAATGTTGATGATGCGGATATTTCTCGACAGACACATGATATTTATAAGGCAAAAGCCGATAAAGTCAAGTCTCTGATTAATAAAAGTAAAAAGAAATTGACAGTTGAGGACTTCAATAATGCTACATCTATTCGTTTCAAATGGAATATTATTAATTCTCTTGGTTGTTGCAAAGACGGTAAATCTTCGAACGAAGATTCCGAAATTATAGATAATTTCAATTTAAATTACATCAACAGTTTCTTCGCCCCTATTCACTCATCTGAAGGTGCAGATTTAGATGATCTGTCACTTCCCAATAATATTCAATCAATGTTCTCCTTTGATGAAATCACTGTTGACGACTTCTTGGTCGCATTTCAAATGATAAAAAGCAACGCAATCGGTGATGATGGCATGCCACTCAAATTTCTCAGATTAATTGTTCCTTTCATTGCTCAATACATTGTTGATATATTCAACTATTGCATTTCGAATTGTGTATACCCAGTTGACTTGAATAAAATCATTAAAAGCCTCTCAATAAAGTAGCGAATCCTCAAACTATTGCTGAATATCGACCGATCAGCATTATTTCAGTCATTCAAAAAAATTTTGCAATTCTTCTAAATGGCCAGATTACTGGATCACGTTCGGCAATCAGGTTTTCGTAAGAATCATAGTTGTACCAACTCTCTTTTGAATATATCAGAAAGTATCAGATCGTCGATAAATAGAAAGAAAATAGTTATTTTTGTATCTCTGGATATCAAGAGTACGCACTATTCAAAATCTGTCAGTCTTACGGTTTTTCCAATGAAGCAGTCTCGTTAATCAAAGCAATTTTCAATAATATCAATCAGAAAGTTAAAGTAGGTAATCAAGAGTCTGACTTCTTATCAATTCTAAATGGAGTTTTACAAGGAAGCAATTTCGGTCAAACCTTCTTTTCGCTCTATTTTAATCAGACTATTGATATTTTTGAACATATGACTGCTCATCTCTTCGCTGACGATTGTCAGGCAACACTTGAAGTTGGGGTCGAAAATAAATGGGTCGAAATCAAAAGTCATGATCCTCGGTTCTAAGCACCACACTAGTCGTCTAAATTTGGAAAATATTAATGATGTATCAATTGGGGGTGGAAAACTTGAATTCTGTTGGCGTCATTTTTTACGAAAACCTTGACTTCCCAGAACACGATAGGATGAAGCTACTGAAGGTGTACGGTGTGTTGAATCGTATCCATCACACTAAGAACTTCATTCCTAACTACATTAAGCGTGACATTGCTACAGCTCTTATTGATCCAATCATCGATTATGGTAATGTGGTAACGTATGGCTGGGGTGCACGAAGCACTGCCAATCAGAATGGTCGAACTCTTGTTGCTGATAACGACAAGATAAGATACATTCACGATCTCAAACGTAACGATCACATCACCGAATATCGAGAGCGGCTAAATGGTTTTACGTCTTCACTCAGCTCTATTGAACCATAACCAATTGCCACAAAATTCTCCTGCATACTTGAATCACATGTTTGTGCGTAACGGTGAATCTTCGCGTTATCCGGACAATCTTCGTATTCAATACCACCCGCGTACTTCTTTTGATGATAGAGCATTCAGTTACTCGGCAATTAAATTTTGGAATAGCATACCGGTTGAAATTCGTAATACAGAATCTTTAAGTTCATTCAAATCCAAATTAAAACAATTTCTCCGCTTTAATCAATAAAATTTCCGTCACTAATTTCAACGGTAATTTTTCCGCGGTTTATTATGATTCGGATTGATTATGTCGCACTCTTGCCAAATAGCTTTAAGTTTCAACACTCTAAATATAAGTTTTCCCTGACTCTCCAGAGCCAGATCTAATTTTCCCCTGATTTTCCTGAATCAAGCCGGTTTTGCCATGGTTTTCCGGATCCAATTCTGATATTCAAAGTCTCTTCGTGGATATTACCCCACCATGAAAATTGTAACTGTCTGTTTGCAAAAGTCGCACCATGGGCGGAATTTATGCCGCATTGAGTCTCAGACCAGCATGAGCACAGCTTGCTGTGTTCATATATTGGCATAAATGTAGGCTTCGTTTCAAATAAATCAAATAAATAAATAAATACAAGGCTGTCCGATAATGACCTGAAAAAATGAATGAAAAAACATTTTTTTTGTAAAAATCGATTTTATTCTTCAACATAATCTCCTTTTAGCTCGATACACCGAGTCCAGCGATTTTCCAACTTTTTTATCCCTTCCAAATAATAGTATGATGTTTGTCGTCCAAAATAGCTATCTGTTTCCCATTCCACCTCTTTATTTGATCTAAAACGCCTACCAGACAACCATCTTTTCAGGTTTCCAAACAGATAATAATCGTTGGGGGCCAAGTCTGGAGAATACGGTGGTTGGGGAAGCAATTCGTATCGTTATTCGTGCAATTTTGCCTGTTGTTTTGAAGTGGTCACACGAATGCGTTTTTGATCAATTGTGAGCGAACGCGGCACCCATCTTGCACAAAGCTTTCTTGCCTCCAATTTTTCGTGCAGAATATTACCCACACGGTCTTTTGAGATGTGTACGGCCTCAGCTATCTCGCGCACTTTCAATTTTAGATCATCCAATATCATATCGTGAATTTTTTGAATCATTTCTGGAGTTGTTACCTCAATTGGACGATCTGGACTTGGTATTGTTTCTGTGCTCGTACGACCACATTTAAATTCAGTAAACCACTTTTGAATGGTTCTCCAATCGACGGAGAAGAGTCCGGAAAATACTTATAAAGCTTTGCTTTGGTTTCGCTTATGGTTTTTTTGCGCAAAAGATAGTACTTTATCAACACACGAAATTCACTTTTTTCCATTGTTAACAAAAATATTGGAGGTTATTTGCTTTCAATGACTGTCACTTGTAAACTAATCAACATAAATGGCTGAAATTTTGTCAGTAAAGGTTTGAAGGATGGTACTACTAAAAAATAATATCGATTCTGAACGATAGATGGAGCCACTTGTATTTTTCAGGCCATTATCGGACAGCCTGGTAAATAAATATCCACACCATTTTGGTACTCCAATATTTTGATTTCTACGCTAGATTCAAATTGGGTTAGTTCTAGGTAAAAAAAAACTTTTTTTGTAAAATTCGGGAAAAACGTTTAAATTTAATTATTTTAAACCACGGTTCAAAAATTCTAAAACATTTTTTCATAAGATTTTCGTGATTATTATTTGAAGTTATTAGTTCTTATTAGAAATAAAAAATTAACAGCTATTGTATTATTTTGCTATCCACTAACTTCTAAAAGATATTACTTTTTATTATATTTTTATAAAATTTTTTATAAGATTCGCTTATAAGAAATGTATTAGAATTGTATTGAATCCAGTCTTCGATAGAAAATAATTAACATTGTTATCATTTTATTACTGATAAGAACTAAAAACTAGTAAAATAAAAAAAAAAGAAAAGAAATTATAAAATATTTATTAGAAATCTAATAATTATTCGAAAAATTACTGTGAACTATGACTTTTTGAGCAACATCATTCACACGAAACGAGTTGCTGTCTACTTGTTGAAGAGTTTCTGAATATTTTCCACAGTAATGGTAAGCGAACTGTGTGATGAAAGAAATGCATGAAATTTGATACATTTTGCGAAATATGCATGATTAGAAATGGAATTTTAAATGAGATAAATTTAGGCGCGTTCTCCAAACTCGTCATATAAAAATATTCAGATTTGATAATTCCCAAAATTTGTATGTTACGAGTTCGGAAGAACGCAACCGATCTTAAATACATGCAAAAAACTTCTGTTTGGTTTTACCGAACTTCGATTCGTTTTTGACAATTCTAAAGCATATACATAGAAAATATGAATTTATTTGTCTCTGTGTAACTTAAATGAAAGTGAGACCCGTATAAAAATCGCAGAATGACGCAAACCTGATTAACTTATGTGCGCCTATTAGCTAACATTAATATATGACAGTGACAGCTATTCTATGTTAAAGAGCGTCAAAGAATCTAATAGTAAATTCCGCCTCTTAAAGTGAACACAAGATTTTCTACACAACTTTTTTATTACGTTGAAAATGTCTAAATAAGTGCCAACAAAACAGCATTTGCGGGAAGCAATGCTTTTGTACTTTAATCAAAAGAAGAGTGCTGCTGAATGTCATCGTTTGTTGTCAAAAACCTATCCCGAATATTCCATATCGAATAGTGTGTATAAGAAGTGGTTTGCACGTTTCAAAAGTGGTGATTATGACGTGAATGATAAAGAACGACCTGGACAGCCGAAAAACTTTGAATATGCTGAATTAGAGGCATAGCTCGATGAAGACTCTTGTCAAACACAAGAAGAACTTGCGAAATCATTAGGAGTTACACGTCAAGCGATTTCCCATCGTTTAAAAGCATTGGGAATGATCCAAAAGCAAGGGAATTGGGTGCCATACGAGTTGAAGCCGAGAGACGTTGGAAGGCGATTTTTCACATGTGAACAGCTGCTCCAACGTCAAAAAAGAAAGGGTTTTCTTCATCGTATCGTCACTGGCGATGAAAAGTGGATCCATTACGATAATCCAAAGCGAAAAAAATCGTATGGTTACCCTGGCCATGCATCAACATCGACAGCAAAACCGAATATTCATGGTTCGAAGCTTATGGTCTGTATTTGGTGGGATCAGAAGGGTGTGGTGCACTATGAGCTGCTCCCACCCAACCAAACCATCAATGCTGATTTCTACCAAGAACAATTGGGCCGTTTGAGCGATGCACTGAAGGCAAAACGGCCAGAATATGAGCAGAGGGACGATAATGTGATTTTGCAACATGACAATGCTCGACCACATGTTGCTCAAAGAGTACTTGCAAACATTGAAATGGGAGGTCCTACCCTACCCGCCGTATTCTCCAGATCTGGCCTCGTCCGATTACCACTTGTTCCGATCAATGACTCATGGTCTGGCTGACCAGCACTTCCGTTCTCACGAAGAAGCTAAAATATGGATCGATTCTTGGATTGCCTCTTAAGACGCATCGTTTTTCAAACGTGGCATAACAATGCTGCCAACAAGATGGGAAAATGTTGTAGATTCCGATGGACAATACTTTGAATAAAATATATTTTACCAATTTGTCAAAATAAAACGGTATTTTTGCACCAAAATGGTTACGTTTTAATTTGCGCTTCCAATAGTATCGTTTAGTTAATTGCATCTCAAGCTAACATAAAACTCTATCACATAGAATAAATGTGCAGATAAGATTGACCTCGTAGGTAATAATTGAAATACTTGTGACATGTGCATATCTAAAATGAGTCAGGTTAACCGAAAAACATGCGCTATTTTTATTGTTTGTACTAGTGAGTGAACATGCGCTTCACTATTCCAAATCATAATGCCAAGAAACATATGCGCCTATTCTCAAATAACAAATGAAAGTATGACCGAAGTTTGGACGTCGGAATAATACTGTCAGAAACAGCTGTTTATGAGAAATGTCAAAGTCGTTCGCGCACGATTTTCAATGGAGACGACCAGAGATTTTATTAAAATTCAAATCGGAATTTCGTTTGTAGATTTTCAACATCAAAATGCAATGAAATAAAATTTCATTGAAAAAAAAAAATGATATTGGGAGAACAAATTGAAAACCGCGTTTTCCAGCTTGATCGTTTGGAATTGCCGAATGTACTTTCAGAAATTGTCCGCAAGGATTCATTTCAAAAAGAAATCAAGTCTTTCTTTCAATTTCATGATTTCGATGAATTGCCATTGCTGACTGAGATGGATTAGATAATGATCGCCCTGGGTAGATGCCACATCAGACAGGCGTCATCCTATTGTCAAGAGAACATGAAAAATAACAATTCTGAATTTATTAATTATTTATGTTTGTCCTGGTGATATGTGTGGAAAGTTCTGCCCAGAATTGTTTGTTGACAAGGAACCAACACTTTTGATGGCACGCCCAAAATCCCGTTATCGAAGCAGCAAGACACATGAAGCATATGTGATAGTTAAGAGCGAAAGCATAGGACTTGGTTCGGTCTTAGCATATTGCTGCAGTTGTTAGAATGGTCTCAGAACAATGGGCTGCTGCGCTCATGTTATGACCATTATATGGTTTGCGTTATACATTAAAAACATATAATCTTTCTTCTAGAATTTTAAGTTTTTTCATATATCAATATATTCATAACTCAATTTAGAATGAAATAATCAAAATAAAAATAGCTCTTGAATAGAAATTTTTTGGAATAACTTTAAAGTTTCAGTGGAGAACTGAAGAAATATAAGCAATTTAAAAGTTGCGCCAAAGTCATAATATGTGTGTTATTATTAGTAAAATAGGGCGTCGCCATCAAATCTGACAGTATACGGGCTTCGGTCATTTTCTCAACATAGGCTTCTTTGACTCTCATCGATAGATTTGATTTTTTTTTTTAAATCTATGTTAACAAGATTTCAAAGTTACAAACAAAAAAAAAAACAATCAAAATTCCCAAAATAGTTATCAAGATAAACTATATTTTAATATATTATTATTTCGATTGAGCCAATACAAAAACAAAAACGCATAGTTGAAACTGACTGTACGAAATTATAAACTAATACAGTTGAATGAAGCTCTGTACTCTGTTAGTATATTTGCATTAGTGATTTTAACAGATACAGTATAATATTTGCACAATTTCCTCTGCAGTAGTATGAAATGTCAATAAAGTTATACGTATTTAGTATGAAACTATGTAATATGTATTTCGCGCAAAATTTTGAAGTTTTGTACTATAAATTATGACAGTGCGCACATTTGTTATCCTTCAAAATTTCTACCGCATATACATTATTTCCCTAAAACAACAACAACAAAATGATGGAGAATACATTCATATTTATTCCGTTTTCGATTCATATTATGTGAAACAAAATTGTGGCCTTTGATTGCTGGACTAGTAACTATTGTGTCCTATATATAGGCTATATCGATACGCCGACGACCGGCGACAGCGGCGAGAAACGGTTGTTGTTGATAAGTTAAGGTACTCAGGACTGTGCATGAGTATTGTAGCAGCGCCTAATTGTCTGCTATCTTCACGATGTACAACTTAGAAGACTTTCCGCATGAATTGTTCTATATGCTGGTATGAACATGTATCTCGTGAATTCAAAAATGTCAATGGAAAGAAACGAAAACGTTTCGTTTTGTAAAATTAAATTATCCATCGAAAATATTGTTGTAATTTCATTTTTATTTTATTCATTTTTTTTATGAGCGAATTCGTCTTGTATCTTCCTTATTTGTTGTAATTAAATTGATGTGTATTTGTTCGCTATGATAAAAGAATAGTTTTTAAAATGACGTGAATCATATGGAGTCAATTCTAGACAATGAATTCGATAAAAGATGTTGTGTAACGCGTGTAACAAAAAGTTTAATAATAGCAAATATCGTTTAAAATGCTATGATTTTAGAGATGCGTTTTTATTTAACATGTGAATTTTTCTATTCTAATTCTAAAAATTGTAAAATTATTAGATGAGAAATAACTCCGATTTTTAACATCAATCGAGTGCAAATACTCAAAAATTTTCATCAACTGGAAAGTAAGACGCATTCAGTGCAATGTGATGGTAATGCCGTATCCGCGTTCATAAAATTTCAAGCATTGGCACACTTCACCGAAACGGTCTCTGTCCACAACAACGAGCCGTTGCAGTACGCTAACGCGGGCAAATTTTACATTTCAAATCATGTGAAAAACGCTCGCTCTGTGTGGTTCGCCATCGAATATGGGTGTATTGTGTGAGCCGAAAGATAAATTGTTGAGCAACAACGACAACGACAACGAAAACAACAACAAAAGCAGAATCAACAAACCTATGGAGCCATTTATATGTATCTATGAAAGTTTTTTTCGTTATATTTGTAGGTATTTGTAAGCGGAATACTCGTTGTTGTTCGTTATTGTTCACATTCTCTATTTAACTAAAATTCTTTAAATTCTGGGTTCCATTCGATTCGAATTCGCATCCTTTTGATGAATCTCTCGGGTTGCATCATATTCAAATTCTCCAATTGTATATGTATATTTGAACCAATTGCAGTTTGAATTTCAATTAAACTGTGTCTCCGGAGACATTCGAAAAACATGCCTGCTTTTTATTCTTCTCTCTTCGGGAGTTTTCGTTATAAACGATATTTCTGGACTCATCCCAAAAAACATTATTCTCTCTTATTCATATGTAATAAATTAATTTTCAATGGGCGAGAAAATAGTCATAGTCCTGTTAGAGAATTACCAATAAAACTGCCACAAATTGAGTAAATTTATTGACTATCTGCATGGACTCGAAAACGAGGGTGAAAAATGTGGAAAACCACCAGCGCTGTGAAGTAGGCGCACTTTTCCCATTGCACATGCAACTTATCAAAAAGTAAGAGTTGACGATTAAGTTAGAATTGGAATTACTCGCCGAAATGCGCATTCCATTCATTGCCATTGCGTTTTTGTTTGCCGTTTCCTAGACAATAGCTTGCCGTGATGCAATACAAGAATACGACCCCAGTAGTTGCAGTTGAATTGAAACAACAACAAAAACGAAACACACTTTACCACGAAATTATTGAGCGAAGATAAATAAGAATAAATACCATCAAAAAATTTAACCGCAAAATCAACTAATATCTAAAGTGTATATTGTGAATTTTGGATATATAAATCTATATAAATTGAACACACCGAAAAAAAAAAATCTATGAAGAGAATGAAAAAAAAATTGATGAACAAAAGGAAGCAACAATAAAGTCGACGTAAAGGCAGAATGTCGAAGCAATTCGATGAAACGCTGTAAATGCAGTGTTAAACGCGAACAAACTAAAGTGAGTTCATAAACGGATAGGATTGAGTGAGAATAGTCTATGCTGTTTTGTTTCGTTAAATTTCGTACAAAATCGGCGTTTCGCGCGAATATATCGTTTTTATTTTAGCGGTATATGTGCCTTTTAGCTAGTTCATTCGTCCGTCTTATTCTTTTCTCCGTGTGTTGTTTTTATTATTCACACTGTCTTGGTCGCTGCTTCTTGTGTTCGCTCGAACTGTGTATTTTCGTACGGCTTATACATTTGAGCCCGCGTTGCCGTATGTTGTGCCTGAGTGTGTAACGAGTATTGCGAGCATATATACAACGGAGCGCACACAGTATATGCCTATAAGGATAGGACACTCATCGTTCAGTTGCAATCAGACAGTCTTTAAATTCAGTTCTGTTTTATTTATCGGTGAGTTTCAAAAGGAGGTTTATTTTATTAGAAATTCAAAATCAAAAAATCAAATGTGCACCCACGTCACTTCATAGTATAATAACACTCAACGATTCGGATTCATTGATTTTGATTTTTCGTCGTATTCATCATACATTTTTCCGCCGATTACGCAGTTTGAATATTCAAATCAAAACACACCAACCCAATCAGGCAACCAACCAACCAACAACAAAATCAAAAAAAAAACTTTTATCTAATTATTTTCGTTACGTTCTACTGATATTTTTTCTTCACTTATGATCGATTTTCATGAATTGTTTTGAAGCGCGAAGTTAAATAAGGTAATGTAGTTACTGTCGCTTTCATTGTTCACATGTGTATGTAATTTTTTGTGTTGTTCTCCAAATAGCCAATATACAATCTTATGGCCAATTGTAAAAAATTCACACATGCACATATCGACGAAGTGAATTTCTTTCTCATTGACACTCGACACCAGCAATTATATAGAAGAGCTATAAAAAACGTCAATTTCTTTTTAGCTCTGCAACAAACCCATCGGCAAAAAACCACCACTCCCAGAGACAGAGAGAGATACACAGCCTGAGTGAGCAACACCTAAATTTCTCAGCAGCTAACAAACAAATGCCGAGAGCGAGAATAGACTTTTCGAAATTAAACGGTTAATTGCAAATGATAAAAGTAGAAAATTTTAAGATTACGGTCGTGAATCCGCGTGCATCACACATAAATGAACAGTGTTTATATTAATTTGCAAAACGCGAACGAACAAATTATTTATTTTGAGGTGAGTTCGATGCTGTGTGTGAACTGGAAGCAAGAACTCACGAAAAGATACAATTTTCGCTTATTTACGGTTAATGGTGTTGAAAAGCTAAATTTACGATATCGCGAACATCGCCCGTTTTATACTCGAAAAACTGAATCTCGTTTATGTTTGTGTGTGTCCCATAAGTTTAGAGTCAATTTCAAAAAACCGTTTGGAAAAACTGTAGACTGAAACGAACCAACATCAACACCAACAACAACAAAAAAAATATTAAGGATACGAATAATTATCTATCAATAAATGAAACAAGAAACGGTACATGTGAAAGAGATGAAACAGCAGCATCAATTCAGTGTACATGCAGTTCGACAGTTTGCGAAAAGAAACATCTACATCTCCCATTCGTCTGGATGCCGAGCTGTTTTAAGACAAATTGAATTGTGTGAAAAACTTGATGTGAATGTCCAGTTTGTCGAAAATATAAGTAAATAAGTAATAAACAACTCACTCATAAAATTTAAATTTTCCGAAACACTCTCTGTGCAATCAATTGAATGAACTCGCTCACTAAACATACAGTATTACAGTAAAAACCAATAAGTGTCAAATAACTTAGGCTACCGATAATTTTTGATGGGGTGAGATGAAATACATAAAAAAAAACGTGCAACTATAGAATCTTTTTTTCGCGCGTAAACTCGAATCAACCGAGGGAAGAAGCATAAAAAACCGAAAAAATTGTATACGTGCGGTATTTATTTTCGATGTGTGATTCGTCTGAATTAGTGAATTAATGTAAATACAACTGAAAAGTAAAGTGTGAAAAGAAAGTAATTGTCGAGAGAAAGAGAGAGAAAATATATATATACACATACATATATATATATATTTACTAAACATACTTATATATATATATATATAACATACTTATATATATATATATATATATATATATATATGTGTAAATCAATAAGAACAGAAGAATTGAAGAGAATAGTTGTGCGCTAGTTGTCGCATTTTCTTGTGAATTGGTTGATAGATATTCTCACAGGGCGAGAAAGGAAGAAGAAGAATCCAAAAGAAACAACATCGAAAATTCTATGTATATTAATTCAAGGCTTAAAGATCCTTTTCAAACGCATTCGGGGTTTTTATTTGCGGTAAATGTCTCTTTTAGCGTATTTTCGTTTTCTTTCTCTCATTCCGTGTGGTACAATTTCGTTGGGATCGAATCTAAATATGTTTTTTTCTTTTAATCGTTTCATTTCATAAATTTGGACTTTGATATGTTAATAAATAAAGAGAAATAGTCAAAACCATATCAAATGTTTGCAGAAAAATCATCATTTATGTATCTTCGGGTGAAATATCAGGAGATGAAAAGCCCCAGAAGTGAACGCTCTCAACTTGAAATAGACATTGAATTTCGGCACATCTTTTCATTGTTTTCCTTGTTTAAATGACGGTTAGAGTGCGGCTACGGACGCAAAAAAGAACCTAAAAAACGAGCGACATCTGAAAAACTTTCAGTGAATAGGATGAATTCGTTTGCAATTAGTTTTTTCGGAATGCTAACCGAAAAATTCCGGCGCTCTTTGCTTCAGAGTGCAGCACAAATTTATATGTTATTGTAAATGAACAAAAAAAAGGAGTTATGGAGTTGTGCACACAGTAAAACTTCAGATACTTTAAATTGAACATATCTATAATTTTTCATCAAGGCGTACTAATATTCTATCAATTAGTACATAGTTCTAAAGTAGCAATTTGAAAAAGGACTTATTTGCACAGCTCATTCTGATATTGAGTATCAAGAAGACAATTTAAAAAGTATAATATCAAAAAAATTAGTTCAAAATAAAAATTCCGATTTAACAGTCTTGATTTGGTGAAAAAGTACAAAAATTACAAACTGGACGTTCTGACTTCGCTCTGTTTTTAGAGTCAAATTTTGGTTTAATATCTTTTCAGTTAGATTCAATCCCATTGAATATTCAATCGTTAGACATGATGCCCCGTGAGAACAAGGAAAAATCATTCTTGCATCAATAAAAGTACAATAAAAATCTAAATAAATAAATATCGCTTGAGAATTGCTGATGAGAACTTTGTACAGTATGCAAGCAAGTGTAATTCCTTGATCATCTATTCTCTCTGTCTCTGGGAGTATTTGATATTTGATCGGCATCACGGAATTTCGTTCACACGACACAGAAAGGGAAAGAAGAAAGCGAAGCAAAAACGCGAGCGACAAGAACCGCTGAAAAACTGCCATCTAAAAATTATAATTGAATTCTCTTCATCAGATTTTGATAGCATTAAACTGCAGCATTCAATGAGAGGAATTCAGTGAGAATTTTAAAAATTTGAAGCTGTTTGAAATATAAAATAATGGATGAAGAGAATGTTCGAATTGTGCAATCGATGAATTGATTATTTACAACGACATTTTCACGTGCACAACCTAGCCCAATTGAGTATTTTAGCAGATTAAAAAATTTTCAAGTAAATAAGCCAACGAACTGATTGTTATCGAGTTTCGACAATAAACTCGCATTGCCTTCTATCGCAAAGTTCATACATTTGAACATCTTAAACACAAACACACAAGTATTCTCTATTAAAACAAGTGATATCGAAAACATAGCGTTGTCCTGCAAGAAGCAAGAACGTGACGCGTGAATTTCCAAGCCTGTAATGGTGCTCACAGATGATTTTGACAGAGAGCCCGACCGGCTGATGCCGCGAATCGTGTAGCTCTGCCATGTGCCAAATTCTTATACGTCTTAGTTCATCCTGGGGATGTGTCCAGGTTCTTATTTTGACCTTGACCATCCTAATTTTTCCAATAACAGGTAAGTTTCAACATCAAATTTTCTTTACATTTACATTTGATCCATATTTTTGTCGTATAATTTAAAACCCACGTTTGCCCAATTCATGAAAATAGGTCACGTAAAGCGTTGAAGTTCATACGCTTGTCTGAACCACCAAGAACTACACTTATCTTTATTGTGACGACCGAAAATTGTCTGCAAAGTCCAAACAAGTGGATGTTTTGCTTTCGCTCTCAATTCATTATGAACATTTAACAAATAGAAGGAGCGATTGTCTAATTTGAGAGTCTCAAATTTGCATATATTGTGATTATTTATCGTATTAGAGGTTGAAACACAAACACACACAAAACACACTCCGTATAAAATACACGTTCACCGTAATTAGTATCTCTTTATCCCTTCTCTCATTTATTCAAATTGCAAATACATAAGAATTTGCGCTACTTTGAAAGGCAAAACCGTGCACAGTTAAAGTAGTCGTATGATATTCTTGAGGCAATTCACATCTGAATATTCTGTTCGAAAAAAGAACATTATAGTATACAATAGAAAAGAAGATCGACAGTCGCTTCTGTTTTCTTGCAAACTGATGGGTAGCTGAATGAAACCTATTGATTTTTATTGAAAAAGTAATGCAGATATGAAAAAAGAAGACAAAGAAATAGGAAGAAGAAGAAAAAGGAGAAAGATTTGAAGTGATTCTACCTGATTCTATTACTGGCTTCATTCAGACAATAATCTGTTTCTGTCAAAGCAATGAAGAAGGAATGACATTCAATTGAATGACAGCGATCGTTGAACTTTCTTTCAATCCGATACGACACACACAATTGTTAAAGATAATGAGCTGTTTTTGTCTATGAGCCTTGATTTAACCAATATCAATAGGTCCAATGAATTGTAAGTAAAATGGTAAGCATTTCGTGGAAGTGTAACTGAAGCGAAAGAAAATGTTCTTGATATATGTGTGCGCGCGTGTTTTTATAAATTGCAAACAGATCTCTGGTTTTGCTGGGCTGGTAGCGATTGCTGAGAGCAGAAGCTGGTCAGCTATGGCTGGCGTCGTTGAATTTTTTTCTTATGAAAGAAATGATATGTGTTATTTATTGGAGACATATTGCTATCAGCAACCGATTCAGCAAAACCAAAAGTCTGATTGTAAAGCTCTTTAAGTGTTCTCTTTTATGTGCCCTTTGAATATGAGCGAGAAAAAATTACATAAGGAGCTGTTTTTTCAATTAGATTTGGTTGGCCTTTTCACCATATTATTTAAGGTTGTTTTTTTTTTTTTTGGATATAGTTCGATTTCTTTTTATGTGTTTTAATTGAAATGAACTCATTGGTGAGAATCTAAAATTTATGCAAATTGAATTGTGTTACTCCTCAGCTTTGGAATTGTATGAAACGTCTATTTAATTTGATTCGGTCTATGTTTCTTCCCCTTTGGCGCGTTTGAAGTCACACATACTTGCTTGTGGTTGAATATTAATATTAATTGTTATTCTATTGAAATTTAATTGCTACCATTTAAAAATGATAAATTATAATTGGGAAAGAAGGTTCTGATTCGGAACTTTTGAACCACACATCCCTTCCGCACAGGCGAAAAAAAAGAAACAAACGCATACATCGTTCACTCAGCAAATTAAAAAATATCAAGCGTTCTGAAGAAATAACCAAAAAAAGGTGAAGCACAATGAAAAAAGCGTATATTACACAAAGTAGTGCAAAATCGGAGTGAAATACGACAGTAACAACAACATTTCGTAAAGTATAGAATGCTAAAATACATCGTTTTCAGTTCAAATCTATTGATTTTTCAACTTGAATAGCAGTGTTTCTGGTTGCTGTCGCGTTGATGGTTGCTTTGTTTGCCCTGTTTCTGCTGCAAATCGGGTTTTTGGTTCGCCAGCCAACAATAGAGCACGAAACTAGTTTGGTTTGGGTTGTTTTTTTCGTTACAAGAGAGAACCATATTTACACATATTCTCGTTGCTGCTTTCGTCGAATGTATACATTTCCATACACAAATACATTCGTTTCACCCACTTATACATGTACACATGTGCTTTTCTAACTGACACAAGAGCATTAAAACCACCCAGTTGTAAACAGCACATATCAGAAGAGTATACAGTTCGAATAAAATAATAATTTCTGTGTGAATATTCAGTGCACTTCTTCTTTAAGGCAATGGCACTTGTTTTTTCGGCTCATTTTTTCTCTTTAACTCTCTATCGCTCTCTCGCCTTCTCCCTCTCACCGCTCCGTTGTAAGAACGAACAAACGGACGCTTGTCGAAATAGTGTTCGAGATTATTTTTTATTCAATTGCCATTAATTTGTCTTATCCATTCTGACCCCTTTCATTTGGTGTGAATTTTTTCTGCATTTGAATCATCGAATATTTTCGAGCCTAATTTGGGCAAACAATTTGCTTTAATTAGTTGCAAATGAACGATTAAGAATTCAACTTTTATTCGTCGAAATGCCCATATTATTAACGCTTGTCTGGCAATTTAGTTTAATTGATACTGGGTGCCAAAATCATTGCATAATTCAATTGAATTCGGAATTCACAATAGATCATATCGCTTGAAAAGTGGAATGAAATTAGCCGATCTCGTATTTTTAAACTGACTTCATAATTGAAAAAAAACGTCCCGAATAGAATTTCTTTCATTTGTCATATCAATTCGATAGTTTTTGCTTTGAGAAACCATCTATTACAATACGGCGAAAATGAATTAAAGAATATGAGAAGATTGTTGGAAGCCCCAATATTTCAATCTAATTTTCTACATTTTCTATGATATTATTTATTAATTTGGTGATTACAATATCGCAAGAGTTCATTTATTTTATATGTGCAATGTGTGCATAGTATAACAATTTCCTAGTGCAGTTGTCGGCTGGTGTTTGGGACATCGATTGTTTGTTCTCGTGCGGTTAATTTTTGTGTTCCCTTCAAATTCTCCCTGATGTTCCGGGTTGGAAAATGCAGAATGCGATAGTAAGCGCCCGTGAGCTATTTATGTCGAAG
This sequence comes from Obolodiplosis robiniae, assembly GCA_028476595.1. Taxonomy (NCBI): domain Eukaryota; kingdom Metazoa; phylum Arthropoda; class Insecta; order Diptera; family Cecidomyiidae; genus Obolodiplosis; species Obolodiplosis robiniae. The sequence continues at coordinate 24,030,379 of CM052017.1, forward strand.
AAGTGCAGCTTTGGTTGTGGAAATAATTCCCTCAAATGAATATAACAACAAATGCATTCAATGGTTTGAATTGTTTTTTTTTTCTCTCTCTCTCTCTCTCTCTCTCTCACTCTGAAGTAAATAAATTACAGGCCGCTTTCCAATATATATATATAAATTTGATTATCGGTTGAATACCACATCGTACGCGTGAATCATAGAATTTTCTATAGCCGCATATTTTGCGTCGGTCGTATGTTTCATGATTGTGCACTCCTGTATGAGTAAAGAAAATTAAGGACAGGTGTGACATCAATCATGCTGCACCACTAGATATTCATAAATGGAAACAGTAAAATAAACCAACAATAACAAATATATTTAATGTGCAAGAAAGAGAGCGAGCGATCGATTGTGGTTATGAAAACCATGGACTAAATTCGAATCCAATAGCAATTACATTTATATTGTTTTCATACAGATTCGATTATGTATATAGAATACATTTTATTTCTCTCTATTTCATATTTTCAATTCACTCCATGCATTTTTTTGTCGCACCATTTTCAATGAAATCACTTGTGGAATTATTCTAGTTGTCCAGTCAGTCAACTATTTTGGGACAATAATTTTGGCTGAAAAATCACTTAAAATATAATCAATAGCTAGCTATTCTGACTAACTGACTGATTCACTGATTTAAATTGGCTAAATTCGAATTAATTTTCTATCAATTATTCAAGGACGACTAAAAATGATTGAAGTTGCATAAAGTTGTTTAAAGTTAGCCAGCCAGTCAAAATGACTGAAATAAATATTAATAAATCAATTCGAATTTAGCCAATTTGAGTCAGTCAGTCAGTGAGTTAAAATAGCTAGCTATAGCGATTATAATACAAGTCAAATGGTCCCAAAATAGTCGACTGAACGACTGATTGTTAATCAATAAAATTGACTATTCCTCATACAATTTTTCAATAAAATGACTAAATTTTAGTCATTTGGTCAATATTATTCCAGACGGGATTTATTTGATTGGAAGAAAAACAATAAAATGAAATATATTCGCTTCGTTCATAACCATTCGTGTGTTTTTCGCTTAGCTCAGAAAGCTTTATGAAATTATTTAGGGTTGAGGTGTCGACGAACGTTCGTTCGTTTGTTCGCATAAGTTATTAATTGAATTTTCTTTGTTAGTTTGTAGTGAATGTTTGTTCGTTCGTTCATTCGTTTTTAGAACAACAACAACACAAACCCACTATCGAGAGCCAATTTTTGAGTTCCATCACCGTTGATTTAACCGAATCTAAATAACTTCTACGTGGTCTTCCTTCATCTCTCGGCCCGCCAGCTTCGGCAATTCGGATCAGTTTTAGTAATCGCACATATCCCATGCGTTTAATATAGTCAAACCATCTCAGTCTGGATTTAATGACTGCCTCCCCTATCTCTGGTAAAAAACAAAAATGTTGCTCCTGGAAATTAGCAACTATAGCCTTATTTTCATCATGGAGCACGAAAGAACCAACAATCGAACATTATTTTTGTTTGAACGAACAAACAAACATCCACTTTTCTACAACATTCTACAAAATGTGATTTTAAATCAAATGAACGAACGATTACGTCATTTAATTACACCAATGATGGTAGTTTGTACAGATTTCATATTTTTTATCACTACATAATTTGTCTATACATTTCGTTTGAATTAGACCTATTTCACAAAGATACACATATTATTTGTGATTAGTTCCCTTTCTAACAACGCTCAAAATACAATTAAATAAGTTATCAATTTGTCAGAAAGAAAATATAACTATAATGATTTTGTAAATTCTATAAATCTTATTTGAACATGAGATTGTATTTGAGTATTCCAAAGCGAGCAATATAATTGAATGTTTCTACAATGGCCTCAATGCCGTTTAAACATTTTGAGTTTAAAATAAAAGGTCTGGAAAAACCCCGAGCAGAACTTTATCCCTACCTATTATAAATCATGAAGTGATAATTTTTTTCAGAATATTACAAACTCACTGTGTGTGTGCTGCATTTCTCATTGTCGATTTGTTCATACCCGAACTTCAGACAGACAGAGACTATGGTTTCAGTGGAACATACTATGTATTAGACAGGAATGTTGGCAATTCGAACTCGAAATAGGCACACACTATCACTCTAACCGATAATACACATTCACCAAATCGCATACATAGACACTCGCATATACACACGGTGGAGAGCCGGTAAAACGTTTCATGTGCGCACATGTCATGTACAAAGAAAAAAAAACTAAGTTTAAGGGTAGATCTATATAATATTGTGTGTAGCTTGCTGTTGAATGATAATTCAATTTTCAATAATGAACTGATATTGTGTGTTCGGCTTTTGGTTTCTGTTGCCTTTTGATTTCTGCCATAATTTTTGACGTTTTGATATGCGCCGGCATTTGCGAATACATTCATAGGTATATTCACATTTCGATTTGATGCAGAATGTACGTAACGATTGACCTCTCACTGTCACATTGTCAGTAAACATTTAAGATGTCAACAACATCAATTTTGGCAATAGATCGAATGAATGCAGTCTCGTAATTGTTCGATTATTTTTTTCTTTCATTTTCTCTTTAGTTTTGTGTGTATGTATTTATTATCGTATTTTTTTCATCGATAATTGCGATAACATTTATAAGGTTCCCCCTTTATTGTTATGCGGCTTTTACCATTTTGGTGACGTACACATAATAAATTTTTTTCTCTGTCTATATTTTACTTCATTCTTGTCTGCCCAACAAAAATTATTTCCTGCACATTGCCTCGACTTTTGTAATTTCGGTGAATAAGTTTGATGTATACCTAAATGTATAAAAAAATGTGCACCCATTCGCTGTTAATAGTGCTCTCTCTCACAACAATAACAATAATAATAATAAATAGTGTATGAGCGACACGAGCGACAACACGGGAGCTGAACCAATATTTCCATTCCGTAGTCCGAAATTTATATACTATATTCGCTATGCAACACAACATTGTTTATAATATCTATTAGTTGTAGCGGCGGGGTGCATATTGCAATAGGATGCAACCATGCACTCGTCATTGCATATAACGGCGGTAGCAGCAGCAGCAGCAATAGCAATACACAAAATACAACAATTAAAACAACCCAACAGACTCGAATAAAAAAAACGAAAACAAAAGATATATATATATATATATATATATATATATATATATACACTTAAATCGTGTGAGCATAGCCGAAAAGTGGTTAAAAAATAACGATGACCATTTGATTCCATTGCATTTGGCAGCTGGAAATAAATTGGAAATTTCATTATGAAAAATGTTCTCTGACCATTGAGTCGGTCGGAGCTTCGCCGTGCTCAAGTGCAGATGTTTATTTGTACGAATGTCAAAGTGTGCTCGACGAAAAATAAATAAACAAAAGGAACACGACAACGAGCGATATGGACGTGGGGTGGGTGCGAACACACATAAAACAATCGATATCAATCGATTGTCGAATCGAAGCCTTTTCAAAGCCAGAAACCGTTCAGCCAAACAAAAGCAAGTGTTTTTTCACACAGCAACAACATCGGAGCATCTATCGCTGTTCGATTCAATCAAAAAACTACGCATTTTTCCCACACTTCATATTCCGATGAAGAAGAAGATGGTGATGAAAAAATAACAACCATAAATAATGAGATTATTTTACATAGTCTGCTTAAATTCTTTTAATCGCGTGAATGGTCTTCTCTCCGCACATTTGCGAGTGAGTCTAGCGAGTGTGTTAGTGTGTGTGCGTGTGTGTGCGTGTGTGTGAGTGTGTATTTGTTATTCCTTTAGAAATTCCCCTAATCAAACATGAGATGCTGTCTCGGTGTACACATGAACTTCTCTATTTCTCACTCGTTCGCCGTTTTTTCGCTCTTCTGAAATAAATCATTCAAACTAAAGTAGCATTAGAGGTTCTTTGAATTTTGCGATGCTTGTATGAGTGGAATGCACAATGGCACAGTTTACCATACGACATTCAAACCAATTCCGCTCTCAGCAATTTTCTTTTTGTCTTTCGTTCTACTTAAATAAAATTCAAGTTATGATTTGTCTACTATGTCTGTTTGTGTGCGTTTATTCGCTTCTTTTCTAGTTTGTCTGTTCCAAAAGTATATTTCAATTGAAAACCATTTGATTCAGCTGTCTCTTTCTCTTTAACATGCAAATCGGTTTAAAGAGGCGAGCATATTGGCTGTTCGAATTTAATCGAGTCTTTGATGACGGCAACTATTGAGTTTTTCCCATTTTCAAAGAGCCTAATATCTGCTTCACAGCATATTCATTCAATGAGAAATACATGTTAAGATTGGAAAAATATTCGTTTGATTCGTTTCGCTACTCTTGTTCTTCTTTCGATGGTTCTCCTGTTCCTTCGAATCGATCGAGCAATTCCGATGGAAATTAACCACACTTTCCCCACTGAATCCGTTTCTATTTGAAACGAAAACTGAGAATCAACTCGGCCGAAGATTCTTTCGACTAAATCGAAGCTCGTCTCAATCGATCACTTCATTTGGAGAGAATGTTTTGCAATGCTGTGTGTTTTCCCACAGACACAGGAAATAGATATAGCTAAGTGAAAATTGAAAAAAGGTCGGTTTTTCTGCGAAAAAACGTTTTGATGGATGATTTATTAATGGTAATACGATTCTTTCTCTGTCAATGATGTTACTTAATTTTTAAATGGCATTTGTCGACTACACGATGTCACACTTAAAGTAAATGAAGAAAAAAACACCACATGCATTGGGTAAAATCGGACACCATATTATCTAAATATGTGGTGAAACAATCAATACAAATGAAAAATGAATGGCCTGTGAAGTTGAATAAGTGTGTGCAGTTTGTGGGTTTTTTTCAGCCGCATGTGATTGGCTATCAGAAAGTCGCAAGAGTAAAACTGAAATGACATTCAGCTTATCGATGAAGCTGATTCAAGAGGCGAAGCTCGTGCGAACGAATCAGGGATACAAGATCGAATATAGTATGAACTAAAGTGAAGTGTATCTGTGAACTATTCACGCTTGTCAACACTTTTATGAACGAGTCGCATATAAAAAACGCTTATTCACTTTGCTTTCTTTCACTGACACCATCACTGCTTTTTCCGCAGCGTGTATTTGTCGCTGCTTAATATGCATTATAAAGATTTATTTTTGCATAGCATTTAATCTGTGCTCTGTTTTACTTATTTTGAATGCATGACAGAAGACTTGTAACATTATTATTGCGCCCGTGACGATGTGCTGTATTTTTTTCGTCGACATGTCAACTGGTATTATTTGTAGACTTGAAATTGTGGCGACGGTGAACGTGGAAGTGGCTATTGAATATTCCCCGATTCGCTTGACAACAATCCCAACGACCAACCGCAAACAATGTCGCAACAAAATCAATTTAATTTGAAAAATTCGAACCGAGCCGATTGAAAATAGCTTGCAGTTGGATCAATGCCGTCCATTTCTCAGGCAAAGTGAAAACTCATTTAGTCCACTCCTTCGAAATTTTTTCAAAGCAATAATTTTTCATTAAAAGTATTTTTTTTTTTTTTTTTTTTGCGAAAACGCGTAAAAAAATGTTAATGATGGATTTCAAAATACTTTATATGCATTTAATAACGTTTGCCGATCGACACCGGAACGTTTCCTTTATTCCGATGTTTCGGTAATCTGAACTGTATTCGTTGCAAGCAAAAAATGATCAGCACAAAGTTTTCAATTCTCAAAACCACTTTGAAAATGAAAACATCCAGGTGGCGTTTCTTATGATAATTATATGCATTTTATTTATATGATGATATGCGATAAAAAATTGCATCATCATTCTTCCGCAAAAATAAGAACAATTTTTATGAGAAAAATGAAATAAAATTTCCGCCGAAATGCAGCTGATTTATCGAAAATGCATTGAATATCCAAAATTTCCAGCAAGTTTTTTTTAATATTTATTACTTTGAATTTGTGACATTTATATACAATTCGTATAATCGTCTTAATGAACATACATAATCAGTAAAAATGTGATGTTTTCTGGGCAGTTCTGATTCAAAGAAAAACAACAATTTTCATCGTAAACAAAAATCCTTTGAAAAATATTTGTCTGCCAACGATCAGACAAGGCGAGTTTTTTTTATTGGCCGTGCGTTCTATTTTTTCATGTTCCTTTTTATTTTGTTACTCAAGCGAAGAGGAGACGCGTCGCGTAATCTAAAAACGTAAACGCGAATACGATAAGAAACCTCCGATATGAGGTGATATTTGTATATTATATAACAAAAAAGTAGACGATATGATGCATATCAAATAAAATCTTTCGGCTGCTCTTTTTGGTCGTGGCAGTTCGTGAGTGAGTGTGTGTTTATTTGGTTCTTGTTTGAACGATACACGAAAAGTAGACAAAAAATAATATGTAACAATACGTCACTGTCGTATTTTATTGCAATGTTTCTGAATTTTGTTTCACTATCGGCCTTTGTCTCTCTATTACACATTCATTTCATTTTGCTTTTGCCTCTAAATATTAATTTCAGCGATTGAGCGCGCTCAATTTTATCTTTCTCCGGGCGGCAAACGAATTTTATCATATTCTCTTTCATGTTTCTCCTGTGTGCGAGCTGTCAGTACGAGCATTGATGTTGCTTCTTTCACGAAAAACAGTCATATAGTAAATTTTGTTGCGCTTTATGGCCGAATATATTACGTGACGCGTTTTCGATTGAAGTTCAGTTCCTCTTTTTATTTATGGTTACATTTGCCTGAAATCTGGGTGGTGATGATGTTGCCTGCTTCATTGAATATAAAATGTGTTATCGATGTGGTGACAAATACATGAACTTGATAAACCTCTCGAGGCGCAAGGCGACTCAAGTTGCCGGCTACACGCACACACACACACACACACACACACAAGAACACAATCCTTTCTTACGAGATAAATGAAGCGCAGAAGAAGCGAATACTTTATAAGAAAATTGATTCGTATATTGCACAGTGGCATACACTTACATTTGATGTTCAATTGCAGTTTGGTGGTGCGGTGCAGCGTTGTCGATATGTCCATTTGAACTTTTGTTGTACATTTTGAAAAAGCACGTGTGCTTAGCACGCGGTCGTGACTCGCATTGTACATGCCAACACAGAATTGGGCAACTTAAGCACTTTAATTCATTCAGCTAAAGAATGCACCACTTTCATCGAGTGAATATTGAATGTTTGCCTTTTTTGCGAGCGAGCGCCATAAACAGAGACAGACCGCATCCAAAGCATAGGCCTCCGAATCAGTCTGGTCTAAGCACATGCAGTTATTTTAGCCGAAATTTTTGTTTGATTTTAGTTAAAAAAGAGCGTGCTCCACATAATAAATTGCAACGAACAGCAATATGTCGAAATGTTACACGCATGCATAACAAATTAACAACGACAGAAAAAAACACTCATGACAGCCGAAAAGTCGTACGATCACGAAAGAAAAAGAAGAAGAAGAAGAAGAATATGGAATTCTCAGAATGATTTGCACAAAATAAAATATTGATTAATGGGAATTCCACACTATTTTTTCGAATAGATCGAATATCTGCGACAATAGTACGACAGAAGTGCGACCGAAGAATCAGTTTTGGGCTACAAAAAAATATACTTGTGAAATGAAATTTCGAAATGTTGATCATTTGATATATTTTCCAATGAGTAAATTTCTTGCTGCCATGATATTAGTTCTTGAGTAGTCACATCCAATATTCGTTAGCTGCTGATTTTTTTTCTTTTTTGCTCCAAGTAAAAAAACTATTTTTTGCTTATCGAGCAAATAGACAAGAGAAAGAAGCGAGCTTACAAGTGACAAGGTTTCAAGAGTTAAGAAAATAGTATCGGTTCTATCAATGCCAATTTGGCGGGAGAAAATGTATTCGTCCTCAAACTTGTAAGAAGCCGATTGTATTCGAATACGAGAGAGATGTCTACAGCAAATGTATATGGTATAGAATGAGCGCCCAACTTTTGAATGTAGCGACACGCGATTGATTGTAGTGTGTGCACATGCGATACACATATATCGAAATGCCATGCATGTCCGGTGGGTTTCTGTCATGCGCACAGATACTCAATTCGTGTGTGATAAAACCGAATGTGGTTTTCGGTGCAATTAAAAAGCGCAGATCAAAGGGAGCAATAAACACCTATTCACTTTTTACGAAATTATGTAGCTGTTGACAAGCTTTTACTCGCTAGCAAACACGCGTTCCAACAACAATCTCGATGCTTGAAATTGTTTTCATTTTTTATTGGCTTTTCCATCATGTTCAGTTTATTTTTTAATGCTCAGAATTTTTGAAACTTTGTAATGTTACTTTCCAAGAATTTTTTGTTACATTTAATTGTGGAATTCATTCAGTCCGCTCTAATGCAAAAGTGTGACGAATGAAAGCCAATGTTAAGTCTTATCAGCGATTTTAATATGCATATTGAAATTCTTTTGTTATGAGAACGCGCTTTGATATTCTTATCATCAAAATTATTCCGACTTCCCCGATGAGTAAGCATGACTCAATGTCGGCGTTGAGAATTTTACCCTAAGACTCCGACTTCACTTTTAAATATTCATAATAATTTATATTCGCGAGAGAAATATAGAGTCGACTGCTCAAATGTTTTGCTACTGTGCGAATAAATTCGAAACGTTGAAGTGAAAAGTGAGCTTTGTCCCAAATTTTAAAAAATTGAGTTTTTATGTAAAATAAAGTTTTTTTTATTTTATCTTTTTCTATTGTAATAAATTGACTCGTGCATGTTTTGATATTAAAAAATGTTTTTTCTGAAGCACACAATCTAAAATTGAAATATCAAGAACAAAAAAGTTCATGCGAGAACGAGTAATCGGCGATAACTAATCGCTATTGAACTCCATGCAAAATTCAGTCAAAGGAACACAAAAAGGAACACTGCATTATAACGATTCTTAAAATTCACAGCAAAAAATATTAAATTTAGTTTGATTCAATTTTGGAATATCTAACCCGAATGCATTTCGAAACAACTTATGTTCTATCATCAGCAATCAAGACTATTTGTGTGTTACGGCATTCATTTACGATACTTGAGACCTAATTTCGTTAGTAATTACTCTAATGTTAATACGAAATGCTCAGTATCAGATCAGTATTAACCCATTTTGTAGTGCGATTTTTTTTACATGGAAAACATTTCGAATTTCCACCTTTTTCCGAATATTTGACGAAGAAATTATTCAAGACGAATGTCAGAAGGGAAGCATTATTAAAACTCAATGTGATGGCATGAATTATCTTTAATGATAAAAATTAAGCCATTTTTAAAGAGAACGCCAAATCTTTTAATTAATACAAAATTGATGTTTTTGAATCAAAAAAAATGTAAACACAGATGAAGAATTAACAGTGATTTTGTCATCACATAGCACGCGGTTAGCACTTGTTTTATTTAATGAACCAATTTATAAAGCTGACTTAAAAACATCAGATATAGCTCCATTTAGCATAAAGCTAATGATGAATGTGAACTTCTAAAAAGGTTTGCTATTTGTCTGTGTAAACATGTGAAAAACATATTTTTTGTATTGATTGAGAGATTTGAAGTTCCGATGAGATGTGGCTGAGTATTATAATCCATGATAATGCTTCCAATCTCCTTCCGCCTCTATACACACAGCCCCTTTGACGATGTCTAAGCAAACAGAACCATTCGAATACAAACAGAACGTTGCTCGGTTTCCTTTCGCACATTCCATTTTTATGAACATTTTCGTCGTTCGGTTGGCGCTAAGTGGAGATCGATTCACAAATCGGATTTAAGTGTTAATAACTTTGCCATGCAAATATCTTAAGTATTTTGAAAACATTTTTTTCAAAATGTCGATTAAGTTCGTTAACACCTCTTTGGAATGGACGCTTCATATGTTTGATTGAGTGTTCAAGACAGAAAAAGAATCCACTACTATCCTATTTTTATTTCGGTGAATGCGGTGCATTAAAGGAATCTTGCAAATTATTTGTTATATCTATTTTGATTTCTTGTAAATGAACTGTGTTATTTTATTTTGATGTATTCAAAAATGCATTTTTAAAATGTAATATGCAAAACTTGTGTCCATTTGAAATGAACCGCGATTCGCATAGAGCACATCTGTCGATAAGATCCAGAGGAGCCTATATTGAAACTTCTATGATATGAGCATAGTCTCCTTTCGAAATACGTTAAAGTTCTAATGATGAAGAAGCTCGTCAGATTTTAAAGATTTGAGGTCCTCTTCACCATCATATTTTAAAGTATTTCGAAAGGAGTCTATGTTGTGTTTCATAAATGTATATACAATCTATCAATTCATAAGCATAAAGTTCTTCTGATGCTTAAATCTCACCAAACCGAATAAACCATAAGACATGATTAAGCCTGTATAAGTTTAGAATGTGCAAATGATAAAAACGCAACGCTAATATAATTTCTAAAGCCTAGGATTTTTGGAAATCATTGTTTTTAAAAGGAGCCTATGTTACAATTTTAACGGGGAGACATACGAAAATTTCGGTTGATAACGATGTTATGTGTAACGTTAATTTCAAGCTATTTTGAGTCTTATTGCTCTATAGCTTACATAAAGCAATAAGGTTCAGAATTGCTGGAAATTTACATAGCACATAGCAACGTTTTCAACTTATATCTTCATGTATTTATATCGATAGTATAAATAATATTTCCGAAAATGTGTTTATTTTGCATTAAAGCGCATGAGCGTGAGAGAGAGATCGATTTTCTGTGCGGACTAAATGCATTTTTCTTTCACATTCATGCCCTTCAATGTAAAATAAGTGCTATTTCGGAAATATTATTAATTCTATCGATATCGCTTTGTGTTCCTGGTATATTTTCATGCTTATAAACACCTGTTACTTCAGATTGCTTGAATGCGACAAAATAGCGACAAAGGCTAAATATTTTATGCATTGCAAACTATGATAAGATGTTCTCAGACTGTTTTTCAAAAATGAATCCCTTTTCTGCAGAACATGTGACTCGCAGTACATGGGCACCTTTTACAATTTTCAATTGATAAGATACTTCCGCTCTTCAGTCACACCTAGAATTATTCGAAATAATTAACTATTTCTATTTCAAGAGAAACTTATGCTCTTTTTCAGTAATTTGGCGAATAACATAACTTCTCTGAATCTCTCCGAAAGACCAATGGTTCAATGACCAATATTACGCAGAATTCTCTTAGATACAATCTTTTTATCGATTCTTATATTTCCACGAGTCCAAATCCTATATTTTCTATTATATTTGCAACTATATTAAAATGCTTGTGTCATCAATTCTGAAGAATGTTCTCATGTTTCCGAGGAATTTTAAGGTTAATATTGCGGTAGTTTTGAATTCTTCGATCCACGTTACTTCCATACATTGAGTGATACAACAAAAATAACATATAAATGAACAAAATGCCCTTACTTTATATCATCTACCACACTCATTGCTAAAAGAGTTTGTGTAGTACTGTGGATTTGTGTGCTATGGCTGTTGAGTTTCGGTTGTTGAATTTTGAATTAAAATTCGCGGGGTAAACGAATGAACATTTTTGTGACTTTTTGAGTTCTCTTTGAATCGAATCATATAGAGAAATTCATGGAATTCTTTTTTTCCCTGCTTTCATTCACATATGGAACTTGTGATTTATACAGCAACTAATCAAGATTGCCTTTTTTCATTTTTCAACAAAAAACTCCAGTGTTTCTCTAAAAAGTAACAATTCGGAATTTGCTTTAATTTAAATTCAGTCAAGCGACGGTCGATGAGACATAAGGTCAAGGACTACATTCGTTCGAAAACCACTAGCTTTTCTGTTCGATTAATGTGTGGTGATTTGAATGCCTTCAATATTTGTTGATGGGGTATTGTAATACCTTTTCGTTGGTGTGTTCATGTTTCGATATGGCGATTGCCTTTTGGAGTTTTCCATGCACATATGTCACATTTGATACTTACAACAGTACAAATAGCAACGAAAAAACGTTTCGTAAGTTTCTTCACTGTTGAATTGCACGAAATCATCCAAGTCCCGAAAATATACAAAACCAAAAAGAATGTAAGAACGTAGAACAAATGAAACGAATTTATGTTTAATTTTAATTCTTTTCACAAATATTAAATTGTGACCATCATCAGCCAGCGTCGCATCAACTATAATGGGAATTGAATAGTCATAGACAAAGCGTGTACAATAGAGTGTTTCTGGTGAGAAAAACGAAAAAATTGTAGCTTTCAAAATAAAGAGCGAAATATTCTGTATCAATTGATGGTATTCACACAACGTAGAGATTAGTATTCAGACTTCCCGAAGCAAAAAACACTCAAAGACAAACTTGATTGTTACCCAATTCATTTCTATTGCAAGTTTTTAATAAACTAGTTTTATTTTGCATTCCTGATTCGAGAAGTTGTAATGAACTCTGAATATCAATCGTGTAGAATACGGAGCAAGCGGACCGTGCTTGTATGGGATTGGAGAGCTATTTGAGAGTATGCCAATTAACCGCACCATCTTATTTTACATCGGTGAACTCAATTTAGATCCATTGTAATACGAACAAAATTTTTATTGACACACAAATGAGTCATTGAAACGATTGAAATATCACATCAAAACTAATGCCCAAAAGATGGCGCTGGAGAATAGATATGATTAAAATGTCTCAAATAGCACGGTCCACTTGATACGGAGTGTTTATCAAACAGTACCTTTGGACACTTATAAAAAAAACAGGCCAATTTCGTACTCCTGGCATAAAGCCTCTACCACACAAATTCAGAAGTAGCGGAAGCAAAAAACTGTTACAATATTAATGTTCGAATTAATTATAATGCTCGATGCTTAGTGCTGATTTACGACTGTCTCGGTGGTCTCTGTAATGTCTCTGGAATCGGAATCCCATATAGCTCACAGTGTCCTTGAAAACACAAATTTAGTAGTTAAAAGAATCATTGCCGCACTTGTCATTTAATTAATATATACCTTTTATGAGAATTTACTTTGCAGCGAATATGTCGCGTTGCCAAACAGTTTTATGTACACTTGGATGTTCAGCGGCAACATCGTCTACAACCATCTCCTCTTGGAATTCGTTTGGTTGCTCAGCGGCATCATCGTCTACTTCCATCTCATCCGGAAATACAATTGGTGGTCCATCGAAAACATTTTCCATTTCACCAATCACAGGGTTTACTAGCCAGTTTTTGCGGTATATTATAACCTTTGGCAGTAAAGGTCCTACGTTGCGTTGATTTGGATTGCGATTTCCGAGGTTTGCTCTCAAAAGCTTCAATCGTTTGCTAATCTTGCCTACTGCCTTATCAACGGTTCTAATTGTTTCGATGTACTTGTCGAGTTGGAGTCGTGTATACTTTGCTGTTGCATACACCTCCATTCCTCGTTTCAGCATTTTCAACCTATGCTGAATGTAACACCACCAATGTCTCCCGAGCGGCGATGGCATCACTGGATACAAGTGGCGGTCGTTGCGATCATTGTTTTTCTTCGATAGTGAAATGTTTCGTCCATCGTTTCGATCTGCATTTTCGCACTTTTTCCATAGCACTCCAATGGAAGCGTTTGCTGCTTATATCCAAGTTGACCTATGAAATGAAACAAACAAAATGCAATATTAGTAATAATAAATTTTTTTTGAAGATTTACCCACCTCTTTACCGGTGGCGATGTTTCGGCGCACAGCCGCTTGCCACTTTTTTATTCCCGGGTCTACGCCGACTTCATTCACGATCTCACCAGCATTGATTTTACGAATGATCTCCTGCATATCGACTGGCTTGAACTCCGACTTTTTCACGTCGAACAATATCGACACCGCCACGCCATCAGATAGAATGCGAAAGTGGAATTGCTTCTTTCGTTTGCCAAATTCGCGGTTAATTTTACGCAAATAGACGATTTGATTCCAATACCATGCTTTATCATTCATAAACTCGTTGAATGTAATTTGATTTCCGTTTGCATTTCTTGCAATGATCTTCTGTCCACAAAGTAGTTTATAAAGCGTGTAGTTTTCAATTGGATAGTGCGTTCGCCTTAGATTGCAAATTGGTATGACGGTCAAATTTTTTATTTTCGGTGGACTGTTTGCGGTATCATATAGTACTGACTGTTCATGTTCTTCTCGTTGTCGCTGATTTATATTGAATTCGTCGCTATTACGTTGCATTGCAATCCACATTGGCAGCGATTTGAACCAATGCATCTTCGTGAATGTCGAAATGTTGTTCATTTCCCACCAACTAATATCACGTAACATTTGAAGAAGGACTTGCTCTTCTTAATGCACCGTTAATAGTTCGAGGAATGTCGTCTCGTCCATTTACTGCTAAATTGACAGCATTTTTGATATCGGTCTTATCCAATTGTTGGACCTCATTAAAAACAGCATTCAATTTGTGTTCGTACACTTTCAATTCCAGATATTTGTACACGCGTTTGTTTCGATGCGTATTCAAGTTCGTCGTGACATTCGTTTTGTATATGTCAATCAAATCGTTGAGAGCATTCCCAAAATAATCGTTATTTGGTCTGATTCACAATCCATTTGAGTGGCCACAAAACGATGTTCGTCATCGAGATTTGTCACAAAATCACGGAATTCGGGAATCATAGAGTTTTTGGTGATGTTTTTGTTAAGAACAAGAATAAGTCAGTAGTATATAATGAGTGAAATATACGATATTATTTAAGAGGTTATTCTTCTGGACTTGTTTCAATTTTCATTAGATTTTCAGTAGTATTCAGTAATCAGTTTGAAATTATTCTCAATTGCATAAATTGTGTGTGGTGTGTTATGATTTAAATCGAATCCGTGCGCTGTGACATACTTTTTGAAGATTAAAGCAATTCATTGAGGTACAATGTCAACGGTAAGGTGTATGCGTTATTGTTCATAGTTTGAATTAAAATACCAAGAAAAATCAATAATCGTGCGTCTAATGATCGATCGCCCGCCCGATCATATTTGGCTTGTTTCGCATTAGCTGAAATCAATGCATTTAGAAGTTTAAATCTATTGAAGCACGGGTACGTTCGCAGCGAACATTCTCAAAAGAATGGAGAGGAAAAACATCGAAAGAAGACCAAAGTGAAAAGAAGGGAAACAAATGAAGCCAGGCATAGAAACAGCAAATATAAAAGAAGGTCAAGACACAAACTGAATATCGTTCGATATTTGTTTTTTTTGTTCGTTCGTTCGATCGTTCGTATCACAAACTATTTTCATTTCAGCATTTAATGTTCGGTGGCCCAATCTATATGTGTTTGAATACCGCTTACGGTCATGTACGACATATATTCCGATTCGGTTGGTCGATTGTAATGGCTGAACTATTCGACAAATATTCATGTAGATCAATCGGCCATGCAATATATACAATTGCCCCTTGTGTGAATTGAATGTGTAAATGAAGCGCCAAACTCGCGCACGCTTGACAAAGTGATCAAGAATATTTAAAGTTGGTTTTTTATACATAGACATATATTCGATCTGTCGCCTGACTCGATGCTGATACTGACTCGACTCGGTGTGTCTTTGATCGAAAGCGCGCGGAAAACAGCGCAGCACATATACACACAATTACTTCTATTGTTGATAAATCACTTGAGTTTCGAAACATGTTCACTTAGTTTAGCGTCAATGAATCGGCATAATTATAATTACATTTCGTAGCGCGTTGGTGAGCTCATGCGCGCGTTCGGACCGATATGTTGCCAAGTCGCTATATGCAACAATCGACAATCAGTCTTTAATTTGTGATTCAAATAAATCGAAAAAGCGCAAACAAAATACGTAATTTTTTTTGTCAGTCAATAGAATTTACTACATGCAAATGCCGCAAAAAATATTTGTTCTATATCTGAATTTAAAGGAGAGTGCTTGAAATGCGGCTGAGAGCGAGAGAGGCTGAAAAACATCTCTAATTCCCATCTTCCCCGTCCATAATGAATCGTGACCGCGCCGTTTCCATACAACACCGACATCAAGTCAATTGATACCACATGTCGTATGACATCACTATTTTATTTCATATTTTGCAATTATATTGCAATTGGACTTATTAATGCTGAACCGGTTGCTTTGGTTTTATCGATGTGGTAGGCAATCGAGATCATGCATTAATCACAATGTATATGACATCACTGCAAAATAATTTCGGTACGAATCAGTTTTTACCAGTCGTGGGAAAAGTGGAGTTTTAAGGCGCGCGCGCATTTGGAACAATAGAAATCATTCGAAAATCGCTTTCGCCAGATAAAAGTAAAGTTCCAACCGACTGCATGAAATAGCCTATTCACACACAGCAAAGCACACAGATAGACAGGATAGCCCTAGTAGAAAAGAAATCTTACATAAAAAACACCGAATATTGCATGACAACGCTATTTTAAACTCTGAATTCTGGATGGAAAGCGCCGAGTTTATTGATTTAAAACAGCAAAATGGAGTATGTGAGATTCTATTGAGCCAAAAGCGTAGCGGGTACGGCATAAAAACATGAAAACTCGCCGTGTCCCACCCAAAATCCTTACCTTTTTGAATAGTAATTTGAGAGTGTCAAATAGCGTTCTTAAACTTTTTTTTTCATCAGGGAGTGCATATAGATGTTGCGCCAAAAAGGCGCGTAAATGACACTGGTTCGAAAAATATGAAAAAGTGATCGCGTTTTTCTATTAAAAAACAGCTAAATTTCTTCCAAATGGGAGCGTTCCAAGAACGATCCAAATATAAAAAGGCTTGCATTTGACATATATATTTATTATGAAGGGATTATTCAATAGCGTCTGCCACGAATAATTGTTGAAAAAAGATTGAAATTTAGATTTTTTCGCTTCTTATTTCAATTCTCATTCTCTCACTCATTTTTTCATTCTCTGTCGGATTATGAAGATTCGGATATGACTGTTGTGATTGGCATCGGTTATATCACTTGTTCAAATGGACTATGCTTTTAAGATATGACTATCAACGACATGATTCGGTTTTCTCATATTCATTTCACATGGTTTTCGTGAATGAAGTGACGTCGTCGGGAAAAAAAAATAATAATGCGATGGAGAGTAAGAGGGAAATAGAAATATGTGATCTGTTACTGACTCGGCAGTGCGCGCAATGCTTGATGATTTCACATCAACATTGTTTCAAATTTAATTGCACCAAACTCACCAGAAATGGCACATTATTTCTAATATCGTACACTCGACCCTACTAATTAGATCCATCGAAATTCGTTAGTTTAATGGCATCTCTAAATCAGATGCGGGGAGAGAGTGAGATAAAACGCGAGGAGTGAGATAAAACATTGACGGATCGTTGACGGGAAAATACATAGGCACGCATCGACAATTTGTCAACCGTTGTTATTCACAGTGATGAAAATTTAACGATTTTGCGTGTGAATGCGTGTGTATCTGAGTGAGAGAGTATTCAAAACGGTCTATTTTCTAGTTCGAGCATTTGTTTTGCTTACGCTTTGTCGTTTTTAACCCATAAATTATCTGGCTTTCGGCAGTGAAAATATTTTTCACATTCGAAATGATTTGCTTGTTATGACATGCTTTTTATTTCTGTCATCTATTCCGTCTTCATGTTTGCGACTTGTTTTAATTGTGTACAGAGAGAGGGGGTAGATCACAAAGTAGAGATGATTCACTTCCAATGATATAAAACCCATCCAAACCGAACACCGTTTGTATGAATCGAACATTTAACATCTGAAAATGTCATAAAATCGGATAGAAGTAAAATGTAACAAAATCATCACACAAATCGGCGCATATGCTGTTTTTGTATGGCAAAGAAGCACAATTCGCGCAGCGAATGAGCGTTTATCTTTGATGGCCAAATACATGCAAGCGAGAGATAGAGAGAAATGAAACAAATGAATTACGGAACTTTTTGATGCTCATCATAAATAACTTATGAGATGCGCTCACGCTGTCTCTCTTCTTCACAAACTGAATATATATATATATATATATATATATATCAAACAACAGGTTTTATGACACAACACAGCTGACAAATTAATAGGCACATCCAAAAGGAACACGTCACCAATAAAATGAAGTTGATTCGGCCAGCAAAATCAAACTATAATAAGCATTTGTGCAGGAGGAAGTTAGCAGCTATTCTTAGCGGAGAAAACCAAACGACTCATTACTAACGCCGAACGATGTTAGAACAAAAAAAAAAGAGAGAAAAGCGTCTGGGCGAGCAAGAAGAGTTCAAATCGATTGATACCGTCTGCTTAAATTATTTTTTTTAATATATGTTTTGAAATAGTTGCAGATACAAGCATCATAAAAACCGTCTTGTCTCAGTTGTCTGATATAAAAGAAGCTGCAAATTCGGCACTTGTACAAATGCGTTTGACGATATTTCAGCAAATGCGCGATTCATTCTTGACTGCAGTTTTATGCATAAAATGCAGTTCGTCTTAGACACTTTCGATCGGTTCTTTTGAATATCGAAATATTTTGAGAGCTTCCACCAATAACTCGTCGAACATCGTTGGCGGGAATTTCATTAAAATTCTTTTACCATCCATTTTTTCCGATTAGATCCAGTTTTTTTTTCAATAAGACAAGTTTATGTTGTCTATTTTTATGCCTAAAACAGAAAGTCCAAACATTAGTTGTCAACCATTAAAGTCGATATAGTTTTGCAGCCTGAAACAATTACAATAAATTATTTTAAACAGATTTCTGAATCAAACTTCAAACCTAGCGATTATTCAACAACACTATGATTAGAATATTAGCAATATCTCATATAAAGATTAGCAAGATTACATAGTCAAACCTCCTTTTAGACTGAGTTTTGACACCTTATTATCGAAAAAAAATGATATTAAATTCAAATAACGAGAATCAGTAAGAAATAAAGTGATTTTAACATTTAAGTATTTATTAGCGGAACGCTTGTTAAAATTGGTATTATTGAATCACCTCTAGCTCCAAATCAATCGAAACACACACACGCACACACTCATACTTGCACATCGCTTCGGTAATATTGCCTGTTTTCAATCATTGAGTTGCTCGTTATTCGTAAGAGGAAAAATGTTTGCATCAAAGGATACATGTCTTTTGCCAAACACCCGTTACAGTTTATCCGCTAACTACTCGAAGTGTAACATAATAATAATTAAATGATTCGTTTGAATGGCATTTCGTCAGCTTCTTGACTCGACCTCGAACATTACATCAACTTTCGGTGCGTGTGTGTGTATTTTTTTCATCGACATTATTTATTCCTTAGGCATGTTGAACTGAGTGATGAAAGCAGCAGCAGCAGCAGCAGAAGAGAAAAGAAATTATCGCGCAGCACACGTAAATTGCAAAAATACGACAATGAAAGATCATAAAAAATATTACAAACGTAGTAAAAAAAAAAGCATGGTGTTTGCACATACATGCACTTCCACCTAGAATTAGTTAGGAATATGTGCAAATGAATGTCGCTGCTGCCGCGCTAAGGTTGATGTTCTCTTTTCTATTTTTGCTGGGCTGTGAGAGATTTTAAATAAAATCATGTGAACAAAGCGTAAACATCATACGAAGTATGTATCTCAGTGTTTAAACAATTTATTTAAAGTTTTTCCCTACAGTGTGTGTCATTAGCAATGCAAGCGAACACGACACACAAAAAACACCGCAACACACACAATGTACAAATGAATACATGAATAAACGAAGAGAAATTGAACGCACACAGACGATTCGATTGAAACACCGGTGTGGCATTCCAGGCGAAGACAATGGCAAGCAATTGAATAATGGATATGTTGTTCGCATTTTTTTCCTCCAGTGCATCGAATTAACGATAACACGAAAATTGTGGGTGCATTCGATATGCCAATATAGAAGTGGGCCTCACTGACTTGGAACATTCTTTATAATGAAGATAAGGTGGAATTGAGAGTGACGACTCGATTCGCAACCCTCCGAACACACACTGTGTGTATTTGTGTGTGTGTGCATATATAAGTAGACGAAGCGCGCTAGACTCAGACCCGGAGCCGCTAGCTATCTTCTAGAAAACACCGTATCTTCGGCATCTGAAATGTCAAGTGCACGCTACGACCTTTTGCATCGTACGATTTAAGTGGAAGCCGATTTACGGATTCTTGCCTGGCGCGCATATTATCATAAGTCGAAGTCATTGCCCTCTACACTTTATAGAATTTATTAACATAAAATGCGCATTTTCGCATCATTGGGAGTGTTGCGTTTGAAGGGTAATGCTAAATAAGATCGTGTGTAGGTGTGTGTTTGTTTGTGCAATGCAACAGTGATATGAAGAACAACAATAAAAAATCCTTCTGTATATCTATATATACATATATTTTAACTTGTATGTGATCAGTCTTATCATGTTACGCCTCTTGTATCTTTCTTACTTTGAAGCCGGCATTTTTGGAAATATTTCAAATGCAAAATTTTACAATTAATTATAACATGAAGCCGAAGAAGTGCACAAGACAAACAACGAATAATAAAACAAATTATGCATAGAAATACGTAGAAAATGAGTCAAATAATAGAATTTTAAAAAGAAAACAAAAACGCGAGAAAGAATGTTCTCACATACACTTGCCCCGCTTGTATCAAATGATGCACAGAGACAGAGGAGAGAATTAAACAGAACTCAGTACAAAGAATTATATGAGAACGTGCATCTCCACTACACATGCATTTAATTATAATTAAAGCAGACAATTCAAAGCAAAAGAAAATTGGCGTGCAAATTAAATTTTGGAAACTGCAATTCATAGTGTATTGTTTGATATGAGCCCGGGTATTTATCTTGAGTATGATAAGCAACTTCATATCGAATATTTGGGAATCGATTACCGTTTTCCGTATTCTTCATTCAACACTTGAGATGGGTACGACAATGTATCATAATAAATATTCTTGTGCGATATCTTCGATTTCTTTTTAGATGTTACCGGGTATTTCCTAATGTGATAGCTCAATTATCATCAGTGCTATAGCATTTGCTTCAACATTTGAGAGCCATGTTCACTGAAGTGTCATTAAAAAAGCCAGGAAAAATCATCGTCCGATGATTTACGAAGTCATGTTCGATCATTTACCGCAGATTTTGTGGATAGTTTGAATTTATATTTCCAATAGAGTTCATTGAAATAAATTCATATAATACGTTTGTGTGTCGAATATTTTCGGCAGGTATTCATTTAACGTCGAATAAACAGTTTCATATGTTTTTCGTTTGCTAAATTTTTCGGTTTTAAGCAGGCGTTGAAGAACTTGATTATATGTCGAATTGAAACATAGGCTCCTTCTGAATACAATAATTTTTAAAAAATGCATAGTTCTCAAATGTAGCCTATGTTATCCTATATTCAGTTAAGGTGTAATACAAGTAACTGACAATCATAAGCATGAAGAAGTGTTCATTTATACAAATTATAGTTTTATATGAAGAAATATGCTCCTCTATTTGTAAGAGAGTTTATTGAACAAAAATCATTTTTTTTGCAAAAGATGTGACAGCCAATATATTAGATCCTTTATCTATTTTTAATTGGCGCGAATCTTGTGCTCTTTTATCACAACTAAAATTATCCAAAATACATGTGCGCCTCTTTATCCCAGAATGCTGTTGAAAAACTAAAACACCTCTGAATCTCACCGACAGGAATGTGTATTGATAGCATATGTGTGGCAAGTGATCGTTGGGCTATTAATTTCAATTGCGTGTGTGACCAAATATTTATTTGCTTTCCATTGAATACTATCTTCTTTTCTCTCGTCCTCTCGCTCGCCAGTGCTCCTTCTGGCTTCACGTCTGTTACTGGTTGTTTGTGCATATAATTGTGCCATTTTGGTTTTTTAATACGATTCATAAAACTTACACTGGCATAACTTTTCGTGTAAACCATGCTTGATTCGAATTAAAGCATTACAGTATACTCATGAACCAATACAACGATCTTCCATAAAAGTCTAACTGTTTCAACGTTTATTTAGTTTGCTATAATACCACTCAAGCATGGTTAACACGTAAAGTGATGAGAGTGTAATACTGAGCATTATGACAAGCATTATTAAGTTTGATCCTTATACCAGTAATAGGAAAATCTAAACACCGCTATTAAAATCTATCATCGATATTCAAAGCATTATCATCGATTATAATAATCAGCCATTTTCTATAGGAACGTCAAATCGTTTAATCAATACAAAATTTAATGGATGGGGACTTTTCGTTGTTTTCATCATCACCAACATCATTTTATTCTTGTAAATGTAGTGCCTGTAAATGACTGGAATGAAATGGAACATCCATGCATCTCTCGGGTCACATTCACTTTGCAGATATTCACATAAATATGTACAGAAAAAGATTTATTGGTTGTATTCACCCCATGGAACTAATATATTAATGTTTCTTGGGAAAAAGTTCGGCCAACAATTTTGAGAGTTGAGTGCATATGCAGGCGTACAAATGCAGACGCTTCCACAGAATGAAAATGTATTTTTGAGAATGAGAAACTATATTCACACATTAAAGTCGCACTCAATTTGATTTAGAAAAGATGTGTAATGATCAAGCAAGTGCGTTATGTTTAATTCATTTGGGTACCATATGAAAAAGTAATACAAAATACAACAAGAAATCACAGCTTGCGTTCGGATCCAAGACGTCGGCTGAATAAATAAACGAAAGAACGAAGCGGTTGATGCGACAGAGCAGTTTGGGGTTTCCATGTTTAACATTGATATAAAATACACTTTCATTGCCAAACTAGTAACTAGATAGTTTTGAAATAGAACAGGCTCATGCAATATTGATGAAAATATGACATGGAATTACGTGCACCCTTGTGTCTACTACTCACCAAACGAGAACATAACATAAATTTGTCCACTCTCCCCCAAAATCCGATAATTTAATATAGTGCGTATTGCATATGAATCGCTCTCACTCTCTCTTGGATGCATGTGCAATTAATGCTCTCGCCCCCCTTTTCGAGATGGTTGAACGTAAGCTCCCTCATCTCCGTGGAAATATTCTGTGATCTAATCGGCTTGATTCTGTGTATTTTGTTCACCCATGCCAACTCAAGATGAAATATTTAGTGCTAACAATTAGACAAACAATGGTTTCCCAAAGAAATAAATGGGAATGAAACCCATCCTGAATAAATATTTAATATTTCGTGCGAAACGCGAACATTCCATTAAAAATGTCAAAAAACCATTATCCGATTCGTGTGATATTTCTGAAGGCGTGAGATCGAAAGAAAAGGCGAACACAAGCTAGTATCTAGCATAAAAATCCAATGAGGCAATGCACTTCGCATGATTGCAAGCGAACTCATTCCAAAACTCTTTTTTTCAGATCGACGAACGGTGTTCATGATTTTAGTCATAATAATGAAAGTAGATTTGTGGAAATACAGTTGAACGTTGTTCGTGTACATGCGATTGTTTCATTTGTAGACGCCCAGACACAAAGCGCTCAAATGTTCCAACATTCATTAAAAAAAGAACAGGCAATGCAATTTTTACTGTCTCAAACCAACCCAACTACATTCAAAATTCATTTATCCTACATATTATATTATTTGCCTGTATTTTTGATATGTGAAAAAGTGGAAAATGAATGTGTTTTTGATGGCAACAGCAATTATCATTCGTAGAAACAATCGAAACGAAGAAAAGGACCAAAAAGAAAAGACAGCCTATTTCAATGACCCTTGTGCCATATATAATAGGATTGCTTAATGCTTATATCTATATATATATAAATATATGCTGTGCTAAGCATCATTTCTGCACTGCGTCTGAACGAAGCTTTTGATGTATTCCGTATGTGCGGTCACCATTCTACAGCACCAAATCGGTCTCAGAATGGAAAAATTGCATTGCAATTCGAAGCGAATTGCAGACAATCGCTAAATATGTGGCGCCTAAAGGACGACTAATAAATTGAGACCCTCATAGCAAGAGCATGATAAATGCTATGCTATGTTATAAAGTTGCATTTGTTACGATTTTTCTCTAAGGGTCTCAATTTATTATGTCTGCTCATTTTTTTTATTCATTCAAAGCGAGAGCGCGTGCGAATGAAGCGATTGTGGCGTGAATACGTCGTCCCGAGACACAGATATAGAGAGAGCAACTGAGGCATGCGAAATACGAAACATCACATAAAACGGTTCCAGTTAGTAGCATTCTTGGTGAGAAATTGAGACGAATTATGTGGCTTTGCCGATTCACGAAACCCATTTTCCAGCCTGTGCCAAACTTGCCCAAACTGCTACACGCTCTATCATATGATGGTCACAGTGGCTGGCATATGATTGTGTCAAAAAGAAAACTTTTTCAGCCAGTCTCACGAATAGAGATTTTTTCCAATGAATTGGTGCCGCAATGAGCTTTTAGTGATAAAAAAACCTCAAACTCAACGACAGACCCTCTGACCGACTTAATTAATTTCATTATGTAAAATGAGCAATTCAATGCAAATTCAAAAAAGTCAATTGAAAATCTGTACGGAAAGAAAGGCAGAAGTCATGTATTTTGCATTGAGAGAGAATGTTCGAGAAACGACAACAGTCTTGTTAAAGTCAAACTAATTGACGCTCTTAAATATGAATACGTATCAATAATTTCTGAATAGATCAAGCGTTCGAGGATTCTAAGTTCTGTAATAAATGTGTGTTATATTAAACGAAGCGAAAGAATATGCTAGAATAAACTATTGACAAAGTTTAAAATGAATTTTTCGGCCAACAAATCTGACCGTTACTATGCTTTGTGCAATGAAATTCATATATCGATTTTCCGGTTTTTCTCATAGCATTGATGTAATCGCGCTGGGCCGAGCCGCACTGATTTTCATAGTTTCATTTTTTGACTTTTTCCGATTCTCATCGAGAAATAATTGATCTTATCTCTCTCATTCAGAAAGAAATAGTCATTCTCGAACTGATTTTGTCATTTCAGTCAGTGCTCTTCTTCCTAATATTGATTTATTGGCCGCCCTTGAAATACCAAAGAACAATTATATCGGAGTAAGCAAAGCAGAAGGCATGGAAAAGCACTTGACAGCATTTAAACTAGGTAAGTGTATTTCATTTTGTTGGTTAAGCACTCTAATGGAGTGTGTGCATTTTGTGTAAACTGTCATTTCAATAAGCGGTGCTGGTCTTGAGTATATTTAAATTATGTTTTAGAAAATGCTTCTATTTGCTATTGATAAGCGCCGTGGTTCACCGCAACCATATTTAAGAATTAATTAGCAATGATGAAGGCATGCTATTATTGGCATTTTCCTCTTTTTAGACGGACAAACTCGGAATCTTTCAGCACCAACATGGTCATTGAATCGAGCGATAAATTTAATAAAGGATTCGCCCGATTTCACATTTTCGACAACAATTCTACAAGAGAGCAGAAACTTGGGGGCCCTCATATCATTTTCCAGTGGCAATAATAGGTAAAAAATATGTTTTCAGATAATTCCTGATAGAAATGTTCTGGCTCCTTGGCTTTTTTCCCTGGCTGCAGCCAATCACAAATATTCGTATACTTACGTTGCTGTTACGAAAAGCAGAATGAAGATTTGCGTTTGGCTGTATTGTCGTTCTCGTTCGGCCAAAAACCAACATTTAAATAACATATTAAAGTCTAAGTTTATAAATGTACCGCATATGAGTAAGTATAGTTATTGTCAGATATTTAGAATTGGAATCAAGTGGCCGAAAGAACGAAATACGCTTTATCTATACGGCGATGGGCGCTCGAAATATTCCAACCATTCACACGGAATCGTTTTCGTATACATTGGCGGATTCGAAATGGCACAAGGTTTCACTGACAGTTAGTGGATCCGAAATACAATTGTTAGTAGACTGCCATTTAATTTATAGACGAATGGCCGATCACATACCAGATAGAAATTTTAGTGCTTCCGAAATGCATTTATTTGTTGGACAGCGAGATAATCAATATCATCTGAAAGTAAGTGTCAGCGCAGATGTTGCAGTTCTGCATTCTGTTTGTGTTTCGCAGTGGACATATTTGAATTGCTAATTACCTGTTTTTGTTGTTCTGTCATTGCAGGGATATATACAAGATGCATATATCGTGTCAGGGCCGAACGGTTATCTTATGCAATGTCCAAACATTGAAACTCAGTGTCCAACGTGTGGACAATTTAGTCTTCTTGAGAAAACAATATATGATTTACAAAAAAATTTAGATGATTTAAATCAAAGGGTGAGTATTGATTTATCTCGTATATGAGATACACTTACGCACATCTGATGCAATTCATTGTGTAGGTCAATGTTATCGCGACTGAGATTGAATGTGACTGTGAAACGGCTTGCAATTATTCTCAGTCAGAAGGAGAACATAATCTATTTGACATTTTTTTTAAATCGTAAATTATCAGCCCGAATTGTAACTAGTTGTTGTGCATCAACCTTGAAACCTATTTCCTTACTTAAAAATTTGCTCATCGCGTCAAATATCGCGGGAATTGTCAACACTTCTACCGAATTTATAATCGGAATTATTTCAAAAAGTTTTTCTTGCGTTAGTTTATAAGCGATATTTTGAGCAATCGATGCAAAATTATTGCACAATCTTAGGAAAATCGTTTAAATTCGGATGGAATTCAAAGAATCTATTTTGCTACGGAATATTGGGCTTGCTTGAACTACAACCTGTAAGGGACGTTGGCCTTATATTGTTGGTGCAAAATTGATTGCATGATAAAATGGGGCTAGTCCGAGCGTACAAGCGAGAGATCATTCATTGTACCGCCCGAAACACACACAAAAATGATCTCTCTGCTGCTGCTCAATGTACATGTCCCATCATTTTGAATGGTTCTTCTTTTCCATTTTCATGAAATATTTTCATTACACTTTCCTTCTATTTCTATGTATATCAAAATTCAATAATCACTTCTGGACGTGTTGTTAATTGTTTTCTTTTCAATTCTTCCTATATATGATTTGTACATATTCGACTTTGTAGCTAGTGGCACAAGAAGATCGTATTGTGAGTCTTGAAAAGTGTGACTGTAAAATATCGTGTATGACATTAGATGGTAAAAGGAAAGAGGAAGATGAGAGATGGGATGATGGTTGTAATACGTGTATATGTGAAAGAGGTGAAATCAAATGCAACCCAAAAAGTTGCGCTAAACCATTATGTAAAAATCCAGAATTCCCCCAAGATGATAAGTGTTGCCCGACATGTTTAAGTGAGTTTTTATTTCATTTATATTTTTCGTTCGAAGCAATATTTGTGTCATAACTCTTTTTTCGACTTCTATATTTTGTTTTTATTGAATTGTGTTCGTAATTTTGTGGAGAACAGAAAAAACAATTGATTCTTTCGTGGAAATTGTAATGTGCATAAAATTGATATTTTTCATTTCGATATTTGTATTGGAAAAGTGCAAACAATTGTATTAATTACGATCAATCTTTCTTTGTGTGTTGTTTTTTTTTTTTCATTTTTCTCGTTGAATTCTTTTGTTTTGCCATCCAGAAACCTGTATGGACCCAAATAAAAATATTATGGAGCATGGTGAATTTTCGATCACGATGTGCACGAATTGTACGTGTAAAGATGGTGTTTTCGAATGCGCGAAAGTTATTTGCCCGCAATTGTTGTGCCCGGAGGAAACTCAAATACAGGACACCAATCAATGCTGCAAATTTTGTCAAGGTGATAAGAAATCTATACATGAAAATATTATTAATACATCGTTAAGATGACATATGACAAGTGAAAGGGTATTTCAGAATATTTCGGTGGCTGTAAATGAGCCGATTTACTCACATGCACATTAGATGAACATAGTATTCTTCTATAAATATATATACATATATATATATGATGAGTAAAATATGCCATGGCATTGGAAGTAAATGTAGTGGTATTTCGGAGAATTTGAAATAAATAACTTTTTTTGTACAATTCGGACGGATCATTATCTTAAATCAAACTCGGAACGAGACGAAATAAGTCAACTTACCAAATGTATATTTATTTATAGGTGAGATTGGAGGGAGAAGTCGTTCAAATTTCGTTTTTTTTTTTTTTACTTTCCCGCACACACCACTTTCTGTAGTAAATATATCGTAATCGCACGAAAAAAATTCAAAACGGCCGGTATGAGTTTTCTATACGTTTGGAACGTGAAAAAACATTTGCAACCATTCCCGGTGAAATTTGTTGTCCGCATGTCGTACGTTGTACGTAAAAGTTGGTTAACAGGATAACTCAAAAAATTGAGATTAGAATTGATCGAATTGGTAGCACAAATTGGTCTTCATTAGGAATAGAAAACCTTTAATTTTCAGCTCAATAGGATCATGTCTTCGGGTTGCTCTAATGGAGTCGAATCAAAAAATGGGCTGTTTTTCAATAAAATTGAGATACATTTATATGGGGACTATGTCTAGTTCGCATTGTATCATAATGAAACTTTCAGAATATTTTTTTTTATGCAAAAAAATAAGCCATGAAAAATTTCAAGTCATTCCGATGAGATTTGGGAAATATTTATATGGGCAGATATGTTCTTTGAACGAAATAGTGTAAAGTTCAAGGTTCAACGTGAACGTCAAATGAATTTGAATCTTATTGCTCCATGTAAAAAGGTTCATTTAAGAAATAAATAACATCATTCTCACGAAGAATCTTCAAATGGTCTCTCTCGATACTCTGAGAAAATGTTTGTAGGGATTTGAGAAAGAAATGTTGTGCTCTCTTCAATTTCACTACAAGGATCTACATTTTCACGAGTTTTTGTAGTGTTTTTTTCAATACTAAAATAATAATTTGAAGTGAACATCAACTAATAGATTCCTCCTCAGCATTGGTAAGTTTGAACCAATATATTGGTTGTAATATAGTGTATGCATTCGCAAACATGGCACGGCTAATTCGTAGCATTAATTATTTTTAAATAACATCGAGATGACTTGAAATGGTGTAAATTATTCTCAGAGTTACATGATGATACGATAAGAAATAAACATAACCTTTGAACAAGTAGACTGTCGGGAAATGTGCGGAAAAGTAAGTTATACGTATGTAAGACCATTTATTTTCTCAAGCGTTACTTAAATGATTTGCTTACAACCAAACCGAATATAACACATTCACTAAAGATGCGTCTCTCTTTGATCTCACCAATAGATATAATTTATTAATGGGATTAAGACGTGCTTTCGTAGCGTTAGTGGGACAAAAAATCACTTGTTCTCATTGGACGAAAGATTTTCATTAAAATAATATATTGTTTTGGAAATTTAAATCCACACATATTGTTCAGCAACTTCTTAAGTATATTCCAACAAGCTTTCAACTAATATATTTTTATAGGAGCAATTAGTTCAAATAGTTTTCCAAAACTAACCGCATACAGACATTTCGTTAAATAGAATCGTAAATCAATTGAAACAATTGCGAATCGAGCACGAAATCCAATTGAATTATGATCGAAATGTCTATACTAAATACACTCAAAGAGACACGAAACTAATAATCATACCGGGCAAGTTAAAAAAGCAGTTATATGTAAAAATGGCATAGACGAAAAGGAACACAGAAGATGCTCTATGTTTTATAAGAATCAGCGGTATTTGTGTTTTAACATTTACCACAAATTAATCTCTTAATGAATATGTTCATTTCAATTTGAAGAGTCAAGTCATTATCCAGCTTTTCATTTTAATACTAGTTTAGGTGAGAATATTTAGTTATGTAGCACGTATCAAATGTACACGCAATTTATAATTTTTTGTTCACTTTGAATCATTCGATGATTGGAGAAGCTAATTTTCGAACAACAATGTCTTCGTCAATCTATATAGATATTTATAGACCACGAAATTCTTCCAACATTATGATTCAATTTCGAATGATCAACATTGTTTACAATCAACACTTTTATATGGAAGTTCATTGGAAGATGAACGAGGGAGAAAAGCAAATGTAAAGGAAAATGAAAGAATAAAATGTGAGACAAAAGTAAAAAAAAAAGAAATAAATACATAAATGATATTTAAATTAAAGTGAAAAGCGCGTTCTAATTGAAAAAATAACTACAATTTTATTCAGTAAAATAAAAAACTGAAGATGTTCTTTGCCCAAATGCTCCTTGAACGCATTGATCCTAAAATGCGTTTGGTAAGACAAGAAGACGCATATCGACAACTCATTCTTATCATTTTTAAAAGGAAAAATACATTTGAAAAATGCGCATGATTCTAAAGACTGTTGAATATCAAATCCATCGAAAGTCATTTTCAAAATATGTGCAATAACAAGAATGTTGAAAGTGACCTTTTTTCCCACTTAATTCGATATCATTGCTGAATATATTTTGGCTTCCCCTTTCAATTGAAAGTCAGACAGGCGGACACAGCACCAGGAGAACGTATTCAATCTGGCAAAAGATCGAATATTTCATGTCTTTCAACACTATCGAAATTTGTAAGAGCTTTTTGGAAAAAAAATTATTATTTTGGTTCCCGTGTTTCTTTCATGTTCATCATTGCGAACATTCATACGTATCGTGCTATACGCGATGTGCTCGCTCTCGCTCTCTGATTCATTGATAATCTCCTGGTCGAGGTGTCGAAATGTTCAAGAAAGATATGTTATCGCCACAATTAATGCTGTATAAACGGTCTAGTCGAATCAATTCGCAGTCGATTCGTCAGGCAATTTGTGTCAATTGGTATATATAGACTCTTTACCTAGGGGTCTACTCAAATTGCGGTGTGTGTCTTTCACCGAACATTTCCACATCCTAATGTGCCTATCATCACTGGGGTAAATATTCTATACTCAAACCGCAAAATTAACGAATAATTGTTTTTCCAATAAAACATTCCAACGAAATAATACTCTTATAATAAAGTGTTCCAATATGTGTTTGTCAGGCCCGTAGCTTGATATAGTCGGATGCTGCAGCATCACCTGAAATGTTGGTCGCGCTACGGACTTGGTGCTTATGCTAAGGGAATATATACATGCAAAACTAAAATCATAGATTCTAAGCCATTTCAATCATATCGTGATAATGCCCATAATCGTTTTAAGTGTCATTTCAAAATTCATATTCATTTCAAATGTCACAAAATAGTCACAACACCACCGCCTTGTCAGTTTTCTGTGATTTGAATCACGGAAAACAATATGCAAGCACGTTGTGAAACTATTTTGAATCAAATGATTGCAGAATATTAACAAATGCATTAAATTCAACCAATTCATCTTACTTCTTTTCTTTTTTCTATTTTCCGATCCTTCATCTATCTGTAACCGACAACTATATCTATGTGAATTTTTCTATCGCAAATAACAATAACAACGGCATTTCTGTGCACTTTGTTAATATCGCATCTAACAACAATCATCCAATCCATTAACGATCAACGAAAACAACGGATATGATATAACATTCATTTCATGTCAACTAATCATGCTTTAATTAATGCTTATTTCGGGATTAAATGCAACTAACCACAACTCAAAATTCCAATGGGCTGGCAAAAATCAATTGATTCAATAAACACATGAAAAATCCTTTCGAAATGAAAGGAGATGACTATTGCGGAAAAGGTCATGCTTGTCACATAAATGCTACGTGTCTTAATCTTAATACGAAATATTCGTGTACCTGTCGTCCCGGCTTCCAAGGAAATGGCTTCGATTGTACAGGTATTTTTGAAATTTACATTCATCCCCAATAAAGACCACCGTCACCCATCAGCCACCCATTTTCATTTATTTTCAGATATTGATGAGTGCGCACAACAAGGTGGTCAATTCGGTAATCATTGCCACCAGAATACAGTTTGTGAAAATACGATTGGATCATATGTGTGCAATTGCCTTCCTGGTTTTCGTCGTATCGATAAATTCAATTGTGCCGAGATCAATGAATGCAATAGCAATATGCATTCATGTCATGAAAATGCGGAATGCATCAATACGGTGGGATCGTATACTTGCCGATGCAAAGATGGCTACGAAGGTGATGGATTCCAATGTAAACGTAAGTCACAAATTTTCAACACTTTTTCCACAAACGAAAATTGTATTTAAGCATCATTTGATTCAAATATAAGCAATTTATTTTAATCAATTTGAAAAATGGAATATTCAAAAAAATCTCAATAAATGTCGTTCCATTCTGATTACATTTAAAGCGATATGCAAGCACATGTGCTTGAATGGGGGTGTGTGTACCTCGCCGGACACCTGTACATGTCGAATGGGCTATATTGGAGCATCATGTGAACGTGATTTGGACGAGTGTGCAACGGGCTTGCACACATGTAAATCATCCGCTTACTGCGTAAACATGCCTGGATGGTATTATTGCAAGTGTAAACCAGGCTATGAAACGCATAATCACGAATGCCATGATATTAATGAATGTTATTATGGAACGCACAGTTGTCATCCGACAGCAACGTGTGTAAATTATGATGGCCATTTCGAATGCGTATGTGACAATTCGACTGATTCTAGTAAGGAATGTCAACTGAGTAAGTTTTTTACTGTTTCAAATAAAGACATACGTTCAATTTTGATGAATTCTCTGCAATATTCTAATGGTCATTCAATTAGGCTGTATGTTTGAGGATCAGGAAATTCCGGATGGTGAACGTGTTTCGCCGCGTAATCAGCCATGCAAGACTTGCACATGCAACAAAGGTGTAATTTCGTGCGAGGAGCCTGCTTGTAATTGTTCAACCTGGAAAAAAGGAAGCGGAAGAGATCTCTGCTGTCCGCAGTGCGATCCGAAAGAATCTTGCCTTCATCAGGAATTGAAACATATTGTATTTAGAAGTGGTGAACAATGGATTTACCAATGTCAAACATGCGAATGTTTGGTTAGTCATACGAAATAATTTGATCAATTTTGTGTCTACCCTTGTGAAAAAGAATGACTAGCAATCCTTTGACTTTAATCAAATGATTTTTGCTGACTATTTTTATACTTTCCATTGAAAATAATCACTTTAATCACTTAACTGGCAGTTGATTAATTTGGAACAAAATTGATTTAAGTTGGACTGCAGCTTTAGTTATTTTTAGTTGCCTTTTTTTGTCAGCCAAAAATGTCCAAAATTAGTCGAATTTCCACAAGGGTATTTTTAACTTTATAAAATTCTCTCTCATTTCTCTTTCTTTCCCTTAAAAAGTACGGCGAGTTTGATTGCTGGAAGTTAGAATGTCCTCCATTAACGTGTGATAAGCCCTTACCCCTAGCGCCTGGTGATTGTTGTCCACGATGCGAGGACGATCCATGTAACATATTAGTAGTTGGTAGTAATAGTACCGGCATTTATGCAGCTGGAAAACCGTGCTCATACAAAGGTCACGAGTATGAATCCGGACAACAGTTTAGTGATATATCTAGTCAATGTACGACATGTGCCTGTAAGGTAAATTCAACAGACTACCCAATTCAATTATGCTTTGAATGTATTTTTTCAATCAATTTCGTGCACCAATTTCTCCCACTTGCCAACAACATAAAAAACAGAAAGAAGCTGAATTTAAACATGCACCAATTAATTAGTATCTTTTTTTACACGTAATGATCACTTTTGTTTTGATAATTGCACGTAAAAAGTTCATTAATCGAAACCGTGCGCTCATTATAGCAATGGGGGAGAGCACATGGATCCAAATGGATAGATGCATCTGTTTTCCCGCAATTTGATATTCCATCTCTATGTTAACCATAGGCTATGCAAAATCAATGAAAACAGTAGCTTTTTTCGTACAAGCACCTTACAGTTTACATGTAGCGGCGCATATAGCAATAGTACAATCCCATCACCAGCGTTCAAAAGCTGTTTTATGTCTCCTATTTGTTTATGTATTGGATGTATGTTGTTTGTATGTAGACAAAAAAACAACAAACTCTCGATTTTTCGAAACCTTCCAATTCAACATTGAACTATTCGAGAAAATCTAGATGATGCCGATTTTTCGAAAAATCGAGAGTTCAAAGCATTGAATGTTGAATTATCATATATTGTATTCTATTTTTACTTAACACAACAATATTTGCCACCGGAATGGAATCCTTTTTTCCCAAAATTTTGAATTCACCCCTATTGATACCATTATAAAAACAAATTTAAGAGCACAGAGAATTTTTTTTCCTGCTATTGCTACAGTATTTTCATGTGGTTTGGACGTGCAAAGAGATTCCATGTAGTGCTTTGAATTTCTACATGACTTTTTAGTGATAATTGAGTTTTGTGCAAGGCTCACAACGCGAATGATTCAACTGTCAAAGTCTTTGACATTTACATGCAATATATATTAATAAAGATGTAGAGTTTCGGTCTTACGTGAAATCGTCGTAGAAATTAAAAAAATGCTACGGAGAGTGGCTGTACGCGATCTCACTACAAGACATTCCTGTAGCCAGTACTGCAAAAACACTTTTTTGTGAATCTAACATGGAAATTTTCTTTTTTTAATGTGAAGAATAGATTCTTAGATCATTACCGAAGATCAATTCCTATCAAACAAACGGCACATGCCAAATACCACCAAGCATATTTCATCTAGCTTCATGTTATTTACTTGTTGTCGATCGAACATGTTTGCTTCGAAATTCGATGATTGAGCATGGAATACAACGGAGTATCTAGCTTGCGTTATATGTTCACACTAGCAGTCAGCAAATACACATCTTTCCTTGTCCTTGTGATTCGGACCAATCTAATGTGTGAAGCAAAGCGTACAATACCATTCCTTCGCTCACTTTTTTGCTCCTTTATTGGATATATGTGCACGCATACTTTGATGCACGAACATTTCAAATAAATAACATCATATTTGGATGACATTCCGTTCATTCGCGCATCTTAATATTCGTGCGCATATAATGAACGAAGCAGCGAAAGGGTGCGTGAACGAAAGGGCAAGATTTTTCCACACACTTCGTGCATCTGAACTCGCGCCAAAGTGAAACACACATTGTACAGATGTGTAATGTGAAAACGCACAAGAATATGTGCGTTCGCTAGCTGCTAGTGGGAACATATAACAGCTTGGTAGATGTTCCTTTGTATTGTATGCTTTGAACTCAATAAAAAAATTTTGTCGATAAACTCCCAAGGACACAGCAACTACCGAATAAAACGTTGATCTGATTCATGTCTGGCGATTATGTTATAACTAATTAAAGAAAACTATTCTTTCTGGTTTAATAATCTGTAATAAATGTAGTTTCATAACTCAGTTTTTTTTTTTTTTTTAATAGGTACGAGTCAACGATTTCAGTTAGCTGGAGTTCTGATTAGTGTACTTAATGAATTTTTATAAAAAAATCATGAATATTTTGATAGCTTCTTGAAGCTAATTAAAATGGCTGACTTGCAAATCATTGAAGTTAAAATTTTGGGAATTTTTGCACATCAATCATGAAGTTTTCGCCAGATAAATAGAAGAATAACACAATTCATGGAGAATTTTACGTTCAAATCATCAAACATAATATATAGCACATTGTTATTCATAATTTTGCTTGTTTCACTTTGGAGATTGAATTTTTTTACCTAATGCACAAATTTCAATTGCAAATATTTGGTTCACCAATCACTAATTGACTAAAAACTAATTAAAAAAACAATAATACGAATGATATATCCTTTCACTGAGCAATTTTTTTCTCTGGAAATGTCTCTCAGAAATGTTATCAGACGGTTGTATCAAGCGCAAACAATCTCAATTGTGTTCACACCTCAATGATATATAATTGTCAAATATTTAATCACACACTCACTTTATTTATCTTCTTTCTCATTGCAATATCTCTGGAAAATACTAATTTCCAACAATGGCAATAATCAGCAAATCACTTATACAATATAACACGGCATCATCACTTTTTCTGTCTTACTTTTGATTTTGTTCGTTAGCAAAAAAAAAGCATTCAAAATAAGCACTTACAAAAAAAAAAAACTAGATACAAATGTTTCTTTTCTGTTTTTTTTCCTAACATTCCTATCAATTTACCTCGATAAAAATAGAAGTGAACATTTTTATGAAGTAATCAATACAAATTCTGTAATCTTCTATGCGAATCTTCTTGCAGGTTCCCTACTGTGCCCAACTGGTGAGCAATTCCGCGTGTTGTGTGCATCGGTAAAAAATCACTCTTTACATACACTTATCTTTGCTAATTTTTTATTTCATTGATATTTTGTTTCGATATAATTTCGGTTTTGGTTTTGGTTTGATTTGTTTGTATTTGGTTTGGGCTTTTCAGTTTGTCTCATATATTTTCAATATTCGTTTGCATTTTTGAATAATTGATTTTTTTTGGTCGAGTTTGGCACCACATATTGGAATTGGTTTTTGAGACTTCAAAAAATAAACAAAAAAAAAAAATCTATTTAAAATATCGAATATGTTTGATTCAGTTTTAAGCGAAATAATCTGAATGTGATCCTTCTCAAATTGAAACTGACGAATTCCCCCATTTTTTTTATTCATTTTCATTTTATTGCGTCTGAAATTATTGCATTAAATTTTGGCTTGGTGCTGATTTGTTTGGCTTAAAAGGACCAGCGGACGAAGTCACAAATTCATGTAGTGGTGTTGAAAAATGAGATTCCATACATTGATTTTTTGGCAGGATTGAATCGCTATGGCATTTTAGCAAGCGCCGATTTCAAATACTCACATATTTAGATGTCATTGGTTGTCTGCGCAGGTTACCAAATTTCTTAAGCTATTGAGTCGAACTGGGTTAGCTGATTTAGTCATCGTTGTGTGTGTACAGCTAGGGTGTTTCTGGTGAGAAAAAAGAAAAAAATCGTAGCTTTCAAAATAAAGAGCAAAAAATTCTGTATCAATCGATGGTATTCACACAACGTAGCGATTAGTATTCAGACTTCCCGAAGCAAAAAACACTCAAAGACAAACTTGACTGTTACCCAATTCATTTCTATAGCAATTTTTCAATAAACTAGTTTTTTTTGCATTCTTGATTCGAGAAGTTGTCATAAACTCTGAATATCAATCGCGTAGAATACGGAGTGTATATCAAACAGTACCTCATTTGGATACTTACAAAAAAACACTCCAAATTAGTACTCCTGGCATAAAGCCTCTACCACACAAATTCAGAAGTAGCGGAAGTAACAAACTGTTACAATATTAATTTTCGAATTAATTATAATGCTCGATGCTTAGTGCTGATTTACGACTGTCTCGGTGGTCTCTGTAATGTCTCTGGAATCGGAATCCCATATAGCTCACAGTGTCCTTGAAAACACAAATTTAGTAGTTAAAAGAAGCATTGCCGCACTTGTCATTTAATTAATATATACCTTTTATGAGAATGCGCTTTGCAGCGACTATGTCGCGTTGCCAAACAGTTTTATGTACACTTGGATGTTCAGCGGCAACATAGTCTACTTCCATCTCATCCGGAAATACAATTGGTGGTCCATCGAAAACATTTTCCATTTCACCAATCACAGAGTTTACTAGCCAGTTTTTGCGGTATATTATAACCTTTGGCAGTAAAGGTCCTACGTTGCGTTGATTTGGATTGCGATTTCCGAGGTTTGCTCTCAAAAGCTTCAATCGTTTGCTAATCTTGCCTACTGCCTTATCAACGGTTCTAATTGTTTCGATGTACTTGTCGAGTTGGAGTCGTGTATACTTTGCTGTTGCATACACCTCCATTCCTCGTTTCAGCATTTTCAACCTATGCTGAATGTAACACCACCAATGTCTCCCGAGCGGCGATGGCATCACTGGATACAAGTGGCGGTCGTTGCGATCATTGTTTTTCTTCGATAGTGAAATGTTTCGTCCATCGTTTCGATCTGCATTTTCGCACTTTTTCCATAGCACTCCAATGGAAGCGTTTGCTGCTTATATTCAAGTTGACCTATGAAATGAAACAAACAAAATGCAATATTAGTATTAATAAAATAATTTTGAAATTTTACCCACCTCTTTACCGGTGGCGATGTTCCGGCGCACTGCCGCTTGCCACTTTTTTAATCCCGGGTCCACGCCGACTTCATTCACGATCTCACCAGCATTGATTTTACGAATGATCTCCTGCATATCGACTGGCTTGAACTCCGACTTTTTCACGTCGAACAATATCGACACCGCCACGCCATCAGATAGAATGCGAAAGTGGAATTGCTTCTGTCGTTTGCCAAATTCGCGGTTGATTTTACGCAAATAGAAGATTTGATTCCAATACCATGCTTTATCAGAGATAAACTCGTTGAATGTAATTTGATTGCGGTTTACATTTCTTGCGATGATCTTCTGTCCACAAAGTAGTTTATAAAGCGTGTAGTTTTCAATTGGATAGTGCGTTCGCCTTAGATTGCAAATTGGTATGACGGTCAAATTTTTGATTTTCGGTGGTCTGTTTGAGTTATCATTTTGCTCTGGCTGTTCATGCTCTTCTCGTTGCTGATTGATGTTGAATTCATCGATCTCACGTTGCATTGCAATCCACATTGGCAGCGATTTGAACCAATGCATCTTCGTGAATGTCGAAATGTTGTTCATTTCCCACCAACTAATATCACGTAACATTTCAAGAAGGACTTGCTCTTCTTAATGCACCGTTATTAGTTCGAGGAATGTCGTCTCGTCCATTTACTGCTAAATTGAAAGCATTTTTGATATCGGTCTTATCCAATTGTTGGACCTCATTAAAAACAGCATTCAAGTTGTGTTCGTACACTTTCGATTCCAGATATTTGTAGACGCGTTTCTTCCGATGCGTATTCAAGTTCGTCGTGACATTCGTGTCAATCAAATCGTTGAGAGCATTCCCAAAATAATCGTTATTTGGCCATTAAAAACGATGTTCGTCATCGAGATTTGTCACAAAATCACGGAATTCGGGAATTATGGAGTTTGTGACGGTGTTTTTCTTAAGGACAGCATCTTGATTGAAGAATTCCGTGTTATTTTCGTCAAATGCGCGCTCAACTTTATGCAAGAGCAGAAGCGATGCTAATGAACATATCTTCGTTGCTTGCAGACTTTTGGCGGTGATATCATCGATGACTATTCTTCGATATTTGGGTCTAAGAATCGAAGGAAGTGCACATTTGATTGTAACTATTCCATTGTCCTCATCATCATCGTCATAGTTTTCGTTGTTGGCATTATTTTTCGATGGCTTCTTTATTTTCCGCATAGTTCACACTTTCGAATACACCTGTTAAAAACACAAACGAAATGAATAAATTTCTGAAAAATTCACTGTTAACACAATATTATCAATATGAATCGAAGCACGTCTTACTTGGTCAAAATTCGCACTATTTCTGAGTTCTCACTCGTTTGAATTTGGCAATGCAATCGAAAATCTCCGGGTGATGAAATTCACTTTATCTTAAGTCAGCAATATGTAATCCCCTTCATCGAATGATGCGAAAAATCCTAAAACATAAAACAAAAATTGAATAAATGACTCCGTTAAAATGCAGGTGAAGCACACTTACTTGTTCAAACAACAGAATCTTTGTGGATTCTCGCTTGTTTGAATTCGGCTATACAATTCAAAACTGCCGATTGATGAAATTAACCGCATCATTGACATTCTGTATCGATATCCAAACGAAAATCAAAACAAAATCCATCTCTTTTGTTAATTTGTGCGATTTTGTCGGTTAAATCGCTGATGTCAAAGCAACAATTGAATCCTTTGACAAAATACAAACAGGATAAAATGTTCTTTTCCCTTGGAATTTCAATAAAATTTGCTTACGAATGATACAACAAATCTCGATCGCTCAAAATCAAGCTGAAACAATAATCGTGTTTTTTGCTTCGGGAAGTCTGAATACTAATCGCAACGTTGTGTGGAAGCCATCAATTGATACAGAATTTTTTGCTCTTTATTTTGAAAGCTAAAATGGTAGCTTTAAAATATGAAAAACACCTTAGTGTACACATTTTTCAAAGAAGTGTACGCCAAACACCGAAAAGTGTTCCATTTTGTACACGAACAATTTTTATTCCTATAACGAACACTTTAACCATACGAGTATATAATTATATTAAGGAAAGGAAATTAATTTGGCAGATTTCATATATTTTATTCAAATATTTATCCGAGTGACGTTTTATAAATGTGAATTACTTTTGTTATTATTATTATTGTCATTGCTGTATCTAATAAATAATAACTAATACACATTTTTATTGGTTATTAGATTTTTTGATCATTATTTTATTAGTTATTATTAGTTTCTGTTAGCTAATAATAAAGTAATGCTATCAATTTATAAGCTAGTCAATTCCAATAATAATTAGGTTTTATTACTTTTTTATTAGAATGCCAATAGTTTTTTAAGCAATTTATTAAATTTTCTATTAGAATTTTATTTTTTTCTCTTTTTTTGATGAAAAAAAGACATAAATGACTTGTTATGTCATTTACATATTAATTTTATAATCATGATTATTCGTGTTCACGAAGATTGAATGGAGAGTTCGGCTTGTTTAAAAATATATTGGGAGTAAAAATTGAAAACCGCGCATTTTTTCCAAAATTTCGATCTTTATTATGGAAAAATGGTTACAAATTGATTATTCAAAGTATTGTCCATCGCTAGCCACAACTTTTTCCCATCTTTCTGGCAAATTACGGATTCCGCGTCGAAAGAAATCTGTGCTTTTTTCGGCTATCCATGAATCGACCCATTTTTTGCATTCCTCGTAAGAATGGAAATGCTGTTCAGCCAGGCCATGTGTCATTGATCGGAAGAGGTGGTAATCGGAAGGGGCAATGTCTGGGCTATACGGCGGGTGGGGTAGGACTTCCCATCGAAGCGTTTCCAAGTAGGTTTTAACGACCTGAGCAACATGTGGCCGAGCGTTGTCATGTTGCAAAATAACTTTATCGTGTCTTGCGACCGTTTCCGACCGTTTTTCCTTCAGTGCTCGGCTCAAACGCATCAATTGAGTTCGGTACAATGCTCCTGTGATGGTTTCGTATGGTTTCAACAACGCATAATAGATCACGCCGAGCTGATCCCACCAAATACACAGCATTAGCTTCGAGCCATGAATGTTCGGCTTTGGCGTCGATGTTGATGCGTGGCCGGGGTAACCATACGATTTTTTTCGCTTCGGATTATCGTAATGAATCCACTTTTCATCACCAGTCACAATACGATGCAAAAAACCCTTCCGTTTTTGCCTTTGAAGCAGCTGTTCACAAGTGAAAAAACGGCATTCGATGTCTCTCGGCTTCAATTCGTATGGCACCCAATTTCCTTGCTTTTGAACCATTCCCATGGCTTTTAAACGATAGGAGATGGATTGTTGTGTCACTCCCAATGATTTTGCAAGTTTTTCTTGCGTTTGAC
This sequence comes from Obolodiplosis robiniae, assembly GCA_028476595.1. Taxonomy (NCBI): domain Eukaryota; kingdom Metazoa; phylum Arthropoda; class Insecta; order Diptera; family Cecidomyiidae; genus Obolodiplosis; species Obolodiplosis robiniae. The sequence continues at coordinate 24,071,930 of CM052017.1, forward strand.
ACGAGTCTTCATCGAGTAATGCTTCCAACTCCTCGTCTTCAAACTTTTTCACTTGGCCTGGACGCTCTTTGTCTTCCACATCAAAATCACCACTTTTGAACCGCGCAAACCACTCCTGGCACGTTCTAATCGACGGAGCATATTCTGGATATGCTTCGCATAACAAACGATGACTCTCGGAAGCATTTTTCTTCAGATTAAACCAATAAAGTAAAACTTCCCGCAAATGCTGTTTTGTAGGCACGTAGCTCGACATTTTCAACGCAATAATAAACTTGTGTATTCAACTGAATGATAAGTTTGACAGATCGTTTTCAATGTATTTTTTTATCCTCTTTAAGATACAATAGCTGTCAAAGTCAAATAATGACATCTATGATAGATATGAAGTTAGTAACGAATGCGCGGTTTTCAATTTGTACTCCCAATACAAAATGCGTTATATGCGTGGGCACGCTTTACATATCACGTTTGAATTGGATAAAGATGCAGTTCAGAAATATCAAATATACTTTATATGCATTAACTTAATGAGTGGTATTTTGCATTTAAATATCGAAGATTAAAAAGATGCATAAGATACATGAAAATATGTTTGCAGGAATAATAATCGTTACAAGAACATTGATCGTGTAAGCCTTGGTGTGGACGCACACAACTTCGACAGATATTTTTTAATGTGTACATTTCGTGTTGATTTACCATTTTCTTTTATTCATCAATCAGCTAACTCAGCACGGCTCAGCACATTTCAGCAGCGGTTTGTGGTTTCCCTTACACTGACTTTGAGATAGATTTTCAGAATGTTAAGATTTCGAGTCGCTCTGAAAACGGGTTCATTTTACAGTCTTGTAAAATGTTCGTTACAACCGCAAATGTAGAGGCTATGCAATTACTTTGTTTTCGATTTTTTGCTACTGTCATTTAATAAAGAAATCAATTGTCTGAGTCCATTAGATTCCGTCAAATATTGTTAGGGTTTACTACACTATTCTCTTAGGTCTCATGTTAGGTCTTCCGTCGATACTCGATAATCTCATTTGGAATCAATTCACTTTGCTTGAAGGCCACTTTAATTATTGCAAATAAAAAAATGATTGCCTTTGCTTTTCGATGTCATAATACACAAACTGCATAGACACACACACATATATATATATATATATATATATATATACACGCAAACACACACACACACACACACACACACACACACACACACACACACACACACACACACACACACACACACATATATATATATATATATATATATATATATATATATATATATATGTTTGTCCATTCATAAGAGAGATGACAGGAATAGGAATGGGAATTTCATTACTTGACATTTCTGTTTTAATTTAGTTCATTATATTTTTTTCGTATGATTTTGTGATTTGTTACAGTCCACATTCATTAAACAAATTATATATATTTTCTCATCCCTGGGTTTTTCTTAACTGCACACTGCACCATAATTAAAACATTAAAACAAAACATAAAATTTTTCTTCTCCGGAGAAAAAGAGCGAATTAAGTAAATAATTTTCAATACATTTGCATGAGTCTAAGAACTAATTTAAAAATAATACAAACACTATTAGTGGAGGGAAAATGCCAATTTTATATCAAATCAACAGCTTCTGTCTTAAATCAACAAATAAGATTCTTCAAAATTCTTTGAATATATGTACTCGAAATTCCACACGCTATTTAAAAACTTCTCATTTTAAAGGAATAATATGACACGGACAATAAAATCTTGAAAAATAAAACTTATTAAAGAGAAATGGTCTGCGAATGTCAACAGGCGTATCACAACAATTGAATCAGAATTGATAGTTGCTGTGATGGATATTGATCTTATGAAAATTTGAAATAAAAACGTTTTAATGGATTGTACGGAAGTCGGAACGCCGATCAGAAATAATTGTTCCGGCAACCATTGTGGAAATGAAGTAGTTTTAATTTCACTGTGATTATATTTAACGAATTTATTATGCGCGTTGCCTATTGTGACTTCGCCATTTGCATACTAAAATGACATCAATCATTGATTCCATTTAATTACTAGTTTTCAAACATGCTGTTGATTTAAATTGACTGTTTTTTTTCCATTTTGAATCCTCAACTCTCTCTAATCCCATAAAAATGTATTTTTTGTCCAGTTGTGGATGTGTGTCAACATGTGTTTTTTTCTCAGCTATGTCTATCTGAAATCCTAACATTCTTTAATTGTTCTGTAATTTCTTGCTAATCTTAGAAATGTGATATAAAATGTGTATATTTCTATATATATATAAACGTAATTTGAAAAATAGATTTTTGAATTACTTACGATCAGTTCATATTCGTCGGGATAAATTTATTTATTGTTCCAAAATCAGACCATGATGAAAGCGCATGAACAGCGAAATTCAAATTCGCCTCGAAACAATTATGATTTCAAATGCTCGAGAAACCACCGAATTCGATTGCAAATATGATGTTTTTTTGAACAAATGAAGCATTGAAAAGGACAGCAATGTGCACGTGATATTGTTGTTGTGTTTTATACTTGTGCTTTTGTTGCTATTCTTATTCGCAAAACTCGTTATTATGAACATATTATTATTATATAGACAATAGAATTTCAAAGGAAAAATTAGCATAAATATTTAATTTGTTGTGTAAAACTTTGAATGCGATTGTCTCAAAATGACGTTCATGGTCGTTAATTTATTTCGAATGGACACTCAAAATAATTGAATGTTTTTATCCCTCAGCTTATTATCCCAAGGGGTAATATGAAGTTTCAATTTAATTGCATTTCATGTCTATGAAAGAAAATCTTTACCGGCTATTTAAGACTAGAATAATTCCCTGAATTCAAAAAGGATCGGAAAATAATCAAAATATAGAGTTTTTTTGAAATTTTCTTATTTTCCCTTGGGTCAAATTTAACCCGAGGAACATGAATTGACCGTTAGTAAATTACCATATAATACCCCTATAATTTGCTTCATTTCAATTAATTTTTCGTATTCTATTTGATTTGGGTGTGCTTGTTGTTTTGATAATGTTCCAAATGGGGGCATTCAATAGCTAAAGTAGTTATAACATTCTAGTTAGTTGAACACAAATTTTAATAGAACTGTTAGATTCTTTCTAAAAAAAATGGAGAATTTCCGTCACTGCTTCTGTCGGAGTAGGGCAGCATTTATTTTATTAAGTAGAAAGATTCTGATTCTCTGCTACAATTGAGTATGATTAACATATTAAGGTCCAATTTTCAAAATTTTCGAATAGAAAAAGTTCGATATTTCAACTAAAATTTGTGTGTGTATTTGATATTCGAATGGGATAAGAGACAGTTTTAGACTTACCAAATTGAGCGATCAAATAAATTTATTAAACTCACATATTTGTCTGAATTTGTCTCTCTGTCTCTATTCCAAATTCGTTTTTATTCAAAGCAATAATTACAGTAATCACAACCATTTCTATTGAAACAATGATAATAATATATTTAAAATTTGTAACTACCCCCCTCCACACATGCATTTGGTTTTCGAATCTAGGACGGTCAGCTGTGCTGCAGTTTCGATAATACTTGTAATGATGCTTTACCAAATCCAAACTACGCTGAAACAGGCCAATTGGTTTATCCAGCTCAACATGGTGTTTTGGGTGGTTCGGATGCAGCAACATCTTCGCAGCCAGCCAAACTGTCGACTCCAACGCATATGCCGACAACAGGTGCTCATTATTACACGCCGTTTGTTCCGAAGTCCAATATTATATCGCCAACAACGATTCTAACACATCGACGCAACCAAGCACGAATTGAAGCGATGCCCATTCAACGAACAACAACAACAATCATTCCTACCATGAAATTGATGAGCACTACGACTATGACGAAGACAACAACAATTGACGACGATCAATCTCATAGCGATGAGAATTATGAATCTCCCTCATTGTCACATCAATATACATCGATAGCACCAGCGGCCTAAGCAACTCATTTGACGCAACAAAACCGTGCACTTTCTTCTTATTTATTGTGCATTGCTCAATCACTCAAATTTTCAGCAGCTGAAGAATTTTAAGTATATATAAGATTTCACCCTCAGTGAAATAGAGAATTCAAAACAGACCGATTGATCGAATTGCAGTATCAATCTAATGTAACAAAAAATATGAGACGAACACTTTTCTCGAGAACGGACGAAAACAAGCATTGGACAAAAGTCGCACACTAGCTATCTTATTAAATATGCCCATAATGATTGTAATTCAAATTTTTATGTGAATGATTTTGAAAGTGAACATGCCTGTGGTAAAAACTATCTGCAAAAAGTGCACTTTCTGGGGTCTCAGTAATTAGCAATTCATTTTTACGCACATGTGTCCATTAAACAGTGTTCTCGTAATTTAATTCGTATGATTTATTCTCACTTATTTATTATTAATTTTAATTTAAATAAAAATGTATCATTTCTTTTTCCGCTTATTCGCGTATAAAATAATATTTGGCAACGAAATTCTGAAGGAATAAAAAGTAAAGAACTATGTTTGTTATTGAGTTAGAGAGTATTATATACTACAACAAACTGACAACCCCTTCTGAAAACACAACTTTTATTGAGTGCAATTTTAAAAGGAAAACAAATTAGGTTTTTTATCTAATTTGCAAGTAATCGAAGAAATCAGCGGGCTAAACAAGAAACGAACGGCTAATCGAGCCGGCTTCGCGTGTAGCTGTAGCTGCCGATTGATGAGTCATAATTAGGATAATATGAGATATGTCAGCCATTTAAGATATAAGGAATATGGAATAACGTATTTGATTTTGTTTGTTTGTGTTTCTTCTTCTTCTTTTTTTATATATACATATTGCAGTATTATAAATTATAATGATGAGACGGAAAAGTGCTTCTTTGGATTTCTTGAGTAAAATCTGTTATCCAACGGAATCCTATTTTTATTTTCAACAAAGAAAAATGTATCAAATGATACACACACACAAACACAAACACAAACACACACACACACACACACACACAAATAAACAACATAATTTGAAAATAAAATAAAAATACACACGAGATACAACGGTTGCTCACGTCAATAGGTTCTATGTTATAATTAAAAATGTTTGTGTCAAATCACACACAAATTTGCAGCAACCAAATGTACTGATTGATTTTAGAATAGAACAAGTATTATGGGAATTTTTAAAATTATCGAAATACTACATGTTTACTAGCATCGCCAACAACAGATATATACAATTGAATAACAATGGCAAAAGGAACTAATAGGACTAATGAGTCGATTTTTTAATGCATTTAAAATCAAATTATAATAAAAACAAAACATGGAATGGACAACAAAAAACAATATTTAATCCACTCTTTAACTCTTTTAAAACCCAGAACCAAGTAACAGTTGCTTCCTTAAACTCAGATATATCTGTTTGAATTTGCTGATTATCTATGACAATGATACGACGAACAAGAGAAATTCAAAGAGAGGGAGGGGTGGAGTGAAGAGATCTACTCTCATATATTATGATTCCGCTCAATTTTGGATATTATCTCAATTCATTCATTCGGGATTGTCGATTCGTTTGCGGCATTTTAATGTATTTGTAATTCATTAAACACTGATTTAGACATGAAATAAACATGAACATATATTAAAATGCATCAAACTCCTCGACTTTCATTCAGAGAGACCAAATTTTGTACAAGACTCTTGAATTTTTCATCCGGAACCATGCCGAAACATCAGAAAATATCGAACTGAAAGTGCGTCGTTTTTCCAAATACTTGAAAAAAATTTCTCAACATGGCGAGATAAACAAAATTCTAGATCTTTTCTTTTGCATCGGGAACCAAATGGAAAGAGGGAAAACAATTGTGTGGTCAGTTCAAATATTAATCTGCATATTAAATGATTTGGACAAAAACGGTTTTAAAAATGACCAACATGAAATTTGAAGCAACATTTGCCCGAGAAAACCAAGACAAAATTAAAATGATGTTATGAAAATAATCATACAGGTATATATTGAAATAGTTAATAATCGCTAATTAGCGTAAATTTTCTTTTAGCAGCTTCTCAATGTTTGTAATAAATAAAGCTGAATTCCTAATAAATGCAAAACAATGAATACATTTTCATGGTGGTATGACAATAAACCTTAAATATTCTTCAATTCCATCGGCGTATACTGGAAATAAACGAACATTTGTGTTATTATTGTATGAATTTGATTACCGGAAAGGTTGTTCAGTATCTTTTATATATTTTAATGAGGCAGGTTAGGCATTGCACAATTCCAATTGCTGATCCAGGTTTTCTATTTATTTGAGTATGATCTTTACGATGAATGGCATGAATTCTGGTTTTCAAGGCTGCATGTTTTTCAACAGACACTCATGCATTTAGTTTATACATATTGTTTTCGATTGATGCATTAAAATAACTGAAGAGAAATGAATCCTTAATTTTATAGTTTGCACGTCATTTGTTATCTCAATTTCAATACATCGTATCCCATCAAAAATATTTAATTTTGTACAACTTGTTATGAATCGAAAGGAGACAAACATGGCATCTTATGAAAAACTAGTTATAAAGACACCCGCTTATTAATTAGGTTTCGAATTGGATGATAGAAGGCAACGATAAATCGCATCTCTCTCGCGCTCAATCCTGGAGTCAAAAAAAGGTAAAATGTTTTGTAAACAACCACACGTCATTAATGATCCAAAGCAGTTAGAAAGAAGTCCTATAATTATCAACATCAAAACAATAGTCGAAGTGATCAGTTCAACCACCGGGATTGTAAATGAGTGTGCGTGTAAACGTGTTTGAATGTTATTTTGTGCGAAGTACAAGCATACACTCGAGTGTTTGTACAGATCTGTTTCTGGTCTCCGAATAATATGTAAATAAATAATATGGGGTTGGCTGAACAGTCGCGGCTGTTGAGCAAATAGAAGTTACTTATTGGGTTTTATACGCGAAAGCCGAGCTATATGATCTGCCTAGCGCATTTATGGATATTTTTCATCAGTTCTGCACTTAATTTATTTATTTTTCATTTTAAAAACAATATCTAAAAGTACTTTTACCGCGCAATTTTGCATATTCGTAACATCAGAATTGGGATAACTAGTAAGTATGCTTATGTATAAGAAACGTAATGTATAGCCGGTCGAAACAGCGTATCTTATTCACAATGTTAATCATTTCCATTCCTGATTAAGATTATCTGTGAGTTAAAAAAAAGATTTAAATCTTCATCTTAATCGCAACATCTTAATCATGATTAAGATAGAATGTTAATCATGATTAAGATCGAATCTTAATTGCGATTATGATTGGATCTTACTCATGATTATGTTAAAATCTCATTCATGATTAGGATTTGATCCTTATCTTTAAAAAAGTACAAATTTGGGAGTAAGGTGAAAATCTTAATCATTGAATAAGATTCGATCTTAATCATGATCAACATTCTATCTTAATCATGATTAAGATGTTGCGATTAAGATGAAGATTTAAATCTTTTAAGGAATCTTAATCACTAGTGATTAATATTCGATTTTACTCACAGATAATCTTAATCACCAGCGATTAACATCAATGATTAAGATTTTGGGGATATAACTTAATGTAAATGCACCCCGAAATGAATTGAATATTTTTCGTGCATAGTGTGATCAATGAAAGTGGGGGTATCGTTGGAACGTCATTGGACCATAAGTAAAGAAAAACCATACACAATTTGGGAATCGACCTACCTTTACCTTTGGTTATATGGATTTCAAAATTCGACCCAATATCTTAAATTCAGCGAGTGTGATGTCGTTTCTAAATTGCATCTGTGTTTAAGATATATTTTCATTGCAATATTCCAGCTCAACACAGACGCGTTTGATAAAATATATCCAGCTCTTGTATGTTTGATTCGTTACAAAATAACAATGAACTCGGTCTATAAAATTTGCGGCACAAAATTGATATCAAAAGAATCGTTGACGGAACGAGAATTAACCTCAAAAAGAGGTATTTTATTTGATAGCTTATACCATACGAATGCTGTATCCTATTATAATGATTAGTTATAAAATTTGTAGAAAAAGCGAACAATTATTGTGTCAGTCGAAATTTTTTTGCGAAAATATGGATAAACTCATGCAATTAGTGCTGTTGATCGGCAAGAAGGAATCGTGCAATCGGAATTAAAATACTGAGCACTAAAACAAAAAATTGGCAGGCAATTTTTGTTGTGCTGCTAAAGCAGCCCAGATTTTCAACGCTTATAGTGTATTTCACTTCATCTGGGAACCGACATCCGGTCTCGCTGCATTGGAAATTCGGTGTTGCTTGTGGTGCCGCTTGAACCGAAAAGTAAACTGGCGGACAGGAATGAATCAAGTATTGGCCTTCACAGGAATTTGTCAGGTAGTAATCATATGAGTCGCTTCGCAGCATTTGACGACAATTTACGTTATCATTGATTGTTGAATTGCTGTATCTGAAATTGATTGAATCATTCGATTAGCTCACCGTTGGCTGAAATAAAGGGAAAAATGGATGATAATTAACCTTGGCTGTTCTACACTTCGCGAGAAACAGACGATGATTTGATTGTCGTAACGCCCTTGAATGCGAATAACTCCACCAGAACGGTAGAAGTAATTTGGATGCAATCGATAAAAGTTTACGCTATTCGGTTCAACATATTGATCAAGAGAGTTTGAGCCCCAGTCATTCTGCGACCAATCGGATCTACAACGGGGATTCACAATTTTCCTCGGAACTGAACGTAAACAGAAAAATCCGATAAAAAAGCGTTCTTTTGAAGTAATTGGATTTATATTTTTTCAAAGCAAATGGTACATATTTACTGGACTGTATTCGAGCAATAACTGGTTGAGTATAGGAAAATATTTGCTGGCTGCTATCACTACTGCTTCCGAATGCATTTAATGGGAATAAGTCTCGCTGTTGGTCGACAACGTATGGTGCGAATCGACCAGGCGATCCGCCAGCCCAGAATATCAATGTCAAATCCGGTTGAACTTCTCGCAAATAATAAAGTTGCTCCACAACATAATTGCTATCAGCTTCATTGACTCCACTCAATTGAGCCACAACCAGAGTAACAAAAGAACGGTTACCGGCTGTCGATTGTGAATGCGCTTCATCAAGGAGCTGCGTGCCAATGGTTTTGATCTTTCGAACGATCGCCGCCAAATTTAATCCAGGAATATGTGTGGCATGAGCGGTTTGATTCCAAAGCATGTAGAAATCATTTATGCTTGTTGTCGCATTTACGAAGGCTGACGCATCGTTTGCATTGTACAGAGAAATTCGTGTTCCGTATCGATTAACGTCCAAATTTTCCAATAGAGTTCTAGTTTAGTATAATAAAATTTCCAATGACAAATCCATATAAGTCAGAAATCGTGAAATTTTTACCAGACTCCTAGTTTTGCTGAGGTGATTTTGGCTACTTAGAGCAATAACTGGTCAACCATGGTTGACAATGTATCGCTTATGAATAAAAAATTAATGGAAAATGTTCGCCAAATGGAATATACAAAATACATTGCCAATGGCTGGCTAGCCATATATGGCCTCAGCAAAACTAAGATTTGGGTGGTTTTCTGAAAAAAAAATCCAAGTCGATTGGCATTGAAATTTGAGACGATAGTTGAAACTACGATAGAATGAGAACCATTATTTCCCTCTTGAACGTTTGATATGAATCTCGATGTGTGAAAACAACAATGAAATGTTGCCGTAACACACGACAATAAACAACTATGAATACATGAATTTTTGCTGTAATACTTTCTCACTGAGCACAAGAAATCGAATTATATATATATATACCAAATATCGCAAATCAAACATTGAAATGAGAACAATAGCTTTCATTTTTATAATTTCAACCCTAATTGACCCAAAATTTTAACAGAACCGAATTTTCTTCTGAGAATTCCATCTCTGATTTCAACATACGCTAGAGCCGGATGAATTTCATTGTATTGCCAAGTTGTATCAATGAAAATGTGCAAATCAGAAGCGGTTCGTATTTCGGATGAGGATAGCGCCGATGTAGCATCGCAAGTGACATCATTCAGACCATTTCCTATCGTCCACAATCAATTTAAATTATTTGTTTGTTATCAATTGCAATGAAAATACATACCCACATAATTAATCAAAGTCTTGACTGCCTTATTAGCGAATTCTTCAATATTCGAGCCCTCTAATGTTACCTTCATTTGCATTTCTCCATTGAGCACTGTGCTGAAACTAATTGTTTGTGCTAGTAATTGATTTGGTTGAATCTCTTGCGTAAATAGCTGTCGTCGGTTGCATGACCGGAAAGTTGACGAGAAAACACCGCGCTGCGAATAATACATGTCCAACAATTGGCTAAGTCGAAGGTTTGATGTTTTCTTTCGCCATTCAGCAACATTTAGACCTAAAACTAAACCATCAATGCCACCACGTATTTCGGCATCCGTCAGTTCGAGTCGCATGCGTTGTGTGAGGAAATACCAATGTGGTACAGTTGTTGAATTCCAAGCACCAGCGGCACCAACCATCAGTCGACCAATCAATGGCGCCTGCAGAAGAGTAACTTCCGATAGATCGCCCGCCAAAGTGGCTGCCCAACGATTATCTACCGGCATTTTGACGAGCTGTAGACGACCATCTGATTGCTTTCGATAGTTTCTTGTGTGACGCAATAGCTGACCGACAAGAACATTCTGTTGCTCAACACCAGCTGCGATTCCTATGGATATTTAGAACAAAATTAGTGATTTTAGAATGGCATAATCATATAACAACAACGGCCGTTCATAGACGCCTTTTAGTGTCTGATCTGTTTTTCGAAACGATTAGCCCCTAACAACACTTTTCCACAAAAACACTACCGAGAACTAAGTTTTGAGTTTCACCACACCATTTATACCCCTTCTCATTCAAATCACGTCTACCCGTTTGTATCTATTTACTGAGCCAGCTCAATAAAAGCTTCACAGGAGCCGGCACCCAGGCAAAGCCACAAGTCATGCCTGAACATGACCAGAATATCTCAGTCGCGATTTTCTTGCTTCCTTTTCTATCGAATTGAGGTTTAAATTCCCCTAATAGTCTCATTTTTGATTCAATTTTGAGAAGCTCCCCTCATACGAGGCCCATCGTTTCGATTTCGGGCAAAAATATTTAAAATTTATTGAATAAGAAAATTCAAACGAATTTTAATGAATCGTATCGTTTGTTCCATACCAGCCAACAAAGGTCCAGCCGCCACTGATCCCCATGTAGTTCGAATGACACCATTTTCGACTGGACATTGACTAACCGCATCTTTGGCCAGTTCAAACTGATCTCGTTCTAGCCCATCGATCCGATGTTCTCGTGAAAAGCCTTCATCATTATCATTGTCATCATTTCCATTGCGTCCGTAATCTTCCTCGTCTGCATCTCCTCCATCACCATAATCGTATGGATTTTGAGTGGTTGTTATTCGAATTCGGCGTTCTCGATCCTGGTATGGACGGCTTCGCTGACCCGCTCTAAATTGTTGACACTGTTGGCGATCATAGCGTCTGTCAGAATAAAAAAAAAACACTGAATATTAATCATAGACCATAGACAGTATTGCATTAAGGTACTCACGAGTTTTTCATCCATTCATTGTCACACATAAAATTACTTGCATCCATCATGTCACGTCTCTTTCGGTTTAGTAATTCGGTATGCTGAAAAATTCTCTCTGATCGAAATTGTGCCAACTGTCCACATCTCATCGATTCGTCACCTCTAACTCTCGCCTCAATTGAGCTCGACATTAGAAAATGTAGTGAGCACTAAAATTTCATATAGACATCGAGTGGTTGATAAAAAGGGTGGTTATTGGTAAGTATACTTATTATAATAAGTCAAGATTTATACCCTTTCGAGCGCTGATAAGCTATTGTTTGGAAAATTATTTGCATGACCGGGAATGAGATTTGATAAAAGTAAACGATGTTTTGAAAATTGATAGCCGGACGGACTGAATGGCAACACTGATTGTTGATATATATCCGGAGCGTGTTCAATGCCATCCATTCGAAAGCGATGTAATAAGCCCACGGCAACATGACGTATGTCTGAAGTGTATTGCGGTAAATCTTCGATTTTCCGTAACAATTCAATCAGTGTGTTGCTGGTGGCTGGCAAGCGATTATCTCGTTCATAGTTTTCAGCATTCACATAACATTCAGTGAGCGATTTTGGTATTTGTGTCTGTGCATTTTCTTGACCCCAAACCAAATCGGTTGCGAGCACCAGAAGAATACACACCAATAGTCGAAAAACATCCATTGCACGGCGACTAAATGAATCAGTTCCGATCCTGAATGACGCTCGATGATCAATGTGTTGCTGTTATGAGAAAAGATCAAAATGAAAATACATATATGAAGATAAAATATACGAAAAGATATAAAGTTGCAAACAATATAGAATTCGAACTGATTTTTTCAAAAAAAATACACGAATTACTTTTGAAAAGTGCAAAAAGCACAAAGAAGAATATTGATTCAAACAAAAAGGCATACGACCGATGTGACATCAGGGCAACATTTCACAAGCTTGAGAAAATCTCATTATAACAAAATTTCTTCTAAGATACCAAGGAGGTGAGATTCATGCGACTATGTATCTAACTCACGAATTCGCGAGAAATTTGTATGTTTGTCTCCTTCGTTTCTATATTCATTTTTATCTTGCACATAATGCTTTGCATTGGTCGAGTTTTCTGAAATAATTTAAAAAGTCATGAATGCTCGAACATGACTCATTAAACTGCAGTTATCAGTTCTATTCCGTCGCGCGTCTTTGTGCCTTTTTTGTGTTTTTGCAACGCAAGTGTTATTCATGTGGCGATTGGGAAATCATTGTGAAAATGTTTTGTAGGTGCAAACGAGCAAATATGATAAACTACTTGGCATGAAACCAGATAAGATATGATGATATCATTTTATGGAGCTCACACAAATTTGGGCTTCATATTTTTGTACCAATTGCACCAATAATTTTGTTGTAATCACCCCATTCTTTATTTTCTACCGAATACAGAAGTTTGATAAAAAAGTAGCAATAATATTCTTAGATGCATTGACCCAGCTTGAAATGGAGAAACTTTGAATAACAAAATAAACATCACAAGTATTGAATTATTCCTTATCCTGAATTTTCTAATTATAGACCAACGGGAGATTGATTCACTTCATGAATATATTGCGACAAAATAAAAAAATATGCAGAAAATCAATCTTCGCGCGTGATTTGACGCCGTTCAAATGTCCAAGTGAATCGTATCTATTGTATTATTTAAATGTAAATATATGATATTCAACAGGTTTTTGTTTCAGTTCATTCTCTTAAAAAAATTAACTCATTTTAATTAACTTGTCCCAATAATTTTAATCCGTTCTTCATATTTCAATCAACGATATTTTTCAACTTAACAAGCACCTATATTCCGGAATAGTTTATTACACAATCTTATAGTTTGTAGTAAAGTGATCCAGCCGATGGATTATGCTTCAAAAATTGCAACTACACACTTCTACGAACAACGTGACAATTCATTTTACTCACTTGAAATAGATTTCGAGTAAAATTTCAAATTTAGTGTACAAATAGCGTTTTTCTAAAAACACAACATTGGAAATAAAATATCAAAAATATATTTGATTCGACAATTCTAGGCGCTAGCAAATATTCGACTGAGCAAATTTTTCAAAAATACACCACGCCTTTGTGATTCTTCTTTCTTATCGCGTATATCAATGATTAGATAAAAAAACATACAAATGACTGAGCGCGAACATAACAAGTGAACGTATAAATAGTCCATCCGAAATTATCTTATTGAATAAAAAAAAAAACGTAAAATTTGTAACCTAGATTCCCTTATACAAATTCGTTGTATTGAGTGTTGGAAGATTTGTAAGAAGATTGGGCTGTCTCTCTCCAAGAGATTAATCATTATGTGGATAAAGTTAGGTCAAAGTTTAATGAGAAACGAAACGCGCGTCGAAACTTGATAATTAGTTTTTGATCAAACAGAAATGATTGAGACTGTTTCTAGGCCAAGTTTCTGTCGTTTAAATCAAATAATCAAACTTGGCATTAATCAAACATTTCATTTATTTCTGGTCCAATCAGTGCCACTTTAACCTGGAGGCGTCGGAGGCATTTGTTGGTAGGACAAATGCCCAAAGAAAAACTATTTCGTCAGTCACGAGCATTTCCGCGAAGAAAAAATTGGCGGGAAATGTGATAAAAAATATGCCAGACAAAAGTGTCATTACTATTTTTCGAGAGAAAATGTGAGACATAATTTTTCTTTTCTAACCAAGCCGATATACATACATTCGATGGCGAAAGTGCAAAAAATGAAGTGCGTAGTATCGTGGTTCCGACGCGTCACCTACAATACTTACAAGGGGGAAACCACTCAGAAAAATTAACTGTCCAAATTACTTTCACAATAATTTTTTCAGTGAAAATTGCTTTGGCAATTACTCTTTTTCTTGCAATTAATTTTCATTTTGCAATTACTTTTGTCGTTTTGTATGCAAACGATTGTCGCAACCTTCTAGTGTCTTTGAAATTCTTTGATTAAATAGATAAGTCCATTGTTCATTATTCTCTATCTCACCACCAAATTGTAGTAAGCATAAGTAAGCTTACTCATCTCCCTTTAGTTGTATTAGCAAAGCTATAAAAAACTACCAAAATATCATTCGGCTTAGAAAATCGTATTGACTTATATAAAATATGTTTTTGAGTTGGATCCAATTTTGAATGATTTATTATGACCGAATGATTATGTGTGAAATCAAAATGGGATGATATTTATTCCATAGGTGCAGATTTCGATACCTAAACGGGCGGCATACACGATATGGCTCGAATATTAGCAAGCATATCGCCTCCTTAAATCTAAACTGTCCGCATTTCGAACTTTGAATATACACATTACACTCGTGTTTGTGTAGGACGTACGTTGAAATTTCGTTTAGAAAATGACGCGCATGATTTCGTCTCAGCTCAATATTACAAGTAATATTAATTATATTAAAAGTACAAGTATATTAATAACTAGTATATTAATTGTATATCAGTTCCGTGTAATTCGAATTTAAATCCAGGGCGAATATCAAGAAATTTTCTTAATTGATCAAATTTTTGTAAGGATTTATATTCGTTGGTAAATAGTTGAACTTAGTGCTTGCTTTTTTTCTATCTTGTGTAGAGATTCTTTGTTTGGGACTCTCTGGTTAATATAGTACTGAACATCCCATGCTATGAGATACTTGAGAATGATTTCGGAAGAAACCTTGAAATCGCGGAATGGAAATGGATATGAATCAGTTAGGCGGAAAGATATCCTCCGAGAAGCTTAGTACAGAAACGATACTATTTACACGTTTGTACCGAAGAGATTCAAAACCAATTTTCGCAACAAAGTGAAACAAGAATACTCGATTCTTGATGCACTTTGTAACTAAAATTTGTTTTGAATGATTTTATTATATAATATTAGTTATATTACTTATAATATTACATAATAAAATCATTCAAAACAAATTTTAGTTACAAAGTGCATCAAGAATCGAGTATTCTTGATTCATTTTGTTACGAAAATTGGTTTTGAATCTCTTTGATACAAACGTGTGAATAGTTTCGTTTCTGTACTTAACTTCTCGGAGGATATCTTTCCGCCTAACTGATTCATATACTGAACAATTTATCAACGATTTGTTTGTATCACATTAACGAAAAAGAGAGCTCCGTAATGTACATTAATTTGAGATTGATCCGCGATAATGATGATGTATAGCCAAAAATACGGTCTAGCTCAAGCGGACGATGCAAAATTTTGACACTTAGCTTGACAGCAGCCCCCTCTGTACCATTCGTCTATGGATGGTAAACACTTTTTCCCCTTCTTCAAACAATGACAGCAAAGATGCGGAGCCTGTCAAACTCGCTGTTTGAAGAAGGGGAAGGCGGGGAAGGTGTGAAAAGTTGAAGCGTTTAGTACAATCGTTTAGGTAGAGATGGTGCGGTCCAACGACATTCACTACCCCTTTACATAGGAGAAGATACAAAACATCGTCCGCTTGGTCTAGCTTCAGTTTTTATCCTGTTCAAAAGCAACAATTTTACACTCTAAAAACATCAACATCCTTAAAACATAAGTCTATGAAACACATTCAAACTCAAACATCTCATAGGTGAATCGAAAGATAAAATTGAACGTTATAATCAATCAGAAATGTATTCCATCAAATGTAGCGATTGGGAGAGTCAATATATCAAGGCAAACTAGACGAACAAAATCCGTTATAACAACAACATACGATGAAATATAAACGCAAACCTTAAACATCAATTGAAATTATTAGATAGAGTGAATAATTATTTTGAGTTAGATCAATGCGAATCATTTTATATAAACGAACTCAAAAATAATAATTCAATGAATGTGAATTTTACACATTCTACCGAAACTTTAATCCATTTAATTCTTCTGATTTGTTTGTTCTTTTTTGAAATATTGGTTATTTATATCATTGTAATATATTTGTTTTAAATGAACGGCAATCTTGTTTCCGTAAGAACCATAGTTGTACCACCTCACTATTGAACATATCAGAGAGTATCAAATCTTCGTTAAGTCGTAAAAAAGTAGTAATTTTCGTTTCACTAGATATTAAAAGCGCGTTTCCATCAGTTCCTCATGATGCTCTTCTAAAAGTCTGTGAATCATACGGTTTTTCTAATAATGCGGTTGAATTAATAAAATCGATTTACAGTAATATCAAACAGAAAGTTAAAGTTGGTGGCCACGAGTCAGATTTTGTTTCAATTAATAATGGAGTTCTTTAAGGTAGTAATTTTGGTCAGACTTTCTTCTCCCTATATTTTAACGATACTCTCGAAGTCGATTTCAATCAAATTAATAGCGGGATTGATAAATTAAACTCCGATCTTAATAAGTTAAATGATTTTATTAAACGTCGCGGTATGAAATTGAATGGTTTAAAATCGAAAGTGATGGTTATCGGTTCTAAATATCAAACGGGTCGGTTGAATTTTGATATGATCAATGATGTGAAAATAAGTGATGAAAAACTCGAATTCTGTGAGTCAATCAAAAGCCAGGCATTACTATGCGATGGATCCATCAACTTATTTGAATCCATCGCTTGAATTTATCTACTAAATGCAATGCGACTGACGTATTCATGCTTGTCTGCTACAGCGTAAGCAATGGTACAGTGGACGCGTTAGTGCAACTCTCAGTCATTATTGTATGTGTAACACAGACAGCGTCGCAGCGAATACGAACACGCGTTCACTGTATCACTGCTTACGCTGTAGCAGACAAGCATGAATACGTCAGTCGCATCGTATTTAGTATATAAATTTAAGCGATGGATTCAAATGCGTTGATGGATCCATCGCATAGTAGCGCCTGTCAAAGACCTTGGTGTTATTTTTGACGAAAATTCTACTTTTCAAGAACATGACAAATGTAAATTGCAAAAAGTATATGGTGTGCTGAATCGTATACGCCACACAAAGCATTTTATACCCAACTATATCAAACGTGATATGGCTGCAGCGCTGATTGATACCATAATGGACTATGGTGATGTAGTTACATATGGTTGGGGTGCACACAGCACTCAAAATCAAACACATCGTGACCTCGTCGCTGATAACGACAAGATCAGATACATTTACGGATTAAAACGTAATGTTCGTGTAACTGAATATCGTGAACGTCTGAATGGATTGACCCCTGAAAGCAGAGCTAAACTGCATTCAGCGATCTTAATGTTCAAGCAGTTGTCAAATTTTTCACTCGGGTATCTGAATCACATGTTCGTAAAAAACGGTGAATAGTCGCCGTATCCCGATGCCCTTCGTGTAAATTTCAATCCGCGTACTGCATTTGATACCCGTGCATTCAGCTTTTCGGCAATTAATTTTTGGAATAGAATACCGGTAGATATTAGAAATTCGAAATCTTTGTTATCGTTTAAAAATAGCTTAAAGCATCTGTTGCGTGCCGGTCAATAAATCATATTTATCATATTAAATTTACTCATGTCACGAATTCTCGGATTGATGTGATGTCATGAGATTTCTTATCAATTATTTAGTTATAATTTAGTACTAGTATACTATTTTTCATTTGCATTTGCATTCATTGATGTTAACGTACTTTAATTGCAAAAATTATTATTGTATTTTCCCCTGGCTCTCCAGAGCCAGGCCGGTTTTGCCATGGTTTTCCGGATCCAGTTCTAGTATTAAAGCTTCACTCTAATACTATCCATCCCCTGACTGTACTCTCTTTGCAGAAGACGCACCATGGGCGGAATTATTGCCGTATTGGGTCTCTGACCAGCATGTTCTGAGCTTGTTTTGAACACGTATTGGCATAAATGTAGATTTCGTAATAAATAAATAAATAAATGTCGTTCAAATTTTGTATTCAAATCAATTTATGTGTAAAACTCACTGAGGATGGGAGCATTGCTACAGTTATGCGCATATGAGCAGAAGAACTCAATTAAAAGTGTATTATTTATCGAAATTAAAAAATTTATTGATTTTGTCATTACACCATAAGCATATAAAGGGTGCTCGATCTAGCGGCTTCATTTTGAACTAGCGGTTATTTCGAGTGTGAACCATTAAATGTCAGTCGCATATTGACAGAAAGTCAGTAAAATATCTGCGGTTAACGAAATGAGTCGATATACGCTTGAAGAAAAGTGTCAAATATTGAAAACTTACTCCCAAAGTGGAGAGTCTTCTTCTTACCGAAAAATCATCTTTTCGGATGAAGCCCATTTTCACCTCGGAGGCTATGTCAATAAGCAAAATTGTCGCATCTGGGGTTCGAAAAATCCATACGTCACCATTGAGAAGCCAATGCAACCACAAAGAGTTACGGTTTGGAGCGGTCTTGGTCCGACGGCATCTTTGGGCCATTTTTCTTGAAAATGAACATGGACTCGCCATTAAAATCAATGGCGAGCGTTACCGTGCCATGCACAACGAATTTCAGTTTCCAAAAGTTGAAGAGTATGACAATACTGTACTTTCGAATAAAATTTTGCAAATTGAAAAAAAATAATTAGTTTTTTATTTATAGCAAAATTAAAATGAAGTTTTTAAATGGAACACCCTGTACAAACAATGTGTGTTTTCGACATAAAGAAGTATGCTGTGTGTCATGAAAAATGACAAGAGAGAAATCAATGAAAATTGTTATCATAATCATAATTATTTATTTAGTTATGATAAAGCATCTATCAAAACCAATCAAAAAATTTATCGTGATTCGAAATCAACTTGGAAAATGTTGGATGGCTGACGCGCGATCTCACGGTTGCTGTCATTTCGTTGTTATGGAATGGGTTCACATCCAATGTGCTTTCCTCCGCAAAGCGCTGCTTCTTCTTTTACTTTTTTTCCGTTGATTGCATGTAGTGATGTCACATAGTCTGCTATCAATCGGCAACCAACTCCGTTTCAATCCAACAGCCAGTCATATCCCCTGCATTCGGCGCACTTTTCATGTGTCCGTATGGGTGTGTGTCGAGAAAAATAGTCGACTAACGTGAATGTGTGGGGAGCGACACAGACTAAGAGAGAGAAAGAGAGAGAGAGAGTAAGAGAGAGTGATTGTGGGTGATTGTGTGTATGTGTGTTTGGATTTCATTTGGAAAAACTGCTAATGGACGAACATGCAGTAGCCTTACATTTGTAGTGTGATGAAAACGTGAAGTCTATAACAGAAACAATAATTACTTATTCCAATACTAATTTTGCTGTACAATTTGGATTTTGCATTGAAATTAATTGATCGTGGATTTTCATTAGAGAGATTTGTGAAAAATGTTTTTTTTGCATCATTTGTATTCATCTAGTTTAGTGGCGATCAAAAATTGCATGCAAGCGGTTGAAGTTCAAATTGAAAATATGGAGAGATGCGATGGAACCAACAGTTCAAGTAGCGGTACATATGGCATTTTATTAATTATTGATTTTTCCACATGTGCGCCACAGATACTTATACCAAAACCTCTTCTGATGACTCTTTTGAACGGTTTTTTTTTTTAATTTTTTCAACGAATAAATGATTACGAATTGCCTTTAAATGATGGCATCACTTGATATCTTGACCTGAACAGGATAAAGAGTGCGTCAATCATTCGATAAATGCATCATATAGCGCGTGTATTCGCATTCGAACGAGTGTTATCTGTTCGTAAACATGACAGAGGCGAATGTCATAGAGCATTTTTTTCAATCCTCCTTAATCCGTGTAGTTTTTTTTGTCTTGATTCTATGTCTAAACTATTCGATGCTTCTAGGTTGACATTGTTGCGGAGATTGGATTTTTTTCAATTTTTTTTTGTCAAACGGACAGCATAAGTAGAACTTGTCCATATCAAATAGAGTGAAAACGGTATCTGAACGGATTGCTGTCAAAATAATAATAGTAATAAAGTTAGAATTATCGTCAAGGCAATTTTAATTTCACACGGTGTACTCGACATCATTCGGTATTACCTAATGACCAAGGGCAATATATTCAAAGCCCAGAAAGTAACGAACTGTTGCATTATCATATTTTTATATTTAATCTATGTTTCTATGAGATTTCTATGACAAACTCTTCTCCAATGAGCAAATCGTTAGCATATTGATTGCGTGCTTCCAACAGAGCTGCATTGATGAGAGGATGCAGTTTGCAGCCACTATGATACAATTTCAAACAGTTGTGACTTCACATTAGACATTTGACTTCACTTTACGTTTTACTTACCATTTATTTTTTTTATTGTTCTAATATGTGGTTATTCTTGACAGTAAATGTGCTGGATCTGCTTTTACAAATAATTGGCTGTGCAACAGCTCGCTATCCTCCTTTCTTCTGTTTCCATTTAACTTAAAAGAATCAACCAAGTGACGCCGAATGATATTAGGAATCATTTTCTCCATTCTGATACGATTAACGAGACCACAACTGAGTCATTTGCTCGATGTGATTCGATGAATTTGAATCGCGCATAACGACGAGCTGCATAGTTACCCATCCCTTTCTTCATAATAGTGAAACGATGGAGGATACAGATACAAAAAAAGGAGCAAATGTCCGTCTCATTATGTGTGACATCTGCTCTAACCTACAAATGTAGGCAGACATGTTTTAAACGTCTTAGAAAAGAAACTCCAAAAATTAAGGTTTAATTGAATTTATTTTGACACATCCAATTTACAGTTTATTCTCTATATTAGTTTTTCCAGCCTCTTTATGACATTTATTAGATATTTCTAAGACAAAAAATATGATTTTCTGAAGATATTCATCCAACTTTTTACTTTCCTAGTTTCAAATATCAGCATGCAGTGGGTTAGATCAGATTTGAAGAAAATTTACGATATATCCAGATTAAAAATATTTCTAAGAAAAAAAAAACAATTAATTTTCAGACATCAAAATAAATGCAAATGATCATTGATTTAAATTCACTACAGTCAATGAAAACAGAATTCACTTTCGTTAGTAATATATATCGCCGGTTAATTCATGAAT